>PUFA01000149.1:4200000-4513670 GCA_003508835.1 Eonycteris spelaea | reverse complement strand
TCTTCCTCTTGCTTTCTCTCTTCTTTCTCTTCTCTAGTCTCTGCTTTCTCTCTCTTTCTCTCCTCTCTTCTTTCTCTCCTCTCTTCCTCTTTCTCTCCTCTCCTCCGCTTTCTCTCCTCTCCTCTCTCTTCTCTCCTCTCTCTCTTCTTTCTCTCCTCTCTTTGTCTCCTCTCCTCTCTCTTTCTCTCCTCTCTTTCTGTCCTCTCCTCTCTGCTTTCTCTCCTCTCCTCTTCTTCCTCTCCTTCTCCCTCTGCGCTCTCTCCTTCCTCTTGCTTTCTCTCCTCTTTTCTCTCTGCTTTCTCTCCTCTTTTTCTCCTCTCTGCTTTCTTCTCTTCCTCTCTGCTATCTCTCTCCTCTCGCTTTCTCTCCTCTCCTCTCTGCTTTCTCTCCTCTTTCTCTCCTCTCCGCTTTCTTTCCTCTCCTCTCTGCTTTCTCTCCTCTTTCTCTCCTCTCCCTCTGCTTTCTCTCCTCTTTCTCTCCTCTCGCTTTCTTTCCTCTCCTCTCTGCTTTCTCCTCTCCTCTCCGCTTTCTCTCTCTTTCTCTCCTCCTTCTTTCTCTCCTCTCCTCTCTGCTTTCTCTCCTCTTTCTCCTCTCTGCTTTCTCTCCTCTCCTCCCTCTCCTCTCTGCTTTCACTCCTCTCCTCTTTCTCTCCTGTACTCTCCTCTCTTTCTCTCCTCTCCTCTGTGCTTTGTCTGCTTCCTGTCTCTCTTTTCTCCCTTTCTCCCTCTCCTCTCCTCTTTCCACCTCTCTCTCCTACTCCCTTCTCTCCCTGCCTCTTGTGCCTCTTCCCTCCTCCCGTGTCTCTCTCTGTCTCTTCTGCTCTCTCTCTCTGTCTCTCTCCTGTCTTCCCACTCCTGCCCTCTCCGCTCATCTCTTTCTTACTCCTCACTCCTCTCTCTCTCTTGATCCTGCTTCTCTCCCTTCTCCTCCCTCTTTTATCCCCCCTCTTGCTCACTCCACTCCACTCTGCCTTCACCCTCCTCTTTCCATCCCCCCATGTTTCTCGCTGGCTCGTCTCTCCCCCGACTCTGTTCAGCCTCGCTGGCCACCTCCCATCCCCCTCCAGCCCCACCCTTTCCTGCCCTCTCCCCCTTCCTCCAGTTCGCTCACTTCGGATCCCCTCACTGCCCCCAGCTCTCCTCCCTCGCTTCTCTCTCCCTCTCTCATTCCACGTCTCTGTCCTCTCCTCGCTCTTCTCTAGCTCCCCCTTCCCCCTCCCCTCCATTTCCTCTCACTCCTCTTCCCTCCCCCTTCCTCCTCTAACTTCTCATTTCTGTCTCCTCCCTCTCCTCTCCCCCTTTCTCATGCCTCTTCCCCTACACATCATCTCTCTCTCTCTCTCTCTCTCTCTCTCTCTCTGTCTTTCTCTCCGCCCTCTTTCTCTTCATCTGCGTCTCCCTCTCCTTCTCTGACCCTGTCACTCCGGTCTTTCCAGCCCCTCCTCGCTCTCCTCTTGCCCACCCCTCACTCCCCCCCTCTGCCCTCACACTTCTCTCTGCCCTTTGTCTCACTCTCCTCTCTACCTTGTCTCTTAGTCTCTCTCTCCTCTTTCTCTCATCTTCTCCACCCCACCCCAACAGTCCCCTTTAGGGGCACTGGTTACTTTAGGCTGGTTAACTTCAAGAACAGCAGAGAGGGGGAAAGCTCTGAAAACCAGTAGAAAGGACTTTCTAAAAGGTCTTACACTTGTAAGGCGAATCTCCACTTCTAAGCGTCTTCTTTTCTTACTGTAACAGGAAGGGATATCTAAATCTCTAGAAAAAGTTTCCAACTGAGAAGGCCCAGACCTAAGTCTGCATGCTAACCTTACCCATTTACTGTGCTTTTCCTAGTAACCTCCCAAAGTGACGCCCCATCCCCAACACCTTTCGTCTTTAGCTGAAGGTGATGCTTTCCGCCATTTACATGTTATTCAACTTTAATTTATATTTCTCCTGCTCATCTGCCTCATGTCAATTCGATGTGACCGTCCAGAAGAACCAGAAGAACCTCGAAAGGTAGAAGAAAATTTTCCTTCTGTAACATGTGAAAAGGTGACGCCACACGGGGTCATGATCACGCGCGCTTGGAACCCAACGCACAAGCCTACACACCTGCACAGCCTTGCCCTGCGCGACGTTTTCATCCGCTGCGATGGACTTGCCAAGTCATTACTAACTAAATGGGATTCAAATAATGCGCTTGTGTCTTTTGATGTTATGCTATAACAGAATGTGTCCTAACATCAGACTGTGATGCTGTGATTTGTAAGAAATATATACTTGGTCATTCTGATGCCCAAATACGTATTTCGTGTATATTTGATTTCGGTCTACTGTCCCTGGCTCACAGCTCGCTTGAAAGCCCCTGGAATTTCCTAAGTGTAGAGAGTGATAAATGTTTTTGGCATGGTAATGAGGTGACTTGGAAAGCACCTAAGGACGGGGTGGGGGTGGGGTGGTGGTCATCAGGAGGCCATACATTAGAGGGTTGGAACGTTTCAGTTTTTCCTTGACCTCTTCTGGGGAGGGGAGAGAGGCTGGAGGTTGCATCAATTGACAGTGGTCGATGATTTAATCAATCATAACTATATAATGAAGCCTCCATGAAAACCTAAAAAGACAGGGTTCAGAGAACTTCTGGGTTGGTGAACAAGTGGAGGTGGATGGAGGTGCACCCTGGAGAGGTCACAGAAGCTCCGTATCCTTTGCCCTCACCTTGCCCTTTGCCTCTTTCATCTGGCTGTTCCTGTTACATCCTTTTACAATACACCACTGACCTAGGAAGTAAAATGTTCCTCTGAGTTCTGCGAGCTGCGAACCTGAAGTTGGGGAGCCGGGACAGTTCTGAAGAACTGAACCCTTAGCCTATGGGATCTGAGTCTATTTTCAGGTACACACTGTCAGAATTGAGCTGAGCTCTGACACGCTCCTGGTGTCTGAGAACTGCTTGTTGCTTTGGGGAAGCGTGTGTGCACACATACACATAACATAATAAAGTCTAGGAACCCTTTTCAGTTTTAAATATTTAAAGGCAGAAGATGAACTTCCAATTATAAAATAAAATGTCAGGCATAATTAAAGATCTTTCCACACATCCAAGCCATAAAAATGGCAGAAAAGCAAAAATAAGCAGAATTCATCAAATTAAAAAGCTTCTGCACAGCAAAGGAAACCAACAAAATTCAAAGGGAATTGACCAAATGGGAGAAAATATTTGCAAATCATATACGTGTTAACCAAAATATATTTTAAAAACTTATACAACTCAATAGCAAAAAAGCAAACAACCCAATTAAAGAGGAGAGGATCTGAAGAGACGTTTTCCCAAAGACACACAGGTGGCCAACAGGTACATGAAAAGGTGTTCAACACTATCAGAGCACGCAAATTAAAACCACAATACGGTATCACATCACCTGTCAGAATGCCTATTCTCGAAAAGATAAAAAATGCTGGCAAGCACGTGGAGAAAATCCACTGTTGGTGGGAATGTAAATTGTGCAATTACTATGGCAAAACACTATGGAGGCTTCTCAAAAATTTATGACTAGAACTACCAGGTGATCCTGCAATCCCACCTCTGGGTATTTAACCAAAGAAAATAAAAACACGAATTCGAAAGATATACACACACCCATGTTCACTGCAGTATTATTTAAAATATCCTAGATATGGAAACAACCTAAGTACTCATCAATGGATAAAGGAAATGAGGTATATATACACAACAGAATATTATTCAGCCATGAAAAAAAAAACCCTTGCCATTTGCGATAATATGGATGGACCTGGAGGGCATTATGTGAAATAAGTCAGAGAAAGATAAATACTATATTATCTCACTCATGCGTGAAATCAAACAAACTGAGCTCGAGAGAACAACTGATCGATGGTGGCGGGAGTGGAGGGAGTTAAAGGTATAAAATAAACTCCCAGTTATAAAGTAAATATGTCCTGGGGATGTAATGTGCAGTATGGTGACTGTAGTTAATAACACTACTGCATACATGAAAGTTGCTAAAACGTTCTCATTACAAGAAAAACTTGTAACTGTGTGGTGATGGATGTTAACCAGACTTACTGGGTGGTCCTTCTGCAGCATACACAAATATCACATCATTATGCTGTACACATGAACTAATGTAGTCATGCATCAATTATGTCTCAATTTAAAAGATAGTTAAGTCTATAAAAAATAAAATGTTCACAGCATTTAACATAAGAGCCCAAAGCTAGAAAAACAAATGTTCATCAGCGGATTAATTTCTTGTGGTACAGTAAAACAAATGAGTACCATAAAGCACTGGAAATGAACTAAGTCCAGCTGCACAAGGATCGTTTCACAAGGGCTTCTAGAATGCTGGTTAGTTCTATTTCTTGGCCTGAACGGTGGCTACATGGGTTAGCCAGACACAGAGACAGACCTCTGTCTCTCTCTCTCTCATCTATATATATAATGTACATTTTAAATACCCTTCTCTATACTTTTCACTATAATAAACAATCTCAATGAACAAAACGTTGAAGCATTATAAATATGAAGAGTCATGAAAGCAACTAGAAACCAAGCATTTAATCAAAACTAAAAAGTTATAAGAAAGGAAAAAAACAGGCCATTTGACAACCTTTGAAACCATCCACAGCCACATGCATCCACTGCACTAAACGGCGCCGCTGTCCGACCAACAAGGGTGTCACCTGCGGCTCATCACTGGCTCGATTTACATGTCTTTAGAAATGACTCTGCTATTAAATACAGAAATGCTTTTTCTCACAATTCTATTTTCCATCTCTACACAAACAAAACACTCCAAAAACTGTTAATAAAATAATTCTGAGAGCATAGCCTTAAAAGAGATGTCAAACATGACTGACTGCAAAGACTTCCTTTTTGTCACGACAGAGGCAGTTTCAATCTGGAATGAATTCGATGTTCTGGGCAGAAATTCTATGGCCATGAACAGAGGTATACCCCAGAGCAGACCACTTGACGCCCAGAGCAGACCACTGTAACATCCCCTCAGCTCTTCAAACTGTTACACACTGACACGTTCACCTCTAAATTTACTTCTCTGAGCACACAAATCCTCTTTTCCCCATTCACGTTCTCTCTCTTTTGACTCACACATATTTCATGTTCAGTTATGACCTCCAATTCCTTAACCCCTCCCTTCTTCCAAACTGTCACTGCGCCTCTAAGGCTACATGCCTCCAGAATCTAGGTTATGCCTGTCACCATCTTCATTACCCTCGCCTCAGTCCTTTCCACCACTTTTCACTCGGCAGCTCCTGGCCTAAGGAAAAGTTATAGGAAGGGAGAGGAAAAAAAAGATAAGATAAAGGTCCGAGTGCCACAAATTTGCAGGGAATCTAATGAGCATTGTTTCAAGACAGGAATCTTTGGCCACTTGGCATGGGAGCAGAGAATGCACCTGACAGGTCATCTGCGCCCGAGAATAGAGGTCAACAATCACAGAGTTAAGATTTTCCCTACAGTGAATATTTACTCTCCAAATTCACATCAATTCTGAAATTGCAGTTCAAAAAACAGGAACACTAGGAAATGTCTTAAGGACTAAATTAAGTAGTAGGGGCACAATAACCGAGATCACTCTTTACTCTGATCAACCCCTCAAGTCTTTCCTTTGCTTCCTATTTCCACTGTGACCCCAGCTGTTACAAAAGCTTCCTAACTCATCTTATTTCTTGTCCCCCTTACTCTCTTTTACCCCACATGCTAAAGCTCTGTTAATTACCCTGATTAGAAATGGTGTCCATGATCTATTGCAATGAACTAATGACTAGCCCAGTACTCGACACCGTCCACATTTCTTTTTCGGCCCTCTTTCCCAGGGCTCCCCTCTCTCTGCACAGATCTTCCCACTCGGCTCGCGTCTTAGATGTTCAGTTCTGCTAGAGTACTTTTTTTGTTTCTCTCTTGTGGCACTTATTTTACTCTTTTTTTGTTAATAGTCTCTTATTCCTCTCACTCTTCCCATTAGATGTTAAAATTTTTTAGACCAGAAATTACATCTTGTTCATCTTTTGTATTCCTTTTAGCATGAAACACATGAGGGCATGTTAGGTGCTCAATAAAATAATGTAGCATCTGCTCAGATTGTATAAAATTTTGGTAATATTCATGAAATCTTAATATCTAGTTCAATTTCCTGATGTCCTATGTACTCATTAAAAACGCTTTTTATTCAGCTTGTAATCTACATCATTCCCAGATCAATTCTGGCTGTACTTACACATTTATTTGCATAAATTGGGCATCAGCCTTATTAGTGGCTATTCAGCTTTTCAGCATCTATGACTGGGTTACTCCACTCACGCAGTATCACATAAGTAGAGACATACAATGTGGCTCATAGTCACACGGGCATAAGTTATGAGTCAAATAACCTCTCACAGAATAAAGGAACAAAAAAGATAAAAACTAAGCAGAAAAAAAATGTTAGAAAAAAAATTTTAAATACATAATTGGATTTAACAGTAGTAGGTTAGACACAGCTGAAGTGATTAGTGAACTGTTAAGATCAGAGTAAGAAACATCCAGACTGTGATACAGGAAGAACAAAGAGTGTAAAACACATCAAAAAACCTCAGAGACATACGGAACAAACTAAAAAGGTCTAATGTATTTGCAATTTGAGTCCAAATAAAGGAGACAAACTACAGTACTTGAAGAGATAATGGCTTAGAATTTTAAAACAGCTCACATCAGACCACAGAAACGCCACTAATCCCGAGATATATAAAGAAAAATATAAAGAAAACCACACTTAGGCACATCATAATAAAACTGCTAACATTCCCAGAAAAAAAAAAAAAAAGATGCATTGACTTGAGAGGCAAAACAGTAAAACTGACAGCTAACCTTTCAACAGAAACAACAAAAGCCAGAAAATAAGAGATATCTTCAGAGTACTGAAAATACTAGAATGTGAGTTGGCAGATTTTTTCTATAAAGGACAAAGTAGTAAATGTTTTAGGTTTTGCCAGCTGTGCATAGTCTCCACGGTAACTAATTGGCTTTGACACTATCACAAAAGCAGGTGCAGGCCATATAGAAACAAACGGGAATGGCTGTGCTCCAATACACTTGATTATGAACAGAGAAATTTGAATTTCGCAATTTTCACACCATTAAAAATGTTGCAGATAACCTAATCAGCATTGTCTCACGGCATCTCAGCATTAGAGGAATCTTTAGCCACTTGGCATGCGAGCAGAGAATGCAGGTGATGTGTGCCTAAGATCAATACTAAATACTAAATACTAATACCAAACACTAAATACCAATACTAAAAGCCATTCTTAGCTGTAGGCCATACAAAAACAAGACAGAAAGCCATTTATTTGGCTCATGGCCATAACTGGACAATCTGAAGTAAAATGTTGACTATTAAATAGTAAATGTTGTGTGTAGGTATTACTTTTACTATCATATGATGTACTCCACCAGGAAGAAAATTAAACCTGGAACAAATCAGTTGAATGCAAAAAAGCAACAGGGAACAAATCAGCAAAGCAAGGTGTTAAAACAAGCATATATGGAACGGGGGGAGAAGGTGTGAGGTAAAAAGCTGAAACTAATGTTTAATGCCAGTAACCTGAAAGTTATGGCGGAGAGAAAGCACTGTGTTGAGAGGAAAATATAAATTGTGATTAACATTTAAGTACCAAAAAAGTAAGATAAATCTTTAAAAGGATGTAAATATATTCTGACAAACAGAAGAAAGAAAAGTGAATCAAGAAAATCAATAATCAAAATAAAATGGAATAAATGTTTAATAAAAAATTAAGACCTTCAAAGAATTTTTTTTAAAAAAACATATTTTTTATGAGGCAGACTTAAAGCCTGAAAATAAAAGGCACAGAAAAGTTTGCAGAAGGTCAATAATATTAGTTAAAACAGAATTCCAAAAATATACATATATGCCGTAACCAATGAATTTAATAAATTTTTACTTGATGCATACAAAGCTATTTTTAAAAAAGATTAGATACGCCCATACAAAACTTAGTATTAGATACCTCTAAAGGTGAGGAGCATGGCTTTCCCGGTCAGAGAAGATTTTGAGCACGTATAGGTGACGCGAATATCACAGAGTGGCAGCACACGGAGAGGGCAGATCCCAAACGGCGATGAGGAGGTAGAAGACAGAATTACATGTGAGTGTGTAACACGAAGGAAAAAACTTCAATGTCTACAATGTGTGGGAGCAAATAAGATGCTAAATACTGACTGCTAGATGGTGTAACAGGTTGAGTTATTAGGTTGAACCATGTTCAAAATTGATGGCATTCAACGGTTTTGACATACAAATCCTGCAGTTTTATATAGCTCAATGTAATGTACCTTGATTTGTATTTCTGTGCATTTCCATACTTCACAACATCAAACAAAAAAAGGTTAAGAACAAAAAAATATAACTATGAGGCAAAAAGGAAGAAAAAGACAAATCACCAAGAACTTTAGAACACTGGGTACAAGAGGAAAGCCTGTAAGTTTTAGGAGAGAACTGAGCGAGTCACATCCTGACAAGCAGGATAGCCTCTGGACTCCTGAACTACAACACTGAAAAGCAATGACTTCAAAAATTCTGAGAAAAACAATAAAAGGTGGACAAAATAAGACGCCCTGGAGAGCAGCCATTGCAGGGCTCAAATTACTGAAAGATGAGCATGCCCCACATTCTTACTGATGATGCAAGTGCTAAAAGAAAAAAAAAAACTTGAATTCTATATCCAGCAAAAATGTCACTAAAGGTATTTTCTAAACCATGGCACAGACAAATACAATCCAAGTAAAAAATGGCAGTATTGCTACAAGGAATAAAAAATTGGCATTTGGCTCTGCAAAGCAACTGGGATTTGGGAGCAGGGTGATGGGAGATAAGCCATAGAGAAGGGGCTCTAAGATTCTGCATGAAAATTCACCTCAGTCTTTGGCTGGTTTCTGATATGTGCAGGTGGAGGTGGAGGGCAAACACACAGAGGACTGGCAGAGGGCAGCGGTTCTGCCAGATAGTTGAAGTATTGGCAGAACAAAACTTAACATTCTTTAGAGGGAGGTGTGTATCATACGAACCCAGCATACAAACAAAATTGCTAGACATGAAAAAAGACAAAATTCCAAAGCCAATATGAAAAGATACAGTCCCAAAGCAGATGTTGAGATAATCTATGTATTAGGTTTAGCACAGTGAGTTCAGATTATCAGTAAAGTGATATGCAAAAGAACAGAGAGAAAAAGGTGGCCAATATGCATGAAAATATGGGAATAGTTCAACAAAGAACCAGAATCTACAAAAAGGAAGCAAATGGATATCCTAGAACTGCAGAACGTAGTAACAAATTAAAAACTCATTATGTAGACTTAGCAGCAGACTGGACGCCTCAGAATTGTGAACCTGAAGACAGTTTGATAGAGGATATCCAAACTGAAGCACTGGGAGAAACAGAGACAAAACAAAAGAGATGGGAGACACGGTCAAAAGTCTAACATTACTATTTATAATGCTGGAGGAAAAAAATGATAACGTATAGTCACAGAAAAAGAGAAAAAGAATGGGATAGAAATAATATCTGAAGATATAACAGCTGAGGATTTTCCAATTTGATTAAATTGACCATAATTCTAAAAAAAAAAGCTCAAAAAGCCCAAACAGAATACAAAGATACATCATATTCAAATTGGTGAATGCCAGAGAAAAAGATATCTGAAAAGTGGCCAGAAGAAAAAGATTCATCACCTTCAGGAACGACAACAAAATGAAGATCTATTTCTTAACAGAAAACAGAAGTGAGACAAAGTAAAAGCAAATGCAGGTAAAAGCTGCAAGAAGCCACTGCTACATACTGCACAGTATTCTTGGATCGTACTGAGGTGTCATCATATTTCAGGGTGACCTGTACAGTATACAAACTGCAATACCTAGAGAAACTACTTTGGAAAGTAAAAGACAGACAAAGGAAAAAGGCACAGACAGGACAGATAAAAAACGAATAGCAAGATGACAAACTTAAATCCAACTGTTCTTATAATTAAGTTAATTACTAAAAAATAAAATCAAGTAAGAAGAAACTCAGGCTTGATAAAAAAAAACAAACAAACATGGTTCAACTATATGCATGCCAAGGACACAAGGGAGGACTAAATGACTAAGTTCAGGGTGAGGCTGGATGGGCAGGGGGCAGGGCAACTCTCTCTGGGGATGGATGTTCTGGCAGGCAACACTGTTCCTTTGCTGGATTCTCCTCCACCCAGCCAGCCCAACACAGGCGGGCACCACATCTGTGCTCCCCCTTAACCTGGTTAACACTGTTCACCCCGCACTGGCGACTCCCTGAAATCCCGCCTCATCCAACTGGCCCACCAGGCCCGAGCTTCTTCCAGTGGTTCCTCCACACAAGTGGCTTGCCTTGGCTCACACTACAAAGTTTCCCAAAATCTCGCAAAGGTCCACAGACCCCCACCAAGCAGCAGCCGGCCTCAGCATGCCTTGCAGCTCAAGTGGTAACCAGTCCCAATTTGCATGGTAATTCCCATCAGGTGGCTGCAAGACTGGCATAAGGGGCAGCGAGTCTTGCCCCAGAACATAGCTTCAATTAAGCGACCATAAGCCCAGCACACATAGTGGCTGGCCTCAGGTCACACTGTGCTGCCCACCAGAGTCACAAGCCTGGAAAAAGTGGTAGTCAGCCTCAGTTCACAGTGTAGCCTCTTCTAAGTGCCTCTAAGCCCAGAACAAGGTGCAATCAACTGCAGACCACCTGGTAGCTCCTTTCAGAGGTCCCCAGCTTGGCACGAGTAGCGGCTGACTTTGGTCTGCACTAGAGCCCTTCCCAAGAGGCTCCAGAGTTTACGGCCACGCCACGCTGAACACGCCCGATCCTGTCTGATCTCAGAAGCTAAGCAGGGTCGGGACTGGTTAGTACTTGGATGAGAGGCCACCTAGGAAGACCAGGTGCTGTAGGTGTAAAAAATAAAAAATAAGGGATTGTAAATCAACAATGTCCGTGCAATCTGTCAGGTTGACCAAAGGTTGCCTACTTAAATAAATAAATAAACAGATAGATAGATTAGATAGATTAGATAGATAGATAGATAGATAGATGATAGATGATTGATAGATAGATAGATAGATAGACAGACAGGCAGACAGACAGACTCACTCCAGAACCACCACACATGGTGGCCGGCTTCAGACCACACCAGAGCACTACCCAACAAACTCTACAAATGACATACCCGACGGTCAGACTCTGCAGGCACCAGAGCTCTGCTAAAGTGACCCCAGAGAACAGCTTGTCTGCTATAGTCACAGTCAGCCTGATGTGCTAACAGCAATAAAGGCTCAATTACAACAGAAAGACACACACAACTCACACAGGGGACAACTCTGGAGCACCTGGCTTGTGACTAGGGAGACTGTGCCACTGGGCCCCACAGGACACCTTCTACATAAAGCCACTCTGTCAAAACCAGGAGACACACAGATCTATCTAACATACAGAAACAAAAACAGGGGTTCGGCAAAAATGAGGAAACGAAGAAACATATCCCAAATAAAAGAATGGGACAAAATTCCAGAAAATAAAGTAAACAAAATGAAGACAATCAATCTATCAGAAACGAAGTTCAAAACAGTGGTTATAAGATTGCTCAACGAATTTAGGGAGTGATTAAATGAACTCAATGAGAACTTTAACAAAGAGACAGGACACATAAAAATGCGGATAGAAAACATAAAAAAGAACCAATCAGAAAGGAAAAAATAACTGAAATGAAGGATACATTAGAGAGAATCATCAGTAGATTAGATGAATCAGAGAACAGAGTCAATTTATAAGATAAGGTAGCAGAAAAAAACCCCATCAGAACAGCAACAAGAAAAAAACCTCCCCCAAATGAGGATAGTTTAAGGGGTCTCTGGGACAAGTTTACCAACATTCATATCATAGGGGTACCAGAAGGAGAAGAGAGAGAGCAAGGGATTGAAAAGCTATCTGAAGAAATACTGACTGAAACCCTCCTGAATCTGGGGAAGGAAACAGACATACAAGTCCAGGAGGTGCAGGGAGTCCCAAAAAAGATGAACCCCAAAAGGCCCACATCAAGACACATCACAATTAAAATGCCAAAGAATAAAGACAGAGAATCTTAAAAGTAGCAAGAGAAAAGCAGTCAGTTAGGGACACAGGCGCTCCCATAAGAATTCAGGCTGATTTCTCGACAGAAACTGCAGGCGGGAGGGACCGGCACGGAACAGCTGAAGTGATGGAAAGCAAAGACCTGCACCAAGAGGACACGCCCGCGAGGACACCCCCAGCGGGGCCGGCTCTTGGCTTCGAAGGACAGATAAAGCGCCTCAAACAGGAAAAAGCTAAAGGAGTCCGTCACCATTAAACTGGTATTATACGAAATGTTAAAGAGATTTCTTTTAAAAGACCAAAATTATGAATAAGGAAATATAGGAGAGAAAAAAATGCTCACTGACAAAGGCAAACACTTAGTAAAAGCAGTGGATTAACCAAGTATAAAGCTAGTACAAAAGAGAAAAGGCAAAGGCAGGAAGATCATGTGTAATTACAATAATAAATTAGGGGATACGCGAACACACACAAATACGAGAAGTGTCAAATGACAAAACATAAATGTGCTGGGGGTGATTTAAAACGGGTGTGAACTTAAGGGAGCATCAATTTAAAATATACTGCTATAAATAAACCTTGGTATGTGTGAAGCACACGGTAATCACAAATGAAAAGTCTTTTAAGAGATATATAAGAAATAAAAAGAAAGGAATCCAAACATAAACTAGAAAGAAATCAGCATAAAAGAGAAGACAGCAAGAAAGTAAGAAGGCAACAGAAAATTATAAATACAATAAAAAAATTAATAAAATGGCAATAACAACATACCTATCAATATTTACTTTAAATGTAAATGGACTAATTGCTCCAAGCAAAAGACAGAGGGTGGCTGAATGGATAAAAAACAAGACCCGTACATATGCTGTCTATAGGAGACCCATTTCAGATCCACAGATATACACAGACTGAAAAAGTAAAGGGATGGGAAAAGATATTTCACGCAAATTGAAGCAAACAAATCATAAAAGCGGTAACAATACTTATATCAGACAAAAAAGACTTTAAAAGAAATGCTGTAACAACAGAGAAAAAAGCACGTTATAATGATAAAAAAAATCAATCTAACAAGAGATGATTATTACTTTATAAACACCTACACAGCCAAGGTAGGAGAGACTAAATATACAGCAGATATTGACCTACATAAAGGGAAATATCAACAGCTAGGGCAATAATAACAGGGTAAAGTTTAACACTTCATTGACATCTATGGATAGATCATCCAGACAGAAAATCAATATGGAAACAGTGGCCTTAAATGACATATCGGAGCAGATGAACTTTACTGATATTTTTATGTCAATTTCACGCAAAAGCAGTAAAATATACATTCTATTCAAGTGCACATGGAACATTTTCCAGGAAAGACCACGTGTTCGGCCACAAAACACGTCTCAATATTTTAAGAAGACAAATCATATCAAGCATTTTCTCCTATCACAATGCTATGAAACGAGAAACCAATTACAAGGAAACTGAAAACCACAAACACGTGGGGCTAAACATCATGCTACTATACTACACAATGATGGGTTAACAATGAGAGTAAGAAACCCTGGGACACATGAAAACGAAACACAATGACCCCAAATCTATGGGACACGCCTAAGTGGTTAGTTCTACGAGAGAAATTCATAGCAGCACAGGACCACTTCAGGAAACATCTCAAACAATCTAACCTTATACCAAAAGGAACTAGAAAAATAAGAACAAAACCCAAAGTGCGTAGAAGGAAAACAACAAATATCAGAGCAGGAATAAGATACATAGACTATAAAAAAAATAATAGAAAGAATCAATGAAACAAAGAGCTGCTTCTTTGAAAACATAAACAAAACTGATAATTCTTCAGTCAGACTCATCAAGAAAATAAAGAGGGACCAAATAAATACAACCAAAAATGAGACACGTGACAACCGACAGCACAGAAATACACATGATTACAAGACAATGTGACAACTATACACCAACAAATTGGACAATCTGCAAGAAATGTGGGTGTGGGAGGAAGTAGATAAGGAGAAAAGAGGTCAAACTATATGGTGACGTAAGAAAAGTTAACTTTGGGTGGTGTGCACAATACAACATACGCATGATGTATTGCTGAACTGTACACTTGAGATCTATACAACTTTGTTAACCAACGTCACCTGATAAATTTAATAATAAAACAAAATAACTGAACTAGAAACAATCTTCCTAGACTGTATCAGGAAGAAACAATATCTGAACAGATCGATAATTATTAACGATATTGAATTAGAAATAAAACACTTCTAGCAAACAAAAGTCCTGAATCAGATTCAAGTGAGGACGGGGAAAGGAAGATGGCAGACTAGGTGAAAGTAGGGTTCGTCTCCTTCTAGATCTTTATTGAAATTACAACCAAATTATAAAATAATCAATGTGGAGAATCACCTAAGTCCAGCTGATTGTAACATCTAAGTCTGATAATGTAAAGGAGCCACATCAAAGCCAGGAGGAGGGGCAAAGTCGTGAATCTAGCTGGACCTGCACCCGAGGGTGGTATAGGATCACCTGGAGGGAAAGCGAGGCTGCAGAGGCTCTCCTGAAGGAGAAGGGGGTTCTGGTCTCATTTGGGGGCTCCCCAACCCAAAGTCTCAGCCCAGGGAAGAGGAGATTCCCATAACTGGCTGTAAAAACCAGAGGGGATTCCGGCGGTCTGGGTGAGATGGAAGGAGCCTGAAACCCTAGTTGCCCCTCTGAAGGGCCCGTGCGCAGGCTTTCTGATCTGCGGACACTCTCCCGGGGCACCGGCAGTGGGTCAGAGGCTCGGGTGGGATCCATGCAGAGGAGTCTGCATTACCTGGTGTCGGTAAGAAGGCTGGAAGGGAAGCCACCAGTGTGCCTTATAGTCCGGCCCCACTACCAGGTAATCTACAGACCCCTCCCACAGGAAGCCTGGCCAGAGGGGATCAGCTTGCCTGCAGATAATCCAGGGTTTTTGTTGTTGGATGGCTGCCATGCCCTGTGCCCATTCAGGGTGATATAGAGCCAAGCATTCACAGCTGGCAGACAGCGCTGTGAGCCACATTTCCAGATAGGGTCAAGCAGATCACTGTTGCCAATACAAACTTGGGCAGATCATGGGGATCTGTGGGCCAGTCCCAGAGAGCAGCTGGTCTTGCCGTGATCTTGGACTTCTGTGGGAACGCACAGTGACCAAAGGTGCAGGAAGCCTGAGGCTGTACTGATCCCATTGCCAATGTCTCTCTGAGACCCCACCCCACACTACCCACAAATTGCCCCAGGCACCCCTTTGACAGTGAACTGCCATTTCCCTGCCCCTCCCCATAGGATCTCCCGATCCACACAGGCAACAAACTTTGGCTAGCACTGGGTGGGCACCACACGGAAATCAATGGCAAGGAGACCTCTGCTGCCTACACGAGTTGCCAAAGACAAAGAAAGAATCTTAAAAGCAGCTAGAGAAAGGCAGCTAGTTACTCAGGAGGGACCCTCCATAAGAAAGTCTGCTGATTTTTTAATGGAAACTTTGCAGGCCAGAAGGGAGGGGCAAGAAATATGCAAAGTTATAAAAAACAAGAATCTACAACCATGAATACTCTACCCAGCAAGGCTTTCGATTAAAATGGAAGTTGAGATAAAGAGCTTCCCAGGCAGGAAAAAACTTAAGGAATTATCGCCAACAAGCCAGTATTACAAGAAATGCTAAAGGGACTTCTATAAAGAGAGAGGGGGTAAAAAAGAAAAAAAAAATAACAAATACGAATAATAAAATAGCAGTAACTATGAACCTGTCGGTAATCACTTTAAATGTAAGTGGAGTAAATGCTCCAATCTAAACACATGCAATAACCAAACAGCTAAGAAAACAAGACCCATGCACACGCTGTCTACAGGGGGCCCACTTCAGATCAAACGACACTCACGGACTGAAAATAAAGGGATGGAAAAAGAGATATTTCACGCGCACAGAAATGGAAAAAAAAAAGTTGGGGTAGCGATACTTACATCAGATAAAACAGACTTTTAAAAAAGGCTTAAAAAGAGACGAAAAAGTGCATTACTTAATGACGAAGGGATGACATAACCCTAGTAAACACATCCGTACCCACACAGGAGCACCTACATACATAAAGCAATCATTGACTGACACAAAAGGAGAGATCAATAGTAATACACTCATAGTAGGAGACTTCAACATCCCATTGACACCAATGGACAGATCTTCCAGGCAAAGAATCGCCAAGGAAACAATGGGCCTGAAAGACACACTAGACCAGATGGATTTAATAGATATTTTAAGAGCATTTTACTCCAAAGCAGCAAAATATACATTCTTCTCAAGTGCACATGGAACATTTTCTAGGAGAGACCACATTAGGACACAAAACAAGTATCAGTACATTTAAGAAGACTGAAATCGTATCAACCGTCTTCTTTAATCATAATGGTATGAAATGAGAAATCAACTACAGGAAAAAAACTGGAAAATACACAACCATACGGAGGCTAAATAACATGCTAATAAACAGTAAGTGGGTTATTAATGAGATCAAGGAAAAAATCAAAAGACACCTAGAGACAAATGAAAATGAAAACACGACGATTCAAAATCTATGAGACCAGCAAAAGCAGTTCTAAGCCAGAAATTCATAGCAATACAGGCCTACCGAGAAGCAAGAAAAAGCTCAAATAAACCATCTAACCTTACACTTAAAAGAACTATAAAAAGAACAGCAAACAAAGCCCAAAGTGAATAGAAGGAAATAATAAAGATAAGAGAGGAAATAAATGAAATAGAGTCTAAAAAAATACAAAAGATTAATGAAACCAAGAGCTGGTTCTTTGAAAGGATAAATGAAATTGACAGATCTTTACCTATACTCATCAAGGAAAAAAAAATAGAGGACTCAAATAAAGCCTGAAATGAATGAGAAGAAATAACTACGGACTCCACAGAAATACAAAGGATCATGAGAGAATACTGAGCTATTAATTATATGGCAACAAATTAGACAATCTGGAAGAAATGGACACATTTCTAGAAACATATACTCTCCCAAAACTGAGTCAAGAAGAAACAGAAAATCTGAACCGACTGATTACCACCAATGAAATAGAATCAGTAATCAAAAACCTCCACCAAAATAAAAGTCCTGGACCAGATGGCTTCATAGGAGAATTTTACCAAACATTCAAAGAAGAATTAACACCATTCTTATCAAACTATTCCAAAAAATTCAAGAAGAGGGAAGCCTCCCTAACTCCTTTTATGAGGCCACCATTAACTTGATTGCAAAACCAGACAAAGACATTACAAAAAAAGAAAACTATAGGCTGATATCTCTTGTGAACATTGATGCAAAAATCTTCAACAAAATATTAGCAAAGCAAATTCAGCAATAGATTAAAAATATCATACACCATGATTAAGTTGGATTTATTCCTGGGATGCAAGGTTGGTGCAATATCTGCAAATCAATTAATGTGATACACCACATTAAGAAATCAAAAGATAAAAACCATATGACCATATCGACGGATACAGAAAAAGCATTTGACAAAATCCAGCATCCATTTGATAAAAACTCCAAGCAAAGTGGGAATAGAGGGAACACACCTCAACATAATAAAGGCCACATATGACAAACCTACAGCTAACATCATACGCAATGGCAAAATGCTAAAAGCGTTTTCCTTAAGATCAAGAACAAGACAAGGATGCCCACTTTCACCACTCCCCTTCAACATTGTACTGGAAGTCTTAACCACAGCAGTAAGACAAGAAAGAGAAAAAAAAAAGGCATCCAAATTAAAAGGAAAAAGTAAAACTCTTATTATTTATTGTTGACATGATACTATATAGAGAACCCTAAAGATTCCACCAAAAACTGTTAGAACTGTTATCAATGAATTTTCAGTACAGTAGGAGGTTACAAAATTAATATTCAGAAGTCAGTAGCATTTTTATACATCAATGACGAACTTTCAGAAAGAGAAATTAGGAAAACAATCCATTTACAATTCAATTGAAAACAATTAAGATACCTGGGAATCAAATTAACCCAGGAGGTAAAAGACCTGTTCTCAGAAATTTAAAAGTCATTGAAAAAAGAAACTGAAGAAGATACAAACAAATGGAAGCATATACAATGTTCATGGGTATGAAGAATCAACATCGTTAAAATGGCCACACTGCCCAAAGCAATCTATAGATACAATACAATCCCTATCAAAATATTAATGGCATTTTTCAGAGAGCTGAAACAAGTAATCCTAATTTTATATGGAAACATAAAAGACCCCTAATAGCCATGGCAATCTTGAGAAAGAACAAAGTTGGAGGTATCACACTACTCGATATTAAACTACACTCACTACAAGGTTACAGTAATCAAAATAGCATGGTACTGGCAATAAAAAGATACATTGATCAATGTAACAGAATAGAGAGCCCAGCAATAAATTCACCCCTATATGCTCACTTAATATATGACAAAGGAGGTAAGCATATACAATGGGGTAAAGACAGTCTCCTCAATAAATGGTGGGAAAATTGGGCAGATACATGGGAAAAAAGACACTGGACCACCTTCTTACACCGTATACAAGAACAGACTCAAAATGGATTAAAGACTTAAATGTAAGACCCGAAGCCATAAAACTTCTAGAAGAAAACGTAGGCAGTAAACTCTCTGATATTACTAACAGTAATTGCTTTTTGGATATATCTCCCTGGGCAAGGGAAACAAAAGAAAAAAATAAATAAATGGGACTACATAAAACTAAAAAGCTTTTATACAGCAAAGGAAACCATCAACAAAACAAAAACACAACTGACTGGGAGAAGATATTTGCTAATGATACGTCTGATGAGAGATTAATATCCAAAATATATAAAGAATTCATACAACTCAACAAAACAAACAATCCAAATAAAAATTGGCAGAAGACCTGAACAGACACGTCTCCAAAGAAGAAAGACAGATGGCTAACAGACACATGAAAAATGCTCAAGGTCACTAATCATCAGAGAAATGCAAATTTAAACGACAATGAGATATCACCTCCTACCTGTCAGAATGGCTATCATCAATAAATCAACAAACAAGTGTTGGTGAAGATGTGAAGAAAAGGCAACCTTTGTGCACTGCAAATTGGTGCAGCCACTATGGAAAACAGTATGGAGGTTTCTCAAAAAATTAAAAATATAACTACCCTATGACCCAGCAATTCCACTTCTGGGTGTTTGATGCAAAGAAATCCAAAACACGATAAAATATATATATATGCACCTCTATGTTTACTGCAGCATTATTTACAGATATGGAAGCAATCTAGGTATCCATCAACAGAAAAATGGATAAAGATGTGGTCCATAAATACAACAGAATATTACTCAGCCATAAAAAAAAGAATGAAATCTTAACCATTTGTGACAACATGGATGGACATTGAGGGTATTATGCTAATTGAAATAAGTCAGAGAAAAACAAAGACCATGGACTCACTTATATGTGGCATGTAAAAAACAAACAAAGAACAAAACAGAAACAAACTCATAGAGAACAAACTGATGGTTGAAAGGTGGCAGGGTGTTGCACGTATGTATGAGAAAGGTAAAGCGATTAAGTAGTACAAATTTCCAGTTATGAAAACAGTCACAGGGATGGAAAGTACAGCATAGGGAATATTGTCAATAATACTGCAATAACTATGTACGCTGTCAGATAGGTACTATATATCAGGGTATCACTTTGTGAGGTATAGAAATGTCTAATCACAAGGTTGTACACCTGAAACTAATACAATATTGCATGCCAATTGCAGTCAAAAAATAATTTTTTTAAAAAAGACACCAAAAGAAAAAAAAAAAGGAACAGCTAGTGTTCTCTTTCTTAACCTGGCTAAGTACATGGGTGCCTATTTTAATGTATACATATGTTATACATAGTTATAACATATAAAGAAATTATAATACTGTGTATATAGTATACTACAAAATTCAAAACTTAGGGAAAATTAGGAAACTTCTGTTATGAAAAGATTTTAAAGATATGTTATCTAGTGATAATAACATACATAATCAAAAAAATGAAAAGACGACGAACTACAGATGGGGAAAAAATCTTTGCAAAAGCCATACCTGATTTAAAAATGGACCAAAGATCTTAACAGTCACCTCACCAAATATGATATACAGACAGCAAATAAACACAAGAAAATTTGCTCCACATCACATCATTAGGATATCGTAAATTACAATGAGATACCGCCATACACCTATTAGAATGTCCGAAATCCACAACAATAACACCAAATGCCGGTAAGGATGTAGAGCAACAGGAACTCTCATTCACTGAGGGTAGGAATGCAAAATGGTACAGTTTGGCAGTTCCTTATAGAACTAAATATACTTCTGACATATGATCTAACAATTACACTTCTGAGTATTTACCCAAATGAGTAATTTCATGTCCATACAAAAACCCTGCACATTTATATGAAGCTTTATTCATAATCGCCAAAACTCAGAATCAAGCAAGATGCTCTTCAATAGGTGAATGGATAAATAAATGGCAGTACATCCATATAACAGAATATTATTCAGTGCTGAAAAGACATGAGCTATCAAGCCATTAAAAGACATGGAGAAACCTTAAGTGCGTATTTCTAAGTGGAAGAAATTAATCTGAAAAACTACATACTACGATTCCAACTACACAACATTCTGTACAAGCATAACTATAGAGGCAGTAAAAAGATCAGGAGGTGCCAGGGGCTTAGGGAGAGGGAAGGAGGAATGAATAGATAAAGCATAGGAATTTTTAGGGCAGTGAAACTATTCTGTATGATATTATAATGGTCGATACATGTCATTATATATTTGTCAAAACTCATTATTAAATTATAACACCAAGAGCGAATCCTAATGTAATCTATGGACTTTAGTTAAAGTATCAACATTGGCTTCTTAATTATTAACAGGTATATCACATTAATGTAAGATGTTAATAACAGGAGAAACAATGTTTGTAGAAGGAGTATAGGGAACTCTCAGTACTTTCCATTCAAATTTTCTGTATACCCCAAACTGCTCTAAAAAATTAAGTCTATTAATTAAAAACAAAGCAAAACACATCTAAACAAAACAGTATGATTAATACGCTATCTTACAGTTATCTATATACATGTACTTTGTAAATATGTACAATAAACTCTGGAAAGCTACTTGAGGAAGTAATAACGATATTTATAAAAGTTAGGGGAGATTTAAATACACACCCAGCTATTTGAGTTCTTTGGCATCATGCTAATCTGATTAGAAAAATAAAATACACATAATAAAACCCAGCATTTGCACTGAGGAATGCTATATGAAATAACCACAGACAAAATAACTCTTTAAATTTGGGTTATTCCTGGGAATGCTGCCCAAAACACAACCTAAATGAAGATCCATAAAATTTATCCAGATCTAATGCTAGAGAACAAGGAAACAGTATTCATAATCAATAATGACCTTAATTAACTTGGTTTGCTTTTCAAACAAGGTATTGATCAAGTTATTTCTTCTTAATGGTTTTTTCCTTGAAGTTTCACTCACGCATATACTTTGCTGTTTTCATTTTTCTGGAGTCTTTATATAATTACTTCACAAATTTACTAAAAAAAACAAAACTGGAAATAAACAAAACAACTCACCTGGGATTTGTTCATTTTCTTCAGCTTTTGGGTAAAGGCATAGAATTATGAAAGCGGACCTAGAATAAAGCAAAGAGGAAGGTACTGTTATTAAAGCTCTGACCTACTTCAAAACTCCTAGAATGACCTGCTTAGAAATCCCTGCACATCTCCTAGGAAAATACCATCTCCTGGGGCAGTCACTTTGCCTCTTCAGAAGGGGCAGAAAGGATCATCATGGCAGCACTCACCTTCACTCAAACATCACAAGACACCTGAAAATACATGAGTAAGACTACCCACTATCAAGGGAAAAAGTTAACCCACTCCTCAACTAATAAAATTAACAGAGAATTTAAAACAACTATGATTCATACATTAAGGGCTTTAAGGTAGACAACATGAATGAAGAAACAGGGAATTTCAGAAGAGATGGAACCAGCAAAAAAAATCAAATGGAAATGCGAGGGAAGAAAAGCACAGTAACTGAGCCGAAAGGATACCTTTAACAGGCTCACTGTTAGACTCAACAAAAGTGAGGAAATTTTCAGGAAGTCTGAAGATAGGTCATACAGAGAGGAAGTGGAAAAAGAAGAAGAAAGGAAAAAAGAGAGTATCTGAGGGATGTGGCACAATATCCAATGACTTAACACACAAGCCACTGCAATCTCGAAAGCAGAAGAAAGAATGGGACAGAGGTATTTGGAGATGTAATGGCTAAAAGTTTTCCAAATATAATGATGCTATCAAACCACAGATCCAAGAAGCTCAGATAATCTATCTGAACAGGTAGACAGCGCAAAACAAAACAAAGACGCATGTGGATATATCATTCTCAAACCACTGAAAACCAAAGTTAAAGTCTTGTGAACAAGAGGAAAAACAGACACATTATACACAGGGGAACCAAGACAAACAATCACAGCACATTTCTCATCAGAAAATACACAAGCCAGAAGACAGTGTCCTCACATCTTTAAGTGTTTTTCAAAAAACAAAAAAGAAAAACACCATCAACCCAGAATTCTATACCTAGCAAATACATCTTTCGAAAATGAAAGTGAAAAAAACACCTTTCTGAAACAAAAAAGGAATTCATTCCTGTAAACTTCTACTACAACAACAACAAAACATTTAAATACGTTCTTCAGATAGAAGGGATATGATACCAGACAGAAATCTAGATCTACAAAAAAAAAAATAAAGATCTCCGGGATGATTAAAATGAAGATAACACAAAAGGTGAGGCGATGAAATCGAGAGTATATTGTTTTAAGGATCTTACATTACATAGTATAATATTATTTAAAGGTCCACTGTGATTAATTCAATATGTTTACTGTAAACTCTAGGGCAACCACAGAAATTTTTGCAAGAAGAGGTATAAATGACAAGCCAATAGTGAGAAGAAAAAATGGAATCATAAAAAGTACTCATAAACTCCAAAAGTAGACAGAAAAAGAGGAAAATAGGAACAAAAGACCAGATGGAACAAGCAGAAAAAAAGTTGCAAAATGGTCAATTTCAATCCAGCCGCATCAACACTTGGTATAAACACACCAATTAAATGACAGAGGTTGTCAAATTGGATAAAAAAAGCAATATCAAACTATGTGCTGTATATAAGCAGCCTGTTTTAAATATAAAACATAGCTAGGTCAAAAATAAAAGGGTGAAAAAATATACCTTGCAAACACAAATTAAAAGAAAGCTGGAGTGACTGTATTAATAACAGTAAACTTCAGAAGGAATATATTAACCAGGGATAGAGTGACATCACACAATAATAAATGTGTCAAATCACCGAGAAGGCTTAAGAATCCTAAATGTATAGGCACCTAACAAGAAAACTCCAAAATATAAGAAGTGAAGACGGATAGAAAAATAAAAAAATACATAAATCCACAATTATAGTTGGAGGCTTCAATACTTTTTCTCAGTAAGGGACAGAATGGATAGATATAAAACCATTAAGCATTAACCACAGTATCAACTACCTTGTCTCAATCAATATTTATAGAAGACTGTACCATCAACAGCACAGCACGGTAGTCATTAAAGTACATAGAAAACATTCACTAAGATCAATTATATCCTTGACCATAAAACAAACCTATACAAGTTTTAAAGAATTGAAATTTGAGAGTAAATTCTCTGAAAAACAGAATTAAACTTGAAATTAATAACAGAAAGAGATCTGGAAAATCCCCAACTAGATGGAAATTAAACAACAAACTTCTACATAACCAACAGGTAAAAGGAAGTCACAAAGAAAGTTTTGAAAAACACAGAATTTAATGGAAATGAAAATATATAAATATTTGAGAGATGTAGTGCCGGCAGTATTTAGAGGGACAGTTATAGATTAAACTATTTCTACAAAAAAGAAGAAAGGTGTCAATGACCCCAGCTCGCATCTTAAGAAACCAAGGAGGGAAAAAAAGGGAAATGAAACCCAAAGCAAGCATAATAAAAAGCAGAAATCAATGAAACTGAAAATGGAAATAGAGAAATGCAATGAAACCAAAGGCTGGTTATTTCAAAAAGTTAATAATATTGATGAATCTTTAGCCAAACGGGCCATGGGGGAAAAATTCCCATAAATTAGAAATATCAAGAATGATCACAGAGACATTACTACAGATACTAAAGACATTAATGAATTATTGTTTAGCAATAAATACAGATAACCATTAGCTACGGTAATTAAGGAAAAACATACGAAATGGGAAAAAACAAATATAAGAGAAAAACAATAAAATAATGGAATAAGAATCCTTCAATAGCAATAAAATCCTACAAAAGAATAAAATTAAGGAAAATGCAGCTCATTAGTGTAAAATACTGAGGAGGGGGTCAAAACAAAAGAGGACTTGAACAAATGGGAAGACCTAGAATAAGACCCAGCATTCCCTCTAACTTAATGTAACCATCAATGGGATCAATAAAAGCATCAGCGATTTTTAAAAAATACAATTCTAAAGGACCACTGGGAATCATAAGAAAACTTGTGTAATCTCAAAGTGATGAAGTCTTGTGGGGGCCATAATAGGAAGAGCAGTAAATTCAACTGCAGAGAAATTCAAAACGCCTACATGGCAGAAACTACCAGTGAGCAAAGTCAAAAGGCAAATGAAAAACGATTTGTCACTCATATCAGAAAATATCAGCAGGCTGGGTAACCTCGGGAAAATCACTCCCCCTTTCTGAGCATTCATTTTTCCTTCTACAGAAACTGAAATACTAGCAAAGTCCCAGGGTAGGTGAACACTTAAACGGAAAAGGTTCTTGCAAAGTGGGCAGAGCTCTCCCTCGTTCGGCCCGTCTGCGCATCACTAAAGTTGCGGGGGCTTTCCACTCTCCCTGGATGCCGCGAGGACCCGGGACGCGGCGTTCGGCCCCGCCCCCGGGCGCCGGGTACTCCAGGGGCCTAGTCACGCGCACGCCCGTCTGGACTTCCGAACTCCGTCCCCAGCGGCCGGACCCTTGCCGGCGTCGGAGGCGCTTCCCCGGACAAAGGGAGGAAGGCGAGCTTCGCAGCCGCCCTCCCACTCCGCCGTCTCCGCCCCCGCACGTCCGGCCAGGCGGGCCCCGCCAAGCCCACGCCGAGGAGAACGCCAGGCGGCCCCCCGACGCCGTCTCTAGGGTCACCGTCGCCCGCGAGTCGCCGAAGTTTGGGCTCCCACCCTGCGGGGCACGAGCCCATCCTTCATCTCCTTTCCTTCGGCCCCTAAGCCCCGCGAGCTGCCGGGTAGCCCTCGTCATACCTGGAGGGACAGTCTCCACTCTTGGCTGAGTGTTAGGCCAGGTTACAGCACGGGGCAGCGAAGACGCGCGGAAACGGGGCCCTGTCACCCACTCGCGGCTAGAGGTGGGGGAAGGGCGGCCAGCGGCGCGCTCGCAGCCTTGCACATGCGCAGATGCTTGCCGTCCCAGGGTCCTCCGAGCAGTGGTCCATCGGCCTTCGGGACTACATTTCCCAGTAGCCGGCGGGGCCAGACTGTTGGGACTTTCTGGAGCGTCCTCGCCGTGTTTAGGCGTTTGGATGATTGCTGGCAGGAATAATCCCTTGGTTTGGGGTGTTCATTTCTCCTAAATTAAAGTTGTAACTTACCACCACTAGCCCCTCCAATACTGCCTTTTAAAGATTATACAGGTAGCCTATGATATTTGTAATTAGAATATATGTATAAAATAAACACTCATACTCTTTTTCCAAAAATAACTTTAAATTCACACTTTTCTGATTATTTAAAATAAAATTGGCCTTAAAGATACTATGTGCTGCAACTAGGTTTTCTTTGTGTTTTCTTTTTTAAAGTTTTAGATTCACAGCAAAATATGAGGAGAAAGTACAGGGAGTTCCTATATATACCACCTGCCTCCATACATACATAGCCTCCTCCACTATCACCATAGTGGAACATTTACTACAATTGAATGTACACTAACACATCACCCAAAGTCCTTAGTTTATGTTAAGGTTAACTCTTGGTGTTGTATATTTTATGGGTTTTGAAAAATATATAATGATGTATCCACCACTATAGTATAGTTTTACTGCCCTAAATATCCCCTGTGCCCTGTTTATTCATTCCTTCCTCCCCTTCTCTGAGCCCCTGGTAACCACTGGTCTTATTTTTCCCACCAGTTTTGCCTTTTCCAGTATGTCAAATAGTTGGAATCATGCAGTATACAGTCTTTTCAGATTGGTTTCTTTTACTTATTAATATGCACTTAAGGCTTTGCTGTATTTGTTTCAGAGCTTGATAGCTCATTTCTCTTTAGAGCTGAATAATATCCTATTGTCTGGATGTACATGGTTTACCAATTCACCTTTTGAAAGAAATCTTGATTGTTTCCAAGTTTTGACAATTATGAATAAGGCTGCTATAAACATCAATGTGTAGGGTTTTGTGTGAACATAAAATAAGTTACTCAATTGGGTAAATAATAAGGAACAATTTCCTTAGATCATATAGTAAGAATATGTTTAGTTTTGTAAGAAACTGTCAAACTATCTTCCAAAGTAACTGTACCGTTTTGCATTCCCACCAGCAAAGAATAAGTGTTCCTCTTGCTGCACATCCTTGCTAGCATTTGGTGTTGTCAGTGCTGTGGATGTGGGGCATCCTAATAGGTGTGTAGTGGTAGCAATTAGCTTTTAATTAAAACAATATAGTCTCCAAAAGGTACTAGTACACCAGTGTTCATGGCAGCATTATTCACAATAACCAAAAGGTGGAAACAACCCAAGTGTCCATCAACGGAAGAATGGATAAATAAAATGTGATCTATATCTCTATATAAAATATATATATTTCATTCAGCCAAAAAAAAAGAATGAATTTCTGATACATGCTACAACATGAGTGAAACTTGAAGATATGCTAAGTGAAATAAGCCAGATACAAAAGGACAAATATTGTATGATTCCACTCACATGAAGTATCTAGAATAGGAAAATTCATAGAAAGAGAAAGTAGAATACATATTACTAGGGACTGGGGGGTGCAAGACATGGGATAATGAAAAAGTTCTGAAAAGAGATAGTGGTGGTGGCAATAAAACATTGGGAATGTACTTAATGCCACTGAATTGCACCCTTAAAAATGGTTAAAATGATAAATTTCATTGTATGTATATTTTATCAGAATTAAAAAGAATAATAAGCTGGATTGACATGATGGTTGCATAACTGTGTAAATTACTAAATTTCAGCAAGGTATTTTTGTTAGTTATTGTTTGCACTGTTTTGATTTTTATTGTACGATGAAATAATTCCATACTTCATCAGGAAGGAAAACAATACTCAGGACATTTTCTAAAGAGAGACTAATAACTGTTAGATATAAAAATGTATTACAAAGCAAAAATAATGAAAACTTTTTAGTACTAGCTCCAGAAAAAAATAAAGACTTAGACATACACATTAATTCACAGCACCAGTGAAAGACTGGAGTATTCCACAATTATTCTTGGGTAACTAATTAACAATTTGGAGAAAAATATGTTAGATTCCTAAGACTGTACATTACGACAATTAACAAAAAAGGAGAATTAAGTATAAGCTGGGAATAAGATTTAAATTTTGAAGTGGAAATTATGAAAGTAGTTAAAAGAAATGATAAGGGAATGTTTTTGATATTCTTTGAGTGAGAGGGTACATATATGTACTACATATATTTTCCCAGTTTGTCTTTATCTTTGTTTATAATGATATTTTTTCAGAATTTAATTTTCTCTTTGTTCAAATTGTTTAAATTTGTCAATTATTTCCTTTATGAATTCTGCCTTTGGTGTCATACTTTCTCACCCAAGGAATATCAAAAACATTTCCTTATCATTTCTTTACTAAAAATCCAGGAAGAACAATACTGTAACATCTGTATTACCATTTTGACCTATAAGTTTGGTCAATCTTTAAAAGAATAATGACACTCAGGTTTGGAACAATTTGGAAGAAAAATTTTTATACAATCTTGGTAGGGCTATAGCACATAACATCTTTCTGAAGTCTTCATTGTATCAAAATTTTAAATTTAAAATTATAGTTAGCCATTAATATTGTACAAAGATGCAAATACGAGAATGTTTTCACATGGCAGCTATATTTGCAAAACATTGGAAACAATCTAAAAATCTTTCACTTAGATATAAGTAAATAAATTGTATGATATATAAATAGAATTTGGCGAGACATTGAAAATGATAATATATACTAACTACATGGGGGAGGTGTCTAATGCATCCAGAAATGAAAAAAATGTTGCTCACACAGAGTAGGTAGAGTGTGATCCCATTTTTGTAAAAGCTATGCATATTTTTAAAAGACTACTGAAATGTTCAAAAAAAAGGAAGCCTCTCCCACCCCCAGCCCTCCCCACACACAAAATAACAACACAGAGCACTCTGTGTGTGGACTGTTTCTGAAGACGTTGCAAAATTCAAAACCATATTGTTTTCTACTAATTTCCCCTTAGGAATAAAGGAAACATATACAGGATGTTTTTGAAAAACACATTGTATATTTTAACTTAAATATCGCATTTAATCTTTTTGACTTTCTACTGAGTGCTTACTTCTCGATCAGCTAGCTACCCAGTGTATCCTAGTGGTTGTCTGATCTCCTTTTGAGCATGTTGTAATATCCACTTCTGTTCCAATAAGCACTGGCACCAACATGAAGTACATGCTTGGATGACATTGCTAGAGGATGTAAAGAAATTTTAAGGGTAACAACAGTGACTGTTAAAATGGAGCAAATATCCGAAAGCACATATGTAACAGTGTATCTTGTTCATAGGTTGTGACAACAAATTTTTCTTTTTGTATATTTGCTCAAATGCCATTACCGTGGGGCAGAGAATATATACCACAACACATGACCTCCTCAATGAATTTTGTACTCTGTTATATTAAAATCCTTTGGTCTTTCTTGAATTCTGAACAGATCATTTATCCAGGCATGATTTTGTAACATCATGCCTTGGTCACTTGAAAAATACTGGCTCACTGAGTCATGAAGATCTTTTAAACGTTGATATATTTTAGTATATAGTATCAAATGACCAGGATAATATCACCACTGGTCTCATCAGAAAGGCTTTAAGTATTGGGAAGCAGATACAGGATGTTGCCAAAACTCCAATTTTCCCTTGAAAGCTCATTTTATCATTGGGTGACAAATATAGTCAGTTGTTTTCCTTGAAGTGACAGCTCAGTTCATTCATCTTTGAGAAAATGTCTGCCAAACATTCAGCCTTCTTTAGACTGTCAGCCATTCAAGCAAAAATAGTGTTCCATGAGAAAAGCAGTTCGTTCAGCTCATGACTTAAACAACCGCATGGGCGATTTTCCTGGAGATAACCATCGTGGTTCTGTGTGCAGGAGAAGCACTTTGTGCATCTTTCCGCTGCACTCAAAGGTTGAGACTTAATCCAATGAATAATTCTCACTGGTTCATGAAGGCCATTCTTAAGCAAGTGAGAGGAACATGTCTGCAATTGCGTGCGCGTGCAGAATGCAAGGGCTGCTAGTTCAGTTCGGTGCCACTGTCTGGAATCTCATAGGTTTCCCCCCCCAACTGCTTTGACTTCATCGGGGTAAATGTCGACTCAGTGAAGTAGGATAACGACGTCTAGGTTTTATTACGAAAAATAATCTTGACCTCCTGGATGCCCTGCAAGTGTCTTAGAAACTCCAGGGGCCTTCGGGCGACATGGAAAGCAGAATCCCTGTGTGCCGTTATGACACCTAATACATTAACAATGTTTCCTCCAGAGTTGTCCCATATCCTGTGTGCGTTCATGGTTCCACATTCTTTTCATAAACACGACGCAGTCTTCAGAATTTTAAAACTCCAGATCCAAATGAGTTTACATCCTGCGATTGGTGTCTCTTTGTGCAGGGGTTCACCTCTCTCTCTCTATTTTTTTCCTTCGCCATAATATGCTGAAAACCCTGGGTTGTTTATTCTGAAGAATTTCCATGCGGTCTGGGTTTTCCTGATGACTTTTTGTTCCTTTTGTTTTCTTTTTCCTTTTTTCTTTTTTTTTTTTTTTTTTAATGATCAATTTTCTGTTCCTTCATCCGGACTCTGAACTTGCAAAGGTCAGTGTTCAAGAATTTCAGGCCAAATGTCAACAGCGATTACCCTTTCCTTGCCGGGTCTTAAAATCCTTCTTTTCTCTAAGGTGCTGAGTGATGAGTTCAGGTTTCTTCCTGCTCTTTTATTTCCTACTCTTTTATTCAGCATTCCTGCAATCGAGGTTTATCAAGCACCTGCCTGGTGGCAGACAAGGTGCTAGGGCACAGCTGGGAGTGAGACACCAAGCACTCTCCCCTTGTAAGCTTGCGTTCTAGTGGGGAGGACAGGCAATAAACACTGAATGAAATACACAGGATGTCAGATGGCATGCCCTGCTAAGGAGGGAGATGCAGTTTCGAATAGAATAGGTAGAGGAGGTGTTACTAAGCAGGTGAGATTTGAGCCAACACTCCATTGTCAGCTATTAGGCCTCATAATCAGATCCTGACTGGTAGATGTCCCCTTCCTTGGATTATTTCCAGCATCTGATAACACCACTCTATTTAGGCACCATTCCTCCCTGCAAATTGACCTGCCTCTCTCTTTCATACCTGAGATGACGGAGGGAATGATACCTAATCACAGCTTTCCCCTCCTCATCTGGGGCTCTAAACGGTGCCCTTCAATCTGTTTTTCTCATGGCAAAATTGCAAAGTAGGAAGTCTGCAAAAATTTTCCTGACATAGAGCAAAGTGAATATCTCATGCTCTCTTTCCTTTAACATAAATTAACTCTGGAGAATGGAACAGTCCGAACCTTGCAAAATCCATTTATCTTACTGAGCATTTGACAAGTCCATCTTTCTCCTTGAAGAAGGATTCTTACATGGCCAATGGCTTAGAAAGTTTTCATCTGAGGATCCTCTGGGCGTACAAGGACTGTCTGTTTTATTTATCTCTGCCTTCCCAGAACCGTGCTTGGTATAGGTGAAGAATGAATGAATGACTGGGGCAAGAACTAATAATGCTTGAAACCCAACTACTACTAGCTTCATCCAGTTCTGTAGTCTTGTCCACCTGAGGGTACCAAGTGCTACCTATGCACCCTGCATCCTGCTGAGTGGCTGGCTATGAGCATCACCCAACTTTTCAGTGCTGCCCACCTGAGCGGAATAGAGGTGCTCCTGCATGATGTCAGAGTAGGTAGCTGCCCCATCAGCCTCTCTCTCCTCGCCAGGTCTTGGGACTACCAACGACTCCAGTTAGTTCCTTGCTCTATCCTCTCCTTGTGGAGAGACACTTCAAGAATATCCTATTTGTCCCACATTGAGAAAAAAAAAAAAGCCATAGTTATTCTGAGTAAGTTTTAGTATTAGATGTATTGTTTTTAGAGAGAAATTAGAGGTAATTTTATATAGGCCAGAAATACATAGGTATGAGTATTATTGGGGAAAGCATTATTAAAAAAATTAAGCAGTTGAATTGAAACTTCCCATATGTATGAGTAGATCCAGAATTAGAAAGGATTAGGGGTCTGTTGGTCCAAATATCTCTTTACGAATGGAAAAACTAAAACCTGGGGAAGTCGACGAGTTTTAATTATGACAAAGATAATCTGTTAATAGTTTCAAAATGATAATATGATTGTATCTGGGAGTCCCCAAGACCATGCTCAGCTTCGATTGCTCTCTAGAAGGACTCGTAGAACTAAAGCCAGCTATTATGGTTACAGTTTATTGCAGTGAAAGGGTACAGACCAAAATCAGCAATCGGAAAAGGCACACAGGGGGCATCCTGGAGACACCAGACACGAGATTCCGCCTGTCCTCTCTCAGTGGAGTCACGCAGACAGGGCTAAATTCTCCCAGCAGTGATGTGCGCCAGCACACGTGGAGTGTTGCTAACCAGAAACTCACCGGAACCTCGGAGTCCAGGGATTTTGTTGGGGGTTGGTCATATAGGTATATCTGACTGTTCGTTCACACGGCTGATATTAGTCTCTAGACCTAGCACAGGTCAAGCTGATACCATGTGGCCCAAGGCTCCCAGCATACATCATCGCCTTGTTGGCATGACCTATCTGGCTGGTCCAAGGCCTCCAGGTAAAAAGGGACACTTCCCAGGCAAAACATTCCAAGAGCTTAGAGGTTACCTCCGAAGAGGTGGGCAACAGCCAAACTCTTCTTCATAAGGTATGGGGTTTGTTTAGATAACCCATACTTGCTTAGTTAACCTTTTACTATATAATAACCTACTTCAGTGCTTTTTTTATGCCATGGAAAATTGGTTTTATATTTCTTTTTCGTTTTGTTTTTCCAGAAAAGTAATACTCAAGAACAAGGAAGTCACATCGGTTTTCTCCTTCCTGATACACAAATAATCATTTCTTTGTGTCCAACTGTTGGCCACATTTTTGTCAAGTAGCATGAAGGAAGCTAATCTTTATATCAGAGGTAGTTGATATCTTGGTGGTATTTGGAGGTGATTATGCAAAAGAAGTGGCCCTAAGGTATGGCCCACCTGTCTCCATGCTCTCTGCAACAGGACTTTGCAGGTTTTCTCATCAGAAGTTGCAATCTATTTCTCCGTCTCTTGAATTGAAGCTGGCTCGGTGACTTGCTTCGGCCACAGAGTGAAAGTCTTAAAGTATCTCCCCCAATAAATTTATTAAGTTAAAAAAAAAAAAAGAGCAGTAACTTCGCAGTGCAGACACCTCACAGACACCCACTAAACTAAATGGTCCAGGTTAGCATCACCGGTAATAAGACATGCAGGCAGGACGGGCAAACCTTTACCCATAACATGTGTTGTGTTGATTTCAATTGAGATAAATCGCTCCTGAGTGGAATGCAGTCTACTTGTTACCAGGTGGCTGACTGGGTTCTCTGAAGAATGGTACCATGTCAGGGTCAGGGCTGCAGTAGCATAGACCCACAGCAGTGGCAGTAGCCAGACCAACCTTCATGAGTGGGTGCCTGTGCTGGCGGGCCTATTATTAGCCTTTGTCTCGACTACCTTTGTGGGGTGGTCAGCGACAGAAGTTGGCTGATGACAACTGGCTGAATCCTGCTATCTACTTCATTTCGTCCCTTCCCTGGTAGATGCTCTCCGGTGAGCACTCTTAACGATGCATGTGATATAAAGACCTAGCTTTAGGCCTACTCCTATAGCTCCAACTACATGCCTCTTCCCAAACCTCTTGACCTGAATTTTCCAATCTTTCTCCTCATAGGCCCCTGACCAACCAGTCAAGCCATTCATCATTGCCCAGGGGCCCATCTATATTCTTCTGTTGAGTCATTTTTCTTTCTGCCAAAGGGGAAGACCAGGTGGAGGACCGAGAGCTCTGCCAATCGGGAGGATTTCAGGGTTACCCCAAAGTAGGGCTGTAGCGCAGTGCAAGTCCATTTTTAGCTCATACCTTCATATTGAGCTAACCCATTCATGAATCAAAGTTGAACTTTCCCTCCTCTATCAGCGGGGCGGAAGAGTTCCCACATCGGCCATAGGTGTGAGTTGAGGGAGGAGTGTTGGCCAAGCAATGCTGGGTGACATGGGGGTCTGAGCTTACTTTGCCCTCTGGCCCTGCTTGTGCCCCATTTTGTTCCTCTTTGTCTAGTAATGCATTGTTTTGGACCCGCCTGACTTTATGACTTGGTACGTCTAATACAGTGCAGGTCATGATGGCTGGCTTTGGCCACATGGTCACTTGATGTCTTGTGGTCACACTCACCATCTTACTCAGGACTCAGTAGCAGGTCAGGGGCAGTTTTTGAATAGTGTGTAGCTCTTTGTTGCAGACGTCATAGCCCTGCTCCAGAACTTTGGGATCTACACAGTGATTCTTGCCACACACTACCTGGCATCTGTCCCCCAACCATAGATACTTCTAGAACAATTAGCTACACGTGGCTAACAGCTACCACATTAGGAAGCACAGATGTAGGATGTTTCTATCAGCATGGAAAGTTGTACCGGACAGTACCACATCTAGATCAAACAGTTTACAAGAAATACAGAGATTAGAGAAAAATATGAAACCATACCACGAGGATATCATCATCCAAAAACGGAACGTGGAAAATTCTACAGAACAAGTGACCCAGTTTCCGTAACAAATAAATGGCATGGAAAAAAAGGGCAAGAGGTAGACTGTTGTAGATTGAAAGAAATTTACCAAATGCATTGTGTGGACTTTTCACTGGATCTTGAGTTGAACCAACCAACTGTGAAAGAGATTTTTTTTTTTTTTCCCAGACAAGCCAGTTAAGCAACACATTGAGAGTGGAAATGTGAACTCATTCAGATGTAATCGGGGAAAAAAACCTAAGTAGAGGTTTGCATTCCTGATTCGATTGAGGAATAAAACAAAGCTAGGAATAGCTTTGTCTCAATAATGTTAGCGACATGCTCCATTGAATGTGTTGTGGGAGGAAAATGGAGCTTGAAATAGCTTCAAGAGCAGCAGCCACATCCCTGGATGGTCCCGGGATCTGCCCAGTGGGAGAGCGATGAAAGAGATGCAACAGTCTTTTCCTTGACTTACTTGGTAAACTGCTGCTCATCCTTAGCTCTCCTCTTGCAGAAAGGTTCCCCGGCTTGCCTCGCTGCCCTGCCCCCATCCCATCCCCTGCACTTTTCAACCTCACAGGCCTGATCTAGGCCTACCCTGTGACACTGGGCCTGAGACTTGCAGTGTGAGGAGGACAAGAATGTGTGTCTGGGCCTGAACCTGGCTGGAGCTAGGTGTACACAGGAAGGGAAAGCGAAGCTGGAGCTCTGAGGCCAAAGTGGAGATGGGAAGGAAGTGGGGTAGTCAGAGAGGTCAACGGGCTCTGGCAGGACCCTTACAGCCATGGCAAGGAGTCTGCCTTTGTTTGAAGCACAGCTCGAAGCCTTGTTGTTGTTCCCCTTTGTGTTATGTAAGCCTCACCTCTCCAGGATAAGTCCGGAGCCTGGCAGATGTGTCTGACTCAGCAAGTTCTGTCAGGACCTTACTACTGTCACTTTAAGCAAGCTCCACCTGCTCCCTCAGCTCAGCCAACGGGCTGGCGCAGACACCCAGCTTAAGGATCCACAACCCTCTGGCCATCGCCCAGGTATGGCTGGTCTGCTCCGGGCAGCAACAGCAGCCTGGAGGTCGTTCCCCTGGAGAGGTTACTGTTCCAGGGGAGCACAGGTAGGCAGGGGAATCCTCCTGGAGGGCGCCCTCCCCACCCCCATGCCCAGTTCCCACCAGGCTCTGTGCTTTCCCAGCACTGTTTGACCTTGAATGGAGGTTCACTGGGCTCACCCTATGTCAAATGTGGGCGTTGAGTAAAATGGGCTGAGGCCTCCGATCAAGACTGCCACAAGTGGGGCTGGGAGGTATCAAATGAAAGGTTCGTGGGCACCCCTTTAGGGGTCCCAAACGAACACGTACGCTTCTTTCAAAGGAATGTCAGGGAGGCAAGGACCTGAGTTCTAGGCCACGCTCTGTCCTTGACTTGCTGGCCTGCATCCCCCATCTGTAAAATGGGAAGAAGCCCCCAGAAGGGCTCCAAGAGTCGTACGAGCCCCCAGCCGTGGCAGAGTGGGGGGGGGGGCACCGCAGTTGGGCTATGGGACTTGTGTCTTCCCGTCCTTCCTCTATCCCGCTCGTCCCCTGGTGTGCCTGTGGCAGTGCCTGGCCGGCCTTGGAGAAGGGACAGAGATGAGTAACATTTCCAAGCCCGTGAGGCAGACTGCCTTCGGAACCCTGCCGATGCCTCTTTCTGTACAGTGGATCTGGTTCTTATTTTTACCTCGGTGGCAGCTTTTCTGAACTGAAACGTTGCCCCCGGCGGTTCTGTTCGGGAAGGGGCACTCCTGCAGAGTGGATTTGCTGCTGGTGGGCCCACTGGCAAGGCCTGGCTCCCCCGGCTCGTGGGGGTGGCATCCGTGGTGGAGTGGGCGAGGCCAGAGGTGCTGGCAGCCCCTCTCCACCTCCAGCACCACCCTGCCTGCCATAGGGGCAGTTCTGTGGCCCCTGGGGGGTCTGCGAGTGACCCTGGCAACATGTTTCTTCCCTGTAGGGCAAACTCAGCAAGGACTTCGTGGAGGCTCTGAAGGCAGTTGTGGGGTGCCCCCATGTGTCTACTGCTGCTGTGGTCCTAGAGCAACATGGGCATGATGAGTCGGTGCACAGGTGTGGGGGGTCCCCTCCTCTGTCAGAGCTCCTGGCTAGGAGCCAGTGTTCTGGGCTGGCTTCTTTTTCGCCCATCTGTTTTGGGGTGCTCTGGCATCCTCTCTTCCTTACCCCTCTCCCACTGTACAGCCTCAGGCCCTGCAATATCTTGGTGATCCTTGAAATGGTTCTGGTTCTAGGTGTCAACCTCCAGATGTGGTGGCGTGGCCCCAGAATGTGGAGCAGGTCAGCCAGCTGGCAGCTCTGTGTCACCGGGAAGGTGTGCCCATCATTCCGTTCGGCACGGGCACCGGGATTGAGGGCGGAGTCTGTGCTGTGCAGGTATGGTGGCCCTTCCCCAGCCAGGCTCTGGTCCCATCACACTTGGCACATTTGTGGTGCCCCCCTCCAACACACAGAGCTCGGTCGCCCAGTCCAATCCTCCTCACCTGTCATCCCAGGGCTCTGGTCTGGCTGCTGGGAGGTCAGCTTCAAGGCAGGGTCTTGGGGTGTGGCCTGGCAGGAGACCTAGGTCAGCCAGCTGCTTGGCACATCTCCTGCCAGGGTGGTGTCTGCATCAACCTGACTCACATGGACCGGATCCTGGAGCTGAATCCAGAAGACTTCTCTGGTGGTGGAACCTGGTGTGACCCGCAAAATGCTCAACACCCACCTGCGGGACACTGGCCTCTGGTTTCCTGTTGGTAGGCTGGGACTTGCAGGCCTTCTCTTGGGGCTCTCAGGGCTCCTAGAGGCAGGGCTGTTTCTGGGGTACCTCTGTTCCGGGGGCTTGCCCCAAGCTGCTCTCTGCCCTCCAGACCCAGGTGCAGACGCCTCTCTCTGTGGCATGGCAGCCACTGGGGCTTCGGGCACCACCACCATCCGCTATGGAACCATGAGAGAAAATGTGCTGAACCTGGAGGTGGTGCTGCCTGACGGGCAGCTGCTTCACACCGCGGGCCCGGGCCGTCATTTCCGGTGCGCACCCTCTCCTCACGAGACTGGGGGGCGGGGAGGGGCTCCTGCAGAGGTGCCGGGGTTCGTTCATCTTGCACAAGGCCAACCTGGGGCCGTGCCAGGGAAGAGCTGCCCTGACAGCAGACTGCCTGGGCCGATGGGGCCAGTCCAGACCTCGGGCTCAGCGCCCCACCTGGCAGGGGCTCGGGGGACAGGGCCCCAGCTTCCAGCTCCAGGCTTCTGGCCAGAAGTCCACTGTCACGTGACCTGGGCACTCACCTACCTTGTGTGTCCCTGGGGCCCAGGAAGAGCGCAGCTGGCTACAACCTGACCGGGCTCTTTGTGGGATCCGAGGGGACACTGGGCCTCATCACAGCCACCACCCTGCGCCTGCACCCTGTCCCTGAGGTCATTGCAGCCGCTACCTGTGCGTTCCCCAGTGTCCAGGCGGCCGTGGACAGCACCATACACATGCTCCAGGCCTCAGTGCCTGTGGCCCGCATTGGTGAGCTGGGGACCGAACATTCCAAATGGGCTCCCCAGACGAGGTCCTTTCTGAAGACCAGGCCTCACCTCCCTTATACTCTCCTTGGTCCCAGAGTTCCTGGATGACGTCTTGATAGATGCCTGCAACAGGTACAGCAACGTGAACTACACCGTGGCACCCACGCTCTTCCTCGAGTTCCATGGCTCCGAGCAGGCGCTGGAAGAGCAGTCGCAGCGGGCAGGTGTGCTGGGGTGCCAGAGGGCAGGGGGGCGCCGGCTGCCTATTTTATGGTCCAGTGTTAATCCCCCACTGCCCACAGAGAAGATTGTCCAGGATAATGGAGGCTCCCACTTCTCCTGGACCAAGCAGAAGGAGGAGCGTAGCCAGCTCTGGGCTGCTCGGCACAACGCCTTTTACGCGCTCCTGGCCCTCTGGCCGGGCCGTAAGGTGAGCCGGGCTGCGGGGAGGTGGAACCCACGGCTTAGCACACTACCCTGGTGTCCAGAGCAGCAGGCCGAGGCCCACAGCATTCGGCACCGGCCCCACCCAGCTCTTTCTGACACTGTCTAGGGGGAAAGCAGGGTCATCTGCTGGGAGGGAGCCCCTGCTGGGAGCCAGGCAGAGAGCACAGGGGCCCTGGGGCAGGTGCAGCCCTGTGCTCTTAGCTCTTGGCTGTTGTGACCACGGGCTTCCTGGAGAGAGGGATGATGAAGTGGAAGCTGTTAGCCAGCAGGACAGGGAGAGGTTGGGCTCCAGCAGCTCATGCAAAAGCTCAGCGGTGTGGTACTGGGGGACCCATGAGGGTGGGGTACAAAGGGAGAGCTGTGGAAGCCTCTGCTGGCAGCACCTGGAAAACACACCCCAGCCATCATCGTGTCAGACAGGGGAAACTGAGGCCTAGAGAAGAGCAGTCATGTCTCTGTGTGTGAGGTCCAGCCCCTTCAGACCTGTCCTTAATCTTGACTGCAGTGACCCCTTCCCTCTGGGCAGGCGGGCAGGGATCAACCTTACCGGCCTGCCCCTTGTCGCAGAGCTATGTCACCGATGTTTGTGTGCCCATCTCCCGGCTGCCAGAGATCCTGGTGCAGGCCAAGGAGGACATGACGGCCTATGGAATCACAGGTTCTGCCTGCCCACTGCCGGGGTGTGGGAGGGCAGGACGGGGTGCAGGGCTGGGCTGAGGGCTGCGGCTCTGTTCTCTGGCCCCCCAGGATCCATCCTGGGACACGTGGGCGACGGTAACTTCCATTGCTTCCTGGTGGTGGACCCGGAAGACACTGAGCAGCTCTGCAGGGCTGAGGCCTTTGCCTACCAGCTGAGCCGGCAAGAACACAGCCCTGGCCTGGGCGGGGTGGGGGCGGGGAGGAGCCCAAGTGTGTGGGAGAGCACCCCGCTGAGCAGCTTTTCCGCTCTCTCCCAGGCGGGCACTGGCACTCCACGGGACCTGCACTGGAGAACATGGCATTGGGCTGGGCAAGCGGCAACTGCTGCAGGAGGAAGTGGGACCCGTGGGCATAGAGACCATGCGGAAGCTCAAGGCCACACTGGACCCCCGAGGCCTCATGAACCCGGGCAAAGTGCTGTGACGGACGCTGAGCACGTGACCCACAAGCCCCTAGCCGATAAAACCTCCTGTTCTGGAATCTTTCGTCATGATAAAGAAGAGCTTTGTCTTTCCCTCTTATCTGGAGCCAAAGGGGAGAGAAGCTTGGATGCCTGGCTTCTCCCTGGCTCTCTGGCTGTCCTCAGGAGCCTTTGGTCCAGCAAACAACTCATTCCTGGCGAAGCTGCTTCCTCTCTGCTCTCTTATGAGTCCTGTCCTGGCTGGGAGAGGCAGTGTGGGTCACCTTCCCCTCCCCCACCAATAAGATGATTCCCCTCCACCCAGGCCTCGCCACTGCTGGTGGGGCTGGGACAAAGCCTGGGGAATTCACTACTCTTAGCCGTACTGTCTGCCTGGTGACAGGAATACTCCTTTCTTGGTGTGGAAGGGATCTTGATAATTCTCCTTGGGGTCCCCCAAAAAACCTGAACACCACTTGTGGCTATATGGAGATGAGCAGACAGTACTTGTGAACAGCTTCCCAGGCCGCCCCCCCCCACATGTTCTCTGCCCTTTGGCCAGTGACGCCTTCATCCCTCATTCCAGACCTGTCCTCTGACTTGTGCAGCCTGGGGAGGGGATGGTGCTCAGGCTACAGATGAGGGTCATTTTCAGGGACCCAAGTCCCTGTCCTGACTGCTTCACCTGTGAGAACCCTAGGACCTGAGGACTTGCCCGTGGCCAACAGCACTCATGACAGAATCCCCCACTGAACCCCAAACAGCTCTTAGAACACTCTGAACATGTTCTTTAAGAAGCTGCTACCAATACCTAGAAATAGAAATGAAGTTATTCTCCTTGTACCATGCCTCTCCATGGTGTGATGTATTACACAAGTCAGCATCTGTCCCCTGGGGATCATGCCCCTGCCTTAGGGTATGAGTTATTCCCACCTAAGCCCACTAGAGGGCACTTGCCACCATAAATTCAGACACCACAGCCATCTGCTTAGAGCAGTGGTCCAGGACTCACCTCTTCCAGGGCTACGGCTCAGTCCTGGACTTCTGGGGTCAGGGAGGGGCCTGGCGTCCTGCAAGCCAATCTCTAAACTCTCCCAGAAGCCTATTGTGTGGGTCCATCTTCCTCTCCCTGGCCCTAGCTCCTTAGGAAAGGTGCTGGCCAGCCATTCAGGGGCACCCTCCATCCCACCTCTCCCAAGCCACCTCTGAACTTTCCTAGCCTCCATCTCCTTGCCCCCACCCTTCACCGCTCCCCATCAGCTGCTCAGGCCCTGGGTAGAAGCTGCCCTCTGTGACGCCTCAGTCTCCTTGGTTCTTGGAACCCTTCCTCTGTGACAATACTGGGCTAAGCCCAGATTTTGCTCCTTGTGACTTTTGTCCCCTGCCTGTCTTGGCTGGGAGCAGTAGCTGTGCAAACTGCCCCATCCACATCAACCTCACACATCCCACCGACACACAGCTCACGAGACCCCTCTGCCAGGGGCAGGTGTCTCCCCTACCGGGCAGGGCTCTGTTCTGATGTGGCTCCCACAGCCTAGCCACTAGTAGGTGCTCAGCAAATGACCATTTCCCCACAGATTTTTATTAAGAAAAAGTCCAAACATACAGAAGAGTTGAAAAAACAAGCATACTGTTCACATACCAGCCATCACCAGCTAGATCCAACAATATATATTTTTGTATTTGCTGTATGTGTGCATTTTGGAAGAACCATTTGGAACTGAGTTACACATTTGACATTATTCATCTATATAATTCAGCATCTGTCTCACAAGAATAAGAACATTCTCCTAAAAACCTCAACATCATTAAATGCTACTAGATAATAATAGTGAGATGCTCTGGTCCAGGAAGCTCCAGAAGTGTGCTGGTCCTCAGCAGAGGGACTGGACGGAACCTACCCCCCAACTCCCGCCAGCACCTCCCCTGAGGCCCTTGGAGAGTTGTCTGGATGGAGGACAACAGGTTATCAGTTCCCCCTGGGAAGCCCAGATACCCTCGTCCCACCCCCGCACCAGAAGCTGGCATCTGGGTCTCAGTTGGGAGGACATGGTAGCCAGCAGAGGGCTGCAGTGTGCCCTCGGGGAGCTGAAGTCACTGGGGGCAGGGAGCAGGGTAAGCACCAGCTCCAGGAGCCTGGAATAGCATCCAGCGTGGGCTCGGGGTCTGCCCCACCGGGCTCACCACTCGGCTCACTAAGGACGCTGCCAAGGCCACCAGGCCTGAGCAGCTGAGGTGGGCACACAGGTCTCCACCTGCAGGCCCAGGGGTCAGGCAAGGAGATCTTCAGGGCCAGCCTTGCTGAAGGAATTAAATATAGAACAGGGAGACACAGTTGCCAGGCAGGAGCAGGCGGTGCTGTGAATAGAACAGTGCTCTTTGCAGTGACAGAGCCACTAGGGAGCCCGATGTGCATGTGCCCGGGCTTCTGGGCAGACTCTCTGACCCTCGTGGTGACCTCGGAACTGCATCGCTGTCTCCACTTTGCCTGCGAGGAATCTGGAGTTTAGTTGAATGAAGCCATTTCAAGATCATTCTGACAGAAGGCGGAGGAGCCGCTGGCACATAGTGTAGAGCCTATGTCCTGGTGATCATCGGTCCCCGGGGTCTCCACTTCAGGCAGGTCTGCCGCAAAGACTCAGCTCACACCCACTCTTCTTTAGCATTTCTCTGTACGTGCTGAGTGTGCCTGGGCCTCGGCTCCCATATGCCCACGGGCCTGCACTGCCTTTGCACAGTACGTGCTGCAGGAACCATCTGATGGAGGATGACTACAGGGCAGGGCCTGGAGGGGTTGCAGTCCACAGAGGCAACGGCACGCAGGAGGCCCGAGGAGGGCAGAGCAGAGGGCGAAGGGCCATCTCCCTCCACAGCTTTCCTTCACAGGCTCTGCAGGAGGCCCTGGAATGCTGCTCTGGGAGCCTGTCTGGCACAGGGACAGAGGCCAGGCGTGCACTGCTACCCCCTGCCCCGAGCTTCTTACCCAGCCCAAGATGGGCCAACATTTGTGAGCCTTGAGTGGCTGGTCCTAGTTCAAGGCTCTGAGCTGGCGTAGCCCCAAACCACGGCCTGTTTCTGGGCCTCAGAGAAGCATGCCCGTGAGTCAGCACTGAGGCCCAGACTGAGGAACAGGCGGGGCAGGACCTGGGATGGGGAGCAGAGAACTAGGGGCGGGGGAAGAAGGGGCGGTGCTGGGCCAACACCTGGAAGAAGCGACCTCCTTGTAGTCTCCAAGGGCTGTGAGATCTTTGCCCCTGCAGATCTCGCAGGAGCGTCATCACAGCCACTCCACAGGTGAGGGCAGACTGTTCCATGATGCTTGAGAGGGTCCGTACACAGTGGGAGTTGGTCTGACCTGCCACATCCCCTGTACCCAGGCGTGACTCCTCCAAGAACCACATCACACCTGCAGCCCCGAGCAGTGGCCCTGAAGGAAGGCTTAGGAGGTAGGGGAGGGAGTGAGGGGACATGCCTTCAACCCCCATTTCCTGATCATGTAACAACATTTCATTAAAATAAAGTCACACAGTGCATCTTTTATTAGACATTATTTTAATACCATATCAAAACATCTTGACTAATGAAGAAAGCTTCTCCTCCAGCTTCGAACATTTTTGAAAACATTTTATAGGTTTTTTTTTTAATATTTTAATATATAAATACAGAAACCTATCTTGCATGGGGTGATGCCATGAGTGGCCATCGCTGGCTAAAATGTTCTCAAACGGAGTGCCTGAAAACAGGGGTAGCTGTACATGTTTCTTTAATAAGTCTTTTGTCTAAGTTTTCTGGGGGGAAAAAAATCCACAAGGGTCTAAGAAAAATGTTCAGGCATTTTTGCAGGACACTTGTGATTGTTAAACCCTCGGAACTGACTAGAACCAGGAGGGAAGTGGGGGGAAGAAATGGGAACGGAGGGGAGGAGGTCTTCCATGGGTTGGTTGGTTCAATTGTGTTTTCGTTTTGTTTTGGCAATGAAGTCAAGATCTCAGGGTCCCAAGGGGAGAAAAGTGCAAAACCAAGCCAGAAAAATGGACAGAGGAAACCACGGCAGAGCGGTTGGTGACGGAGGGCCGGCGGGGCGCTGGGCACAGGAGGACCGTGCCAGAGGGCTCCCGCGCCGTCAGAGCGGGCGTGGCGAGAACCTGGCCCTGTTCTCGTCTGTCACGGAGTGGGTTCTAGCTGGGCAGCAGACAGCGATCTGTAAACATCACGAGGGAAAACACCAGTCGACACTAGACTTTTTTTTTTTTTATAATTTTTTTTTTTTTTGTAAACACTTTAGAGACAGACCCACAATGCCTTTCAAAGGTGGAAAAAAAAATGCCCTTTCCCTCCTGGGATGAGGGGTGAGGGGAAGGATGGCGGTCGATTCTTCTCTCGGACGCGTGGCTCCTCCGACTCGGTGTCCTCGGGGAGGAAGGGAGAACCAGTGTCCGGAAGTCAGTGCGGTGGAACAGTGGGCCCTGTTCCCACTGGTGTCCCCGACTCGGCGCGGCCTCAGGGTCTGGAGCCTCCTCCCAGGAACAGGGCTGGCTGTCCCCGCGTGGGCCACAGTGCGGGCGGAAGTCGGGCTCCGTGGGGCGGAGGCGGGGCCTGGGCGCCGGTGCTTCCGGTCCGGCCCCCGGAGGGCGAACGTCATGCCGGGCGTCGGGACTCGCACGCCTCGCTCTCACCCTCGCTGTTTCTCCTCCCCATGTCCTCGGTTTTTGAGGTGAAGGTAAAAAGAGCAAATGTCCCTGATTTGTCTGCCATCATCAGTTGTTCTGGGAGTTTACTTGGAATAAATAAAATAAACCTAACAAAGAACGAGAGAAAACAAAACAAAAGACGAGAGAGAGAAAAGAGAAAGAGAGAGAGAGAGAGAGAGAGAGAGACAGAGAGAGAGAGAGAGAGAGAGGAGAGGAGAGGAGAGAAGAGGCCCCAAAACCTTTGGATGTGAAATGAAGTCAGGCTTTTGGCTTCTTTGGGGGTTTTGTCTGTTTGCCAGAACAAAACGAGGTGCCAGCCCAGATCTCAGAAGGGACAGGCAGGACGGGGACAAGAAAGGACGGTCAGCAGTAAAGCAGGGTGCTCTGAAGAAGAAGTGGAGAGGTCAGACTGGAAGGGTCTCTATGGGGACGTTAGTCGCACTGGCCTGCTGCGGGATCAGGGACCTGTGCAGTGGGGTGGGTGGGCTGCATCCCACCTGGAGGCCTCAGCTCCGTCTGGCAGCAGGGATGAGGGAGGTGGCCTGAGGCAGGAAGAACCAGCAGTGGAATGATCACTGACAAGCCCTGCGGGGGACGATGCACCGTCCCAGAGACTGTCCTGTTTAATAACTGTGATGCCCATACGGAAGCGGGGAGCGAGATTATCCCCCTGTCCCCAAAGCAGCGGAGACCCTGAGGACTTGAGGTCCTGCCCGAGCCTCTCAGTGAGCACGAGGCCGGCTGGGGTGCAAGCCCGGCGTCCGGTTCCTGAGCTCATGCTGCTTCTCCCGCCTGGCACATTCCGAGGAGCTCTTCCTGAACCTCCTTCAGGGGCATCTGCCCTAGACGTCTAGATAGACTGGTCCTTCCCCAGTGAATCAACTGTACTGAACGGTGCATCTTCGTAACCGTGCACGTTTGCATCTCTTGTCCTCCTCAGAATCATTCCCCCCCAGGACCACTCACTGCCATGATGCTCCCCTCCCGGGGGTGTGTCCGGACAAGTCGGCCCCCACCCCCAGGCCCCGAGGTGACCTGACCCCAAGCCCCAAGCCTGGCTCACCTTTGAGAGGAATCGGCAAGCGAGCCCAGCAGGGTCAGTCCGCGGGGTGCTCTGGACAAGATCTGTTCACTTCAAACCACGAGTCTATGCAGCTGAGACGGGAGGCGGCAAGGGGAGACACGTTACCGCTGACCAGGCCGCTTCTTAGGGAACTTGCTCCGAGCTTCAGGTTTCAGAGCAGGGGTTTCCTAAATCTCGCCTGCGAGGACCCCGGGGGAAAACAAGCGTGTCCCCAGATACCCACTTTCTGAGGGAGCAGGAAGGCAGAACGCCAAGACTGAGCTTAGCTTAGCCAGGGCAGCCAATCTGGCACGGTGGGTACAGGACTGGGGTGGATCTGGGAGCTGTAAAAAGGCGGGAAAGTGGCCTTGAGAGGGTCCAGGAGGATGGCGATGGCTGCTAGTGAGAAGCGGGGAGGAGGACTGTGCAGGGCAGCTCATCGGCCACCCCTAACGCTTGAAGAGCCAGAGGTGGGAACAAAGACCTGGACGGCTGGCCATGACTCTAGCTCTGGGGACCTAGGAGAGCCCTCTCCTGGGTCAAAAGAACAGCTTTGAGGCTCCCGCACTGGTGGGCGACATCCTAGGAGACCCTCAAGCTACCCAGCTCAGATCGCTGTGGTTGGCAGCTAGCATCTAGCCCTTCTGGCTTAGGGACGTTGCTACGGAGAGCCAGACAGGAGGCTAACAATGAGACCTTGGTCTCTAGTGCTCATAGAAAGGACTGTCTGAATCAGAGAGGGGACAGAGATCGCCCCAAGACATCCTTCTGATTTGTGAACCAACATCTGGGTATTTTCAAAGTCGGGAACCAGACATAATTTGCATGGTTCTCCCCAGAGCCAAAGATTCCCTTCTTCTGGTTCTGGCTGGTGCCCTGCCAGGACACTGGCGAATTCTGTGCTGGACTGGGACCAAGTCCCCTTCCCCAGGCCAACCCCGAGCCTCCCCCGCATCAGCCACGCCCGTGTGCGGAGCACCATGGTTGCCCAGTGGTCCGTGGCCCCGTGAGTCAGGCTTTGGAAGAGCCCGGGTGTCAGGAAGGAGCTCTGGGGCTCGAAGTGCCTGGAGCAGGTGGCGGCCACAGGCAGCACGGAGTGTCCTCCCGTCCTGGGTAAGGGAGGTGTCTTCTTTCCAGTTGGAAACAAGAACGAGGCTCATGCCGGAGTCCAAGGACAAAACTCATTCCTGCTAATCACAGCAGCGTTCAGTGCTGTGGCCCCTCAGGTGGTGGCTGTTCCTGCCACCTGGCCCTCTGGGAGAAGGGTCAGGGACGGGGGCAGCAAGCACACTGCTCCATGCCGCCTCACCCAGATGAGGGGCTTCACCCTGCTGAATGGAGGGGCCCATGGACGAAGATATGGCCGGGGAGGCAGAGGGAGAATCCACCCTCCAAAGAGGGGAATTTTTGGCTCTGTGGGATCCCAGGCGCCTCCAACCCATGGAGGCTCTAACAGGTCTCCCTCTCAGGTCCCACCACCCCGGCAGCTCTACTCAGCCTTGAACTCGGCATGTCTGCGGGCCTCTGCCTCCACCATGCTCAGAGTCCAAGGGTGGGTGGAGGGGTGGGGGCTGGGGGAGGTCATTCAGCAATAAAGGGCTAGTGAGGAGGGTCTGCTCTTTCCCCGCCGCTGCCCGCAGGGAAGCAGCCCTCCGGGACGTGGCTGCACCGGCCCTGCCACCTTCTCGTACCTTTTGTGGTAAATGCACAGGCAGGGCAGCCTGGCTATCGTGTCGCCCTGAAGCAGCTCCTCCAGGCAGATCACACACTCGCCCGCGTCCTTAGTCAGCACGTCATCTGCAAAGGAGGGACAGGGGAGAGCGGGAGACGGTCAGCCACCGGCAGACAGGTGGCGGAGAACAGGCGTGAGCCTAGACCTGGTCGGGGCTGCTCGGGGCGCCCACCGCGTGCCGGGCTGTATGAGAGACACAGAAACCCAGGGTGGACCTGGGCCTAACGACCCTCGCCACAGAGACAAGACATGCACGCCACACGTTCATTATCCGAAGACGAAACGGAATGAGTCACCAAATAAGTGACCCGGGGTGTGGAGGGGGCTTGGACAGGGACAGACCCGCAGCAGAGGCAGCCTGAGGCAAACCGTTTCCCTAAACAGACTTTTCCCCTAAACATACACGTAGACCAGGTGCAGACTTCTGGTTTGGAAAAATATGGTGACGGGGACAGTGGTACAAGGCGAGAACGAATGGAAGAAACAGGCGCTCTAGCAAACACCTGCACACGCACGTCCACAGCAGCAATACTCACACGGGCCGAAAGGTGAAAACAACCCGAATGTCCACCACCTCACAGATAAGCAAAAGGTGGCTTACCCATACAACGGAATACGACTCAGCCATGAAAAGGAACGAAAATCTGACCCATGCTACAATGTGGATTGAACCTCAAACACACTACACTAAGGGAAAGAAGCCAGACGCGAAAGGCCACCTATTGCTCTGCTCCATTATGTGAAATGTCCAGAATGGGCAAATTCACAGGGGCCAAGGGCAGGAGGGAACGGGGAGCGCCTGTTTAATGGGGAAAGAGGGCTCTTCTTTTGTGGTAGGAACACTTAGCATGGGCTCTGCCCTCTTCACCGGTTTTAAAACTACGCTGCAGACAACTACGAGGCGCAACAGTGCTCTGCGCACCTCCAGGCCTCGCTCGTCCTGCGTAACGGACACTTCATGCCCGTTGAACGGTGAACCCCCACTTCCCTCTCTCTGCTCAGCCTCTGGCAACCACCATTCCGTCCCCTGGTTCTGTCTCAAATATCACACGTCAGTGGAATCCTGCAAGAGGATTTCTTGTGGGGTGATGAAAATGTTCGTAACGAGTCAGACACGGTGGGTTATACAACACTGTGAATGTTCGAAATGCTACAACTCAATTTTTTAAAAAAGAAAAAACAAAAGGCCCCACACTCACTCCCACACAGAAACAAAACAAACAAAAACGATAGGACGAACGGAAGGAAGCTACCGCACACCGTGCGCCCCAGCAAGGCCAAGGCCGGAAAAGCTGAGCGCAAGACAGAGTGCCCACGGCCGAGTCGGCGGTCCTTCATAACCCGTCTCCCACATTCTGGGCACGGGTGACTCAGTGAATAAGCCACGCACTCAGGATTCAAGAAGCTTGGAGTCTAGCAGGAGAGGCCGAACAAGAAAATGGAAACGAAGAGCACAGGAGTTCCTAGGAAGTCTTACACTGCACACAGGCCCAGGGGTGAGAGGGACAGAAGAGGCCTGTTGGGGTGGGGACTGTTCAGAAAAGAACTGGTCCAGGCAAAGGGGTCGGTATTCGTGTACCGGGGAACTCCAGAAGCTTGCTGTGGTGGGTACAGTGAGACTCCTGGGGCGACAGGGCAGGGGTGGTGGCCCGAAAGGAGATGACACCAGGATCACGCCCTGCCGTGGGGTCTGGGCTTCGCCTGTTCACTGGGAGGCACTGGAGACGCGCTCTGATCACACCCAGTCTCTGGAAATGGCTGGCGGAGGGACTGGACGAACCCGAGATGGGAGCCCGTTCTGGAGGCCATTGCGCCGCGCAGGGTGGGAACGCCAGGCTGACACCAGCCGTGGGGGCAGGAAGTGAGAAATGGTACACGAACAAGGCGATCTAGGTAAATGGGGGGCGCTTGTCACTAAGAGAGGGGGCCCAGGTGGAGGAGGACAGGCGGACCAGGCATCTCCACCTGCGACACACTAACGGAAACCTCCAGAGGGGTCTGTTCAGGTCTAGATCTGGGGTTCAGAAGAGAGAGGTGGGCAACAGGTCGTAGATGTGGGGAGAGAGATTGGTGGGCAGAGAGTTTAGATTGAAATCCAAAGAAGGCAGAATACGAACCCGGGTCAACCTTGATATCTGAAAGGCAGGTGAAAGAGGTGAAGTAAGCAAAAGGTTACCCGGAAGTTCTCAAAACCACAGGAGAAATGCCAAGAGAGCAGAATTATGGATGTGAGGGAGAGCTTGAAACAGGATCAAGTCCCCACCACTAGAAGATTTTAATTGTTTTGAACATCGCCCACGATACATCTTTGAGGGGGTGTGTGTGTGTTCACTTGAGCCTCACAATCTTAGGACCCAGTGTTGCCTCAACTTTACAAATGAGGATGCTGAAGCCAGGGCTCAGACATCTTTCCCAGGTCAGAGGGCTCGTGAATGGCAGTGAGCCTGGACCCTTTGCTTGGCGCCCTCCTCCAATACCGTTTCTCTGTGCCCTCTGATTACTCGGGTTGAAAAGGAAATATCTGGGGCCCATGAAACGGGGATTCCTCATGGCCACGAAGGGTCTGGTGACTCAGAGTCCCCCACCAGGAACTCTGAGGAAAAAGCCTAATAGCGAAATAATCCAATCCTTCAGTCCTAGTGCATGTGAGCTGCGAGAGAAGTCACTCTCGCCCGCCTGGCCACGTGGGCCACCTGTGGTCATTTTCTTTGTTAAGACATGGCTCACCCAAAGGCCCATTTGAATAGAGCGAATGAGGAGAAAAAGTAGGTGGCACGTGATCAGCCTGCCCCTGGAGTGTGACCGCAGATGTCAAATGCGGCAAGTGGCAGGTCAGTAAAAGGGGATCCTCTCCTTTTTTCAAAGCATCAAATATCATACGTATGTCAATGCCTGTGTGTATGCACATGTTTATGTAAGCACAGATAAAAGCCTGGAAAGATACACACACTTTAGAAGTGCGGGGGAAAGAAGAATCGAAGAAAAAAGCATTTTGGAATGGTTCGCTTATTCGTACATGTGTTTTCGCTAAAGGCCCCAATAAAGACACATGTCAGCGTTTGCAGTTACTCTGAAGAGCAGCGAAGGGTAAGGACTGGCGGAGGGGGATACAGGACAGAGCAAGTACCCAGTACAGCACCGACGCTGGGTGGTGGTATTTCGGGGTTCACGGCGAAACTCTCAACTTCGCCGCACGTTTGAGATTCTTCGTGACACAACAGTAGAGGGGGAGCCTCCAATAAAGACGGGAGGGAAAGGGTCCGGCTTCGAGACGGCCCGGTCACCCTGCAGACACGCTGGGGCATTTACCTCCCGCGCCTTCGCCTCAGACGCCTCGCCGCTGGCGTGAGGCCGGGCACGGCCTTCGGTCTCCTGGCACGTGCCCCTCTCCGCCCCTGTGGCTGCCTCGGGAGCGCCACACCACTGATGCCGAATCGGTGGTCCCTTTGCAGCTTCCCCTGCAGGCTGGCCTCGACCCTGCTCCTGTCACCCGGGATGCCAGCGGGGACGGGAAAAGGACGGGAGACGCGGGGACAGTGCATTCAAGGACTCGGGCTTGAGCGCCTGAAGGTTAAGCACCGTCTTTCCTTACGAAGAATCGATTGCCGCCACGCGGCACGTTACGGAGCATTTTCTTACACCAGCCGGCCGGGGTCGGCAGCCGCCTGGAGGGAAGAACTAGGCCGCGCCGCTGCCCCGGCAAACCGGCGCGCAGCAGGGAGCGCGCTTCCCCGGGAGCAAGGGTCCTGGCTGCATAAGGCTGCCTGCAGGTCCCTGGGCCGGGGCCTGACACCCGACCGCGTGGAACTCGGCAGTGCCAGACACCCAGCACCGTGCGCAGGGAGCGGCGTCCTTCCCGGGGAAGACAGATGGAGCACAGATCCAGGAACATGCCTGTGTGGGTTGAGTAAAACTTCCTGTCCCAGTCCCTGGGGCCCTGGAAATCAGCAGTCTCCAGATGTCCCTGGGAGCCCAACAGTGAGTAGAAATGGCTGAAGCTGAGGCGTGGCCATCAACCATTTCCTGTAAGACTTCCACACTCTTCAGCCGAAGATGCTGGGCCTGGCACACGTCGAGACCACACTGCAGATGGATTCAAATGCCCCTTGGCATCCCCAGGTCCCCAGTGGAGGGGGCTCAACCATACAGGAATGAAGTCATGCCAGGTACCACCCTCTAACAAACCCCTCCCAAGCATCCTGAAACCCTGTGCAAGGTCAATGTCACCCTCCAAGGGGGAGTTTGAAAGTGGCCTCACTGGGGGTACAAAATGATGCCAATGCCTGTCCCTCCAACCAGACCAGGGAACCAAACCTGAGTGGCGGGAGAAGTTCTCTAGAGCCGGCATGGGAGGTGTGTCGCCTGTGAGGGGCTAGAAGTGGGGATGGTGGGATACCCCCGCTCCCTCCCTGAGACACAGGGTAACACCTCTGACAGCTGCTGTTTGTCAAGGAAAAGGGATCTGGGAAGAGAAAAAGGAGCCCTCGCGTCTTTGGGGATAGTTACATGCCAGAACTTCACAGATGCATCTCAATGAATCCTAGAGGCCCGGGGTGGGGTGGGGGGGATCTGTACTAATTCGTGCAGCTGGTAAGTGGCTGAGGCTCCCAGGCCCAGTTCCCTCCGCGCTGCCGGTTTGCCTCCCTTCCCTACCAGAGCAGGCAACAGGGTCTCTTCCCTTGGGGCTGGAAAACGCCACCCATCGCACAGACGGCTTCAGATCTTCCTTTTAGTGACCGAGTGTGTGCGGGGGCCCAAGAAGGGCGGAGGAGCCCAGGTGCTTGGTGTGGACAGATCAGGGCACTGCAGCCCTCCAGGTGCCACTGTGGGGCTTCACGCGACATTCCCTGAGGGGACCCCAGGGCTGCTGCTGGCGAGGAGGGGGTGGGGAACCCAAACAGCGACAGGCACATTTCTGCCAGCACCCAGGGGGGAAGGCTGATGTGCAGCTGAGCGCAGGACGGTACGTAACAGGCTCCCCCCGTGCTGACGGCAGCCAGGGCCCTGGTGGGAAGGAAGGTGGGAGCCGGAAGGAGAACCCCCAGGAATGACGCAGACACAGGCTCCGCCCCCTGGCCTCATTTCCAGCCTAGGTGTGGAAGCGCCTGGTCTTGCTGCCTCTCCGCGAACACAGAGCTGCTCGCCCAGTCTCCCGGGGGGACAGCAAGGGGTAGCGCCACCAATGCCAAGACTTGCCAGCTCCCACCTGGGAAACCTCCAGGCAAAGGGGAGATTTCGAGCAGAGAGAGTTCCCCTACCAGCAGTGGCGTGTTCACCCCAACACCCCCAAACTGTGAGGCGTGATCCAGTTCTTTTGGTCAGGTGGGCTGCAATGATGACAGCCCAGGGGGGTGAGCCGCTGGAGCTCAGGCCCAGAGGGCTTCGATTTACAGAAACTCCCCACAGCAACCCCCTCGGTCCCCTCCGCCGGCCACCCTCCCTCCGAGACACTCTTCATTCAACCAGCGGCCTGGCCGGCCGGCCAGCAGCTGCCGAAGCGCCCTCCTTCCTGTCCACCTGGGTAGGAACACCGGGACAGACTCCTCTGCAGCTAGACGCAGCCAGACTCAGCCACTGGGAGGGCACCTAACAACAGCTCCTGGTGGCACCCTGCTGGGGCTGGACAAACTCCTAGGCCAGGACCTGGCTTCCCTAGGCCGAGGAAAAGGCATTTCCATCCCAAATACAGGGTCTCAGCAGAGACACAGGCCAGATAAGCTCCATTCACTCAGGTCCACTAACTCAGCTCGAGGTAGACTAGCATAAGACATGTCTGCTTTTGGGAGAGCCAGATTCCCTCTCCTTTAAAGAAACCTTATGCAACATTTAGCATTTCAAGAACCCTGAGGGCGGGGGGGGGGGCAACAACCTTTAGCAGAGAGGAGAGGAGGGTATTCAGGACCTAAGAAGCCGGTCTGGGCCCCCAAAGAAAGTTGAGGGGAGAAAGTCTTCTGAAGCTGCCTTGACAGTCACCAGGTGCTCCTAATACTTTGAGCAAAGGAACCGGCCACATGCCAAAATCTCCCAGAGCTAAGGACCACTGGTTGGTCCTGGAACCAGGCCCCCCACCCCCATGCTTCCAATGGACAGTCGATCACCTGTCACACCCCTTCCCCACAGTGTATGACTCTCTTCTATTCGTGGCAAAACCAGGGCCCCCATCGTGAGGTCCACTCTGCTAGCTGAGCAATTTGTTGGTCAAAATTTGGGTACGTATTCTCAAGGGCGCGTTCTCCCAGCCTCAGAACCACAGACAGATGTTGGAAAGGGAGAGAAATTAAAAGGCCCCTTCAAGCTGGCCGCTTTTACCCACACGAATGGGTCCTAAGAGTCCTGGGCTCTGAGCAGCCCGGAAGGAAAGGAAGGAGGTGTCCTCCCTGCCCCCCCGAGAGCAGGGGCCAGTGCCGGCCCTGGGAACACTGGTTACTGCTCTTCACATTTCTCCTGGGCACTGGGCGAACCAGTTGAACTAGTCTTGCCTTTCCTAAAATTTTTTTTTTTTTTTTAAATCTGGCAGGCGGCTACTGGAGGCCTTCCAACCCACAGCTCAGGCCAACCCTCATAATAAGAAAAATACTACTTTCTATCTGCCTCATTTAGGAGGTTTTTACTTTTTTCCCTTTGGTGGTTAACTAAATTTCATCTTATATAACCGCTGTGTTTTCTAAAAAATTCCCCAACTGGTGCCAGCAATTGGAGAAAGTTTGTGTATGTGTAGATGGGAAATCTCCTGGGGAGTGACCAGGAGTTCTAGTGAATCCTCCTAAAAAAGTAGCACTTCTTTCTCTATCCACTAGGCCAGCCTCACCCTGCCCCCTTTCCAGAAAGATCTGAGAGCTCTATATTTATTTCACAGACTCTTTAAGGTCTCCTCACATGACTACTATTATTTCTTTTACAAGAAAAGGTAAAGTGAAGTTGAGAGGTTGGGATGAGGAGAAATCAGGGGTAGAATATGCTATTGGCAAAACCAAAATAAATACCTAGAGATCCCAACTGGGGGCTTTGGCCTATGGACCCCGAAAGGCCTGGGGTTGATCTCAACTAGACCAGGCCCCGGACCAGCTCCGGAGACTGAAACTCCACATACCAGCCACAGGTGGCTAACGCCTTCTTCCCTGGAAGGGTTTGAAGTTTTCAGAAAAGACAAAGACGATATGAGGAGTCCAGCCTCGAAGGCCTTTTCACAACAGGGCACACAGAAGGGCCATTGTTTCTGAAGCACCTTCAACACCTTCTGACAAATTCCACTGACGGGATGCATGCAACATGCTCTCTCTTTGCCTCTGATGGCAAAGGACTGACTTTTGCAAAAGAAATCTTGGATTTAAAGCTTCTAGTTTCTATACACACACACATACACACACAAACTGAGGAGATGGCTTTTTAATCAGAAGAGGAGGAAAAACACGAGACCAGAGCAAGAACCACCACAGCTGGTTGGCCAACTTCCTTGTCTTTTAAGGCAACGGTCCCCAACCTTTGTGGCACCGGGGACCTATGAGAACCTAATGCCTGATGATCTGAAGTGGAGCTGAGGCAGTGATGCTGGCGCTGGGGAGCGGCTGCAAATGCAGATGGAACTTCGCTCTCTCACCTGCCACTCACCTCCCGCTGTGCGGCCTGGTTCCTAACAGGCCATGGACCGGTCCTGGTCCGCGCCCAGGGTTGGCGACCCCTGCTCCGCAGGGACTCTGACTTTGAGTGTGGCTTCTGCGGGTGCCCTGTGCTCTGACCGGGCTTCGAAGGCTGTTCTACGGAGGGGAAGAAGGAAGGGCAGAATGCCCGCGTCCTCTGGCTGCCGCTGGGAGGAGCCCTACGGGCGCCACCGGGCAGTTCTCCAGGATAGCGCCTGTGCCCCTTACCTTCCCTGCTCGCCAAACTGGGTATGTGGGCATTCTGTACTCAGGTGGCCCCAAGAGCACTCTATCCTCCACAGCTGCCTTTGCAAAGCTCTCCCTGATGACACCGAGAGCCCAGCCCTCTCGGGCGGGCCCACTCTGAGGCAGCTCTGTGTTCTCATGACACAAGGCAGTGTCTGTGGAGCTGGCGCCCCAGCAACCCACGGGACAAAACGCGGTCTTCATGAGGGCGCCGCATGTGTGGAAAATAAGGGAACACAGTTTCTGAGGCCCCGGCTGGGAAAAAGACTCCTCTCCGCCCCTGGTCCCAGGCGGAGACGAGGAACAGAGCAAAGCCAAGCTGGAGCAGCCGCGAAGGGATGCAGACTGACAAGTCTGACGGGAAGCCCAGAGCGCTTGTGACGAAAGACGCAGGCACAGAGGTTTTCAGTCCCCAGAGACAGGGAGAGGCTGACTTCCCAGGCAGCAGGAGGACAAGAAGGGGAGAGAGGGCCACAGCCTTCCCTGACCCGTTGCTGAGACGCTCGGTCCCCGGCCCCTCGCATGCGTCCGGAGTCTTTTGGCTGAGCAAGTAAACAAGAGATGAGGGAACAGCAGGATGTGTTTTCAGGAGAACCATGTGGATCCAAGTCATCAGATTTATTCCACAGGAACAATCTGGCATCATCAGGCCTCCCCAGGCTAATGCAGTGTAGGGGGCAAGGGACAGCGGGGTCTGAGGGGCCAGAGCCCAAAGACAGGTCTGCCAAGTCTGCCCAGGAAACACCTCCTGTCGGGACCGGGGTCAAGCGACCCAGGCTCATTTCCGGGCCAGTCCTCAGACCCTCTGAGACGTCACAGAACTCTCTTAAGCACCGGTGTGACTTTACTTCTAGAAGGTGGGCCCAGGACCAGAGTAGGGAGGGGTGCACCCCGCTTAGATCCAGGGCCAGTTCTCATACAGTACACAGACCGCTGGTGAACACGGGACGCTGGGCGGACGAAGCGCGTGACGGCGAAGCAGAGCGCGGCCAGCAGCGCAGGACGCGAAGCGCTGAAGAGAAACGGGTCCGCTCCGCGGAACGAGGAACGACGCGCCGATGGTCCCGCCCGTGCCAGGGCTGCTGTAACTTCCCGAGCACCGACCCCGTCCAGGGCTGTGCTGGCGACATGTACCCGTCACATCTTACGGTATTCAAAATTCCTACAAACCGGGTATTGATGTCCCCATTTTATGGACCAGAAAACCAAGGCTCTGCTAAACTGAGCAACCTGCCTAGGATCATAGGCAGGAAGTGGTAGAGACAGGCTTTGAACTCAGATCGGCCGGGCTCCGAGTCCTTACCCACAGCCCTGGTGGAGCGACTAGGTGGCAGGTGGGTGTTTTTGATCCCTAAAGGGCGTCCGCCGATTGCACTTAATTCTGCCGTGGGGAGTCAGGGCGTAAGTGCTCTGTGCAAACCAGTGGCACAGACGCCCTGTGCCCGGGCGGGGGGGAGGTGGCGTCTCCCAACCAGATGTCCAGGAAACCAGCGGGGCAGAAAGCAAGCAGAATGATTAACTGGACTACCCGAGAGACTTCCTGGCCCCACGAACCTGACTCTGGGGCCTTCCTTCCTTGTCCCATTCCTCGTCCTCTCTGACTGGCACAGCAAGACTCCCTCAGCGGTCAGGTTTCCCATTACCACTCAGGCATTCCTGCCAGAAGGTGGGTGGAAATGCTGCCCAGCACCACGGGAGGTGGGGGAGACTCTTGCCCGCGGGGCCCCTGCCAAGCCCTTACCGTTGTAGGAGAGGCGAGGTTTGCTCAGACACATTATAAAGTGCATTTCCATCTCGTCAGAAGCCACAGACTTGGAGCAAATGGGGCACTTGAAACCTGAAAGAGAGGAAAACAGGATGAAACGTTTTCTTCAAACTCAGTATATCAATAAACACGATATTCTTACATGACGACGGCCGTGCGGCGCTGACAGGGGGAATTACAGTCCAGATATAGACTCAAGACTTGAGCTGTGCTTTATTAAGTCATGCAAAATTTTGTTCTTTTATTATAGCCCCCAACTCTCATGCTTTTCACTAGTGCCCCCACTGCCATCCACCCCTCATTGAAGTTTATCAGAAGTCAGTGACGTTTGAGTTTTATTTTCTTTTAGAACCTTTCTCAGGGCGGGTCTAGTGGGCAGCGGGGACAGGCGAGGCAGCAAATCAGGACAACTAAGTAACCCGTCTTCGAACCACTCTGCCTCGCAGCCCTCAAACCTCTTGGTTGGATCACCTGTGGGAGCAGTCGCTACTGTCCCCGGCAACTCCATCCCTCACCTGGCTCCACGCCTCATTAACTCACCTCCCGGTAGCTCCTCCATCCCTCACCCAGAGCACCCTGGCCTCCCCTGTGACAAGGCAGCTGTCTTGAGAGTGTGTGAGCAGCAGGGTGGCCCTCCAGAGCTCTCCCAAATGCCGTGCGTGCCTTGGCCATATGCCACTGAGAATAACAGTTGTTTCATGGCACCAGGCGGACACAGGGTTCTGTTCCCAAGTGCAGACCGCTTACACGCCCAAGGGGTTTCATCAGAATTGCACTGGTATTGGAGATTCCAGGTGAGAACCTTCTGAGCTGAATTCTACTAAACAAATACAATCTCTTGATTTTTTTTTTTTACAGACAAACACAGCTAAAAACTATTTCCGACTCCCCCCATTTTACTTTTATTGAAATTATTTTCAAGTGAATTCTTTTCCATTCTACTAAAAAAGATCCAATCCCACTGAAGTTATTGCTGTGAAGATTTGATTCTTCCGTTAATTTTTCGTTGAAAAGAAAACATGATGAGAAGGGTGGATCCCGTTTTCTGGCAAAATTGGCAAAACTGGATTTCGTACAGAAACACACTTACTGACAAAGAAAGAGGTCTCAGTGAGGCCCTCAGGTCAAATGGCCCAGAGAGCAGGGCTCAGACGAGAATCAGATTTCTGAGCTCCCAGTCGAAAGTGCTTTCTGCCAAGCAAGGCTTGATCACAAGTGCGATATTGTGGTTTATAATAAGAAATACATATTTGGTCTTTGCCCAGTTCTGGCACAGAGCTCCTAAAACCCTAGGAATTTCCCTAAGGGTCATAAGACCAATAACATTTGGTCTTTTGTCACCAGTTCTGAAATAGCGCCAGAGAGTTAGAAGGTGAAAGGAGTGTCTTGTTATGCATAACAAGCCCTTTTCAGTCACACCTGAGTTTATGTAAATGAGGTGACTTCAAGAAAGTCCCTTGGTGAACTAAGGGCTGAGGCTGGCTGCCATGGGAACCAAACAGCTGATCAGAGGGTTGGACCTTTCAGTCCCATCCCCCAACCCCACCCAAGGGGAGCGGATTGAGTCCAATGGCCAATAATTTAATCAATTGTGCCTGTGTAATTAAGCCACCATAAAACCCAAAAGGATGGGGTTCAGAGAGCTTTGAGGTTGGTGAACATGTGAAGATTCAGGGAGACTGGTACCCCAGCCATGAAAGCTCCGTTCCTTTTCCCCGTATCTTGTCCTAAGCATCTCTTCCACCTGGCTGTTCCTAAGTTAAATCCTTTTATAATATACTGGTAGGTATAATTCTAGTAGGTGACATTGTTTCTCTGAGTTCTGCAATCTGTTCCAACAAACTAAATGAAAGGAGGAGGGGACTGTGGGAACCTCTGATTCGGTCAGAGGCACAGGTGACCACCAGGACTTGCAAATGGGGTCTGACGTGGGGAAAGAAGTCTCGTGGGACTGAGCCCGAAATCTGCGGGACGTGATGCTACCTCCAGGTAGGCAGTGCCGGAATTGAATTAGTTGCTTGTGGTACTGGGAAAACGCACTTCAGAACAGGGTTTTAAGAAAAGAGGTGGACTGGGAAATATTACACGTGGAGAAGAAGTGCCACTGTAGCGGGAAGAAACCTACACTCCAGAGGAAGCAGGGTTAATGCCCACTTAAAGCACTACCTCTGGATATCGGGGGGTAGGGTAAGGCTCAAGAACTAACTCCGAGTCTGTTACCTGAGTGCGAAATGCCAAGATGACCCGGGTTTTCCAGCCTTAAGACCTTGGCAACAATCTACCCTTCCTGGACCTCAGTTTCCTCACCTGACAATTAAGAGTAATTTGCCTCACTCTTGCTAGGAGCAAACGAGATAAGAAACCGGAAAGCATGCTAAAAAGCAGCTAATCAAACGGAAGTGGTAGCCTCATCAGGCATGGCAGCACTTGGCAAGGAGGAAGAAACAGGAGGGCTGGAGGAAGGCTCTGGGGGCCAAGAGATGGGGGTGACGAAGCAACAGGCCATACTGGCCATGACCGTGCATAGCGAGCCAGGGGTGCCAGTGGCCACCCCTGCAGGTCCTATCTCTGTTTCCTTTGAACTTCTGGAGCACCTCGGATGGCACTCCCTGGGGACTGCCCATGTGACATCACGGCCCCTGTTTATCCTCTACGGCATCCGCTCCTGACCATGATCATCGCAGCTCACATTCGCCGAGCCATATACGTATACTATGGCAGCCACGGGGCTTTACATGTCTTCCTGTTTATATAACACGAGGTGGGTACAGACGTGGGCTATTTTGTGGAAGAGGACATCCAGGTAAGTCACTTGCCCCAAGGTCACCAGCCAGAGACAGCGGGAGCTGGCATACGGCACCCAGGAGGTCCGACCGCACAGTGTGCCACCTCCCTTGCTTAACTAACTGTGTGACCAGTAAAGAAGCTACGAGGCAGAAACGAGGTAAATGCCACAGACAGAGGTCTCGCTAAACACGGCCTTCGAATCTTCCACTTTGTCCCGATTTCTCCTGACGTACCCATGGTCCTGGATAATTCCGTGAACTAAAATAATGAACAACTTTTTTTTTTCCTGGGAATTCTGTTAACACGGAAGGACAGAGTTCACTTTCCACCCGGCACGTGAGCCTGTAGCACTGGCTGTAAGACGCTGAGTTTGCAAATTACGTTTTAAATGGAAATTAAAAGACAAAAGGTAAGAGGGATGGGAAAATATGGAGAGCTAAGGGGAAAAAACCCACAAATGTCTTTCCCACCTTCTTTCCTGAAAGGTCATCCAGTGATCAAGATGGATTTTACCACTCTCCGCCCCAATCTTTTCTCATAATTACCCAGTCACCATGTAGCACCAACAGCCCAACAGAATGATAAATACTGTGATCTTTATGAGCTATCTAAAGGTTAAGATAGCTAGGAAATTTGGATGCCATTTTGGAAAAAAAAAAAATGTCCAAACCAAATTAAAATCAGCCCTGCGAAGAAAGCTAAACCAGAGGTCTGCGATGTCATCCAATTGACATGATTTTGTTATTCGTGAGACCAACCTTCATCAGCACTCGGGAAGCACGTATAGAGATGCTTGATTTCCCCTCATGAGAAAGAGACAGGTAGCGTCTCCAGGAGACACCCCCTCCACCCCCGCCAACGGCATCTGAGACCAGGCTCTGTCCTCTGGCCCGGAAGCCAGGAAAGCAGACTGTGCGGGTCCCCAGCTGCCTCCCTCAATTCCATCTAGCTCCCTTGCAGAGCCGGTCTTTACTGTCTGCCACTGACAGGGCGAAGGGAGTGACCCAAGTCTGAATCCGGTTTACCCTAAGCCGTGGTCTGCTCTCCACCAGACTGTGACCTAGGCAGGAAACTTACTAGGCCCCTAGTCCTTTTCTGCCAATTTCTCAAAATGAGGGAGGAATGACTGACGGGGCACGAGGGGAATTTGTGATCGTCCGACTCAGCGCTGGGTGGACTCTACCAAGCAAATGCTGCCACGGGACCCCGCCACCCCGATCAAGAGGAGTCGAGAGCGCGCTCCTAAGTGAGACTTCATTTCCTTTCTTTCTCTCGCCAGCAGACCAGCTCAAGGTTATACAACCACAGGAGCCAAGGACAGTGTGATCAGCCAGAGACCAGCTGCTTCCTGTCTTTCCATAGTGTCCTGCCTAAGTGGGGAATCTCAGCTGGACTAGAGGCCAGGGACCAGAGCTCCTGAGAGATGACAAGCTTATACTTAGCCACCCGCAACAGAACAATACCTGTTCTGAGGTGTGTTTTCCCAGGACCACCAAGCAATTAATTCGACCCCGTTCATTGCAAGTTAAAGGGTAAGCCCCCTGGTAGGTAAACTGACAGTGACCACGGGAACCGGCAGAGCCGTGTGCATCAAGCATCATCCTGGACCGGGTTATTTGGACCCCTCGAACTCCACCCAGGCCCTTTTATTTGACTGACAGGGAAAGTGAAGGACAGGGGCAACCAGCGCAAGTTACAAGAACCCTCCCAATCTTCTTTGACATTATATCTTGCGATATAAATTAAAGTTTCGGGGCTCTGGGGACCGTGTTACTTCTCATTTGCCAAAACGGCAACTTCTCCTTTAAGACCTGATTTCCCGGGACCTGTGCTCTGCACGTTGCCCCAGTTCCCTCCCTGACCCTCCCTCCGATGCTGATGCGCTATTTTCACGCTGCCCCAGTTCTGCCTGTCTCTGGGATCACCTGAACGGGAAAGAGTCAAAAGAACCAACCAGGGAAAATGAAGCCCTGCCATCTAGGGAGGGCCTCCTGTCCCAGGGAGGAGGGGTGAAGGTGGACCCCTCTCACCTGGGGGCTCAGGGGGCACCGCTGCCCACCGATGCATCTCGACTGTCCGGTTCCTGCTTCCTAGCCTGGTCTTTCCCTCGACGTCCCGGAGGCACTTGAAGTCTGTAAAATGTGGCCTGACTACCTGAATTCGATTCGGTGGGATTTATTGCAAATGGAAGAGCAAGGAGTGACGTCAGATGGCTTTCTTTTACTGCAGAGATGTGTCCCCAAGAGCAGAGGCTCTAAGTATCACAATCTCTCTCCTCCCCTACACTTATCTAAGAAATAACTGAAAAGCACGGCACAGTCTGTGACGTGCCGAGGTGTGGGCTGGTCGCTCCTGGAGAACGTTCTGGACGAGGGGAAGGCCAAAGGATTCTGATTTCTGCCCCTTTCAACACTGTTCTCATGGACTGAGGCTCCAGACTTTTATGCTAGGGCCTCGGGCTCACCTGTTTCCCAGGAGCACCCAGAGCTGCACTGACATGTCAAAGCGATTTATTAAATGTGTGCACGTGTGTTTTTCTTAACCCATCTGTTGTGATGGTTAACTTAATGCGTCAACTTGACTGGGTCCTGGGGTGTCTAGATATGTCGTTAAACTTTATTTCTGGATGTGTCTGTGAGTGTGTTTCTGTATGAGATTAAGAAGTGACTTGGGAGACTGTGTAAAGCAGACTAGGGGGGGCATCATTCAAACCACTGAAAACCTGAATAGAATAAAAAGGCTGAGAAAGGGAAATTTGGAGCTCTCTGCCTATTTGAGCTGAGACACTGGTCTTCTCCTGCCCCCAGACTGGGACTTAAAACCACCAGCTCTCCTGGTTCTCAAGCCTTCATACTCAGACTGGGGCTGAAGGTGATGATGGCCTTTCCTGGGTCCTCCATAGATCATAGGACTTCTCAGCCTCCTCGACTGCACGAGTGATTTCTTATTCTCATTCTCATTCATATTCTCTCTCTCTCTTTCCCACTCCCTTCTCCCCATACACACACACACACACACACACAGATATTCTATTGGTTCTGTTTCTCTGGAGAACCCTAATACATCTGTTTATAAAAATGCCAAACAACAAAACGCTGACAACATCACATGTTGGTGAGGATGTGGAGCAACTAGAACTCTCATATTGTTGGAGGGAGTATAAAATGACACAGTCACTTTGAGAAAAGGTCGGGCAGTTCCTTACTAAATAAAAGATACGCCCAGCCTAACCCAAGCGATTCTTCATCTAAATATTTACCCAAAAGAAACGAAATGCTTTCTACAAATAGACATTTATAAGAATGTTCATTGCAGCCTTATTCATAACAAACGAGAACTAGAACAACTCAACTGTCCATCAACGGAAAGAACGTGCTTTATTGCTTTTTCTTCCCTAATGCTCTGGGATGTCCAGCACTACGCTGAATAAAAGTCTGCCTGGGCTTCAGCTTCTCGTGCTGCCTTCCTTTTTTCCCATCAGTGGTCTATAGATAAGATTCTACCACCTTCTAGTTTCTTGGTACTACAAATAGAAAGTCTGATGCCAGCGTGATTCTTTCTCCTTTACTTGGCCTAAAAGCCTGAAACATTTTCCTCTTCATCCTCTGAGCTGAGAAATTTTATCAGAACATGCTTAGATGTGTCTCAGTTATTTCCTCTAATGGTAAGTCATGAGTACCATTCATCAAAGATTTCTATCTTTCCTCCTTCCAGCCATATCGTAGGACTGCATTTGCCGGCTCCCTTTGAAGGTGAAGGTGGGTTTGTGATTCGCTTTGACCAGTGAAAAGAAATGTGAGCAGAACATAGGCACTTCCGGGCAGACATCCAGCACAAGTTCATGATTCATCACGTTACCTGCACTGCTACAGTGAGATGAAGCCTCTGTCACCTTGGGTCCCTGAGTATCAACAATGGGCAGACGCCCCTACTCCTGACCTGCAGTGGATACAGCAGCAGTGTGGGGGAAAATAAACCTGTTGAGTAAACTGCTGATTTTATGGACTGTTTTTTTTTTAAAATTATTACATAACCTAGCTCTAGCCTGTCTTGACTGCCACACCCTTCCAGTATCTTTTGTTTTTTTCCCTTTGAGTACGCTTATTTCTCATACGAGTGTCTTGGTTCCATCTTCCGGGTCTCATGTGTGTTCTTCCAGAACTTCTGTCTTAACATGTTTTCAGGAGCTCAGACTTGCTAACTCATCCTGGGCCCACGTGTCTACCTTCCCCTGCTTGGCGAAATGAGATAAATGGCTGGCATTGGAAGGGATAAAAGAGAGGAGACGTGCATTCCAGCCACTACCTTCCCAGATTCCTCTCTGTCTGGATATTCATATTCTTGTTTTTTTTTAATATACTGTATCAACAACAATCCACATACCTGTCATTTTCCATGCCTAGATATTCTATAGTGATCATATGTTGTGCTTAGCTATTTTCTTTAGCCTTTTCTTTTTTTTTCTGGAGGTGTGTGGATTCCCAATTTTTAGCTACTATAAAGATTCTCTCAGCAGTGATCTCCATTCTCTACTCGAAGGACGGTGTATTCCACCTCAACAGATTTTTGCTGTTTCTGGATTCTAGGCTGACCCGTTTGGAAGAAAGAAGATCAATTACATCAGGAGTTAGAAGAAACAGGCCCTCCCGATCACAAGCCAGGTGGCCTTGTACAAGCTACTGAGCAATATTTGCACAGTGCCCTGCCTGCTGCAGGTACTGTCCTAAAGCCCAACCAAAGATGGATGTGCGAGGATTTTGTGCAAGAGCAAAGCATGGGAGATGTGGGATGGCCATTTACCCATGATAAGGACAACTCGAGCAGACTAAGGGTTGTTGGTAAATCTGCCAGTGAGAGAAAACAGACAAATTCTTCATGCAAAGAAGTGAAAAATGAGCTGGCTGTACATAATGTACGTTGTGAACTCTAAGAAGCCATCAGTTTTAAGAGGCACCATTATGCACCTCCGGGTGACAGAGGAAACGTTGCTGCCAATTAGAGGTGATGAGAGGAGACGATATGACACATCCTGACTTTGGAGTTGCTAGATTGTGAAATGTATATGGCCTCAGAATCAATAACTATATGAAAAAATGCATATATGGACATTTTGTACGGAGAGACTGAATGAGAACAGGCTCAATGAAGATATCTACAGTGGGAACAAAGGGAAGAGCTGCGGGGCGTGTGCAAAGGGAGATGTGCCTGGCGACTCCCAGTCCCCCCGCCCCGAGGGTAGAGCAAGCAAGTCCCCAAGTCCCCGCTGCAAGCCTGGCAGGGGAGCCCAACAACAGCCTTCCTGCCACGTGAACACCGAGAAAAGCGTTCGCCAGGAGCAGGCGCGACGGCTACTCATGGTCCTGTTCCCTTTGATCCTCTAACCCATTTCTTCCAGAGAGAAGCCCTGGAAAGACTGTTTGGGGGCAGGGGGATGAGTGGGAGAGGGAGGAATAGGAACATGACTGTCTCATGACCAGAGCCTGAGCTGGTAGTACAAATACAAAAAAGACAAGAGCCTCAGGGAGTGAGCAAGTCCCCAGCTACTGGCCAGGAAAGAGGACTGTTGAATTAAAACCCCGTCACCCGGCTACTATGCGTGGGCAAGTTTAGGGGCATCCAATTATGGCTCAAAAAGTGTAGATGTAGTTTCCAGATAAACATTTGGCTTTTACTTTGGAGATATCTTATTTAAAGGATAGACCATCTGTTCAAAGAGGAAGATTGTCTAGTATCCAAAAGGTTGAGCCAGCATTTATTTAAATTCATAGATATTAGGGATTACCTACAAGCTGGCCAATGGGATAGACATGTCTGGTCAGGAAATGCCTAGTTACGTAGCTAAATACCATGCTTTTCTTTTTCTCTCAATGGCTGTCTCTCCTTCACTCCAATACCCAACACATCTCACCACCTATGCCCCTTGGACCCAATACTCACAGCTGCTGCTGGAGTGGGTGGGCATCCCAGTGTATGGGCAAAGCCAGAGAACACGTAACTCAACAGCACGTAGTGGGGCTAAGGACCACCTCCCCTCAAAAAAAGACAAAAGGACAATAAAATCTGCTCTTTAGGCAAAAACTGCAGCTACGACCCCCAAAGGATTTGTGGACTGCCACATGAGCAAAAGACGGGAGCCCCACTTCTTCCAGTTCCAGAGGAGGCTGCTGTCTGAGCAGGACACCGGCCATATAGGTCTGGTCTCATTCTGCAGGTGCCCTCAGCAGACTTCCCTAGGGGAGGCAGGACTCCTTGGACCCACCCTGTTGCTGCCTGCTTCTCCACTGGATATCAACTCCTTTCCAAGACATGGGGTCTTTATTGTAATACTTAAAAATTCCAACCTTTAACCGAGTTTGGTTTTTTTTAATGGTGTCTGTATTTGTGTGTATGTGTGTGTGTTTGTAGGTGGGGCTGGAGGCGTACAATCTATACAGGACCAATAGTTTATTCCTGGGTTCCTGAAGGCACTGTCCACCCCAATGTCCATGTGGCTGACAGGGATTTTTTCACTGACAGGAAGAAAAATGCTCAAACACACTGCCAGATCACGTTCGGCCAGCATCTACCTCACCAAGGAAATGGACGTGACACTCATACTTAAGTGACTGCACATATTGAAAAACACCATTTGCCTGGCACTGTGGAACCTGCATCTACTGATGCTGACAGCCCCGGCCTTCATGTCACTGGGGGGTCCCGATATAATTTCAGGATGCAGAGTACGGGGCTGCTGTATTCACTGCATAAAAACTATCAGCTCCGGCTCGGGCCCCGGCATGCAGCGACGCTGCAGGCTGAGCCTGGCTTTTGGAAGAATGAATGCTGGCAAGCTTCTTGCCTGGCCTAGACCTGACCCCTTCTCAGCAGGGCATGCTCTGCTCAGCTGTACCTCCAACACAGGAGATGGAGGCGAAGCTCAGAGGACACCGGCCTGCCGGCCACGACTTTGCTTTGCAATGATGTCTAAAGAGAAGAAGCCCAAAGAATAGAATGGGGTTGTTTTGAAAGCTCACCAGCAGTAGAGTGATCGGGCCTATCAAAGAGGATCGTCAGAGCGAGGGAAGGCCTCCGAGCTTCAGGCCTTGCTCTTCTTCTGTCACCCACGGCTAGCTGAGTGCCACAGGGAAAGAGACTGAAAGACCCTGTCACTGACTATAGGCCCTGACCAATGAGTTAAAAAAGGATTTCCCAGAGACATTCCAGACACAAAGCATAAGCAAGAAGGATTGTCGATTCTAAGCTCCCTGAAATAGTGAATGACCCCTATCAAGACACGTAGAGTGTGCTCCTCTCCTGGTTTTCTTCACTTCTGGTTCAGATTATTTCCAGTCTGGTAGACAAAATGGAAGAGGGAGAGGTGCAGGAGCGAGAGGAAGCTACTCCAACATGGCGGCAGGAACGTGGATGGGAAGACTTCGCGAATCTCTATTCATGAGAATGGTTCCAAGGCTAGGAAACCAGGAATCTCCTAATGATAAGTAATCTGGCTGGCTGGCAAGCAATAGATTTGTGATATGCTGTAACATTAAAATCAAGTATGTCGGTGGACAAAACCTTAAGCCAGGTCTCTGGCCTGGACCTTACAAACATAACTGCTCATGAAATGCGGAGGCTGCATAAACTGAGAATTCCTTCCTGGCTTTGATATTTTACATCGACCATTTTTACACTGATTTGACATTCCTTCCTTTCAAGTCGGCACATCCAACTTCCCAGAATACTGACATCGGGGACCTAAATATCGACAAAACCACTTATTGGGGTCCGTGAAAGAGAATTAAAAAATGAGGAGCCAGACAGAATGAAATGTGGATCTTGATTCAGAATTCAAGCGTTCAGGTCGTAAGTCATGTGGCCTGGGACAAGTCACCGAATCTTCTCGAGCGTCCCATTTTCTCATCTGTAAAATGGGAATCATTTTAGCAATTTAACACTAAATGAAAACATACGTGTAAACAGCGACACAAATGTGTGGCAGGCAGAATAACGGTTCCCCAAAGAAGTTCACATCCTAACCCCTGGAAGCTGCAAATGTTATCTTCTATGGAACAAGAAGAAAAGAAGCAGCTGCAATGGGGGATTATCCCGGGAGACCCGATGGAATCAATCACATGACCCTATAAGGAAGAGGACATAGGAGAGCCAGGGAAGCAGACGTCATAGAAAGACTTGCAGATGCTACGTTTTTGACGTTGAAGATGCGAGGAAGGGCCGTGAGAAGGAAAGCAGGCAGTTTCTGGAAGATGTTAAAGGCGAGGGCGTGGCTTCTCCTCTAGAACCTCCGGGAGACACTCAATCCTGCCACGTGCCGATTTTAGCCCAGTCAGACCATGTCACTTTTCACTTCCAAAAATGTAAGAGAAAAAAAAAAATCTGTTTTGTCAAATGCATGATAATTTGTTAGAGCAATAATAGGAAACCAATACAAAATGTTATGGGAGATGTGATTATTCACCTACAGGACCAACTTTTAAAAGAGGGAAGGAGCAGGGGGTCGCTGGCTTACTAAAAATTCCTGGGGTATGGCGTCCTCTCTTGGGGGCACCACTAAAAACTGCAGAGCTGTTCTGCCACACTCCAGTAAGATGAGCAGCCAAGTGAGTCAGTCTCTCTGTTCATTCGTTTTTATTCTAGTTATTAAGTGGTAAAGAAACACGGGAAAACATTAAATATAATTCCTGTCCTCGAGGAACTGATGATCTATCAGGGATAAGAAGAGAGAAACCAGGGCCACGGAGCGCTCATTTCCTGCACTATTATCACAGCCTTAAGTGACTGTCTATCTAGGGAATGCGTCGGACATGCAGCCTCCGGACCTGGATGTGCCTGCAATGGATGTCAGAGGATCCATCCGGAAATAACACTCCAGGTTGTGTGACAGGTATGCTCTCCTGAGGAATGGATCCAGAGATGTAGACTGTCAAAAGGATTCGAGTTTATAACCCAAAAGCTCAGAACCATTCGTATAACAAGAGAAAGATTACAGACAGAAGAACGGAGCGTGTTATTAACAGGTGTGTTGCAAACAGTCCAAATATTTGTGACTTACTTTCAGTATGGAGAAGAGGGTACTTCAAGGGAAAAAAGAAGACTGAATTGGTCCCCCGGGGATCTACCTCACGGTCAGGGTCATTAATATTCGTTAGAGCACACCAGAGGACCGTTTACAGGTTCCATTAAACACATTTCCCTTTTCTACTGAGTGAGCATATGCGCTAGCCCCCACCTTACACACACTCTCAATCCCACCCACACCTTCGACAACTGTCCCATGTACAGTGCAGAGTGCTTTGCAGAGAGCTGTCTGCAATGGCTTTCTTCACTTCCTCTCCTTCTGTTCCCTCGTGAACTACTCCGACCCCCCAGGTTCTTTTCCAAGGTTACCAATGACCTCCGCACAGTCGTATCCTAAAGTCAATTCTCCAACGATGCGCAGCATTTGGGAAAGGTGGCCCTCCTTCTCCGCCACCTGCCCTCCCCACGTTACTGCACTTGTTTCTCGGTCCCCCATCATGCCCCTCGCCCACATCTGCTAGCTCCCTCTCACTTCCTTAGACAACCCACCTGAAACAGCCATCTCTCTTGATCCACCCGCCACCCCCGACGTGCTTCATTTTGCACTCACCACCACTGCACCTGCTGCCTGTCACCCCTGTTACAATATCAGCTCCCAGAAGGAGGTCTTTTTCTTTTACGGCTATGTCCCCAGAACAGGGCCTATGACAGGCCCTTGTAAATATCTGTTGGATAAATATCACACTCCGTGGAACTGTGTGAAAGAGGCCCAGCTGTCCAACTGCAAAGAGGTAACGAATTCAGGGTACGTGAGACTGCTGTTCGAGCCCGTTTCCTTCTGCCACTCGGGGCGCCAGCAAGTGCCACACCACAGCGAGGGTTATGCAGAACGGTACAGTGTGTGCGAGACAGAATGTCAGTTAAAAGCCCGCTGTGGTCATGCTGCTTCCTGCCCAACCCGTGGTTCTGATGAGGGGTGCGGGTGCAGATAATTATCACTCGTGCATGTGCACAGACTGCAGGTGCCCGCCACCAGCGATGTGGTTGGTGTGTGGCAGGTGCGAGGGAATCTGCTTCGGTTAACACCTGGGCAGGCCTTGAAAGTCTTGGGGGCCAGAAAAAGGTGAGCCCTGCCCCCAGGCAAGATCGAACCATGTGGAGCTAGAATGCCCTCGGCTTGGACTAGTAGAGCAGGCAGGGTCTCTCTACCTATGCCTCCCCACCCTCCTCCAACGGGGAAGTGCCCCGAGGTAGAGGAAGAGCAGTACTGGGTGTCCTGGGCTTCCTACCACAGGCAGGGGCTGCCTTGGGACCCAGGAGCCATTTTCTGGATGGTGGGGACATCTAAATGCTTCAGCAGTCTGATAGACCCATTTTTATTACAGACATTTTCAAATAGAAAAAATAGAATAAAATGAGCCCCTAGTTACTCATCACTCAGCTTCAACAATGATCAACTCAGGGTCAATTCTGCCTCATTATCCCCTCGGGTGTCCATGTATTAGTCTGCCTGGACAGTCTCAGTTTCAGCTTGTTGTCCTGGTGTAATTAGTAAGCCCCCTCTTTCAGTCAAATTGTACGTTCACCCAATCGTTACCCCCACCTACTCTCCCCTGTGCCTGAATTATTTTGAAACGAATTCCAAACATAAGTCCCTCTATAAACATTTCACCATGTGATACTGAAGGTTGTTAACACAGATCAACACCCTTTAGACACCAATTCATGAAGCACCGTGCTCACTCCTCCCAACAGTCCTGCTGGGGGCTTTCATGTCTCATGAGCAGGGAGCCAGGAAAGGGGAGTCAAGAAAGGCTCTGTGCTATCTGCTTGCACGTGGGCCCTCCACACCAGCCTGTGGCCAGTGGCGTGGCCCCGGCTCACGGACGGGGCTGGCGTGCGTATGGAGAAAGCCAACGCTGTGTTTACGCCAGCCCGACCGCACCGCGTGGCCTCGTGCACTCCACCTCCACACACGAGACGGTCTGGAAACGGTGGCCGGCAGCAGGACGCCAGGCCGGACCTTGGCAGCTGCGGCTCATTTTATAGCGGATGCAGAAGGAGCAGAGGGCGTTGGAACGACTCAACTTAAATTTCAAGTACGCCTGCAAGAGAATAAAACCCCAACTCCTGTCCTTGCTCACTGGAGGGCATCACTGCAAGATTCCAGAACCAGGCTAAACAGCTGGGGGCAATGTCAGCCTCCTACCTTCTCAGCATTCGGGGGAGGAAACAGGCAGAGAGAAATGGCAGACAACCACCTCTCCTGATTCTCCAGAAGGGATGGCCCTAGAGAGTTGACTGGTCTATGATCCAGCATGTCCCCTTCTGGATACGGATCCCAGAGAAATTCTCCCACGGGCTACTCAGAAGGCGGCACGGGGTGGGCCACAGCCCCGGGCGGGGTAGCCGTGAGCTGCAGGCGGTCGGATGCTGAATGGGGAATGGGCCTGTACCACGCAGAGCACGGACACTGTGAAGCAGTATGCAGCAGGCAGCAGCTATGGACTAAGACATACATGCAGGATAGATCTGAACGCAGGTTGAGTTAAAAAAATAAACCAAGATATCTGTGGCTCCAAGCCATTGACTGAAGTCAAAAACATGTGCACATGATGAAATAAAATCCATTTCCACAAACAAAAACTCCACGTATGCATGCAGGCGACAACTCACATTAAGTGCATTGACATGGTTGGCTATGGAGGGGAGGGGAATGGAGAATAGGAATAAAAGGGAACGAATCAATGTACAAATGAATGAAAACAAGGACGACCTTGCTCAGACCAATCAGGATATGCCGCAAACTGAAGAACAGTATTGATCAACCCTCTATGCTAGAATGAAGTCTAAAACGGAAAAAAAAAAAAAAGGAAAAAGGAAAAAGCTCACTTTTAATAAAAGCCAGCGAATGATCGATGCTTGTGAAAAGTCTGGCCTCAATTCTGTTTAATGCTTCTTTCACCTAGCTGGCTAACTGGCTACGAATGGTCCAGGACCTGGGAGGGAGAAAGCAGGGGGCCGAGAGAGGATGCCTCACTCCGTGCTGCTGACGCACGGGGAAGGCGTGGTGAAGGGCCGAGTCTGGGCTTCATCACCGGACCAACACAGCCCCTGTGACGCCAGAGGTGAAGGTGGGTGGGGGACTCGGAGGAAGAGCCGCCCACAGCAACACCTCCCCTCCCGGCGCGGGCCTGGGGTTGCTGGTCCCGGAGGCACCTGCTTCCAGCTGCGTGACTCCTGTCGTGGCTCTGTTTACATTTCTTACCTGCAGAAGGAGGGCGTCTGATGGGACGATCTACACCTGAAATGGTTCCCTGCTCTAATACGCGTGTGTCCTATGACACTGCTTATCCTATGTATTAAACGTGTGTGGATGTTCAATTTTGTGTATGTGTCACCGTCTCCGGTGGGTAGATGCTGAAGGCTGACTCCATTTTCTCCATCTTACTGAGGCTCACTACGTGCCAGGCACTGGTGAGCCTACAACGCAGAGAGAGCTCTTTCATGGAGTTTCACTCTGATGGGGGATACACACAAGCACCCAGGCATCTACGCACAACCTCGTACACACCATTAGGACAGGGACGAGGGCACGGTGCCAAATGGAAACGGGAGTGGAGTCTTCGTTGAGATGTTGGGGCCAGGGTCGAGGCGGCAGAGAGCTAAAGGCTTCCTGTGAGAAGGGATGGCTAAACTGAGACCGAAGGATAAGCGAGAGCTGGCTGGGCAGCTCGCGTGGAGGAACGGACGGGCAGAGCGAAGAGGAGGAGAAAAGGGTTCCAAGCCGCACCGGCGAGGATCTTGGAGTGAAGAGAAACTCTTTCTTGCAAAGAACTAAAGAGCGCGTCAGTGTGGCTGGACAGGTGAATGCCCACCCGAGCTGAGCGGTGCGGCAGACCACGTTTACCAAAAACGGCCTAGGACTGCTCCCAGCCCCACACGCAACACGTCGAGAGCCTCACTGCTCTTCAGCAAGCGCTGGAGTCCGTCCCCCTCCCCTCGAACCTGGGTGTGCTTGTGACTGTTCTGACTCACTGAGTACAGCCAAAACGCTCCGAGGTTGTCGTACGAAAGCTACGGCTACTGCCTAGCTCTTTTTCAGAACCCTCGCCCTTGCAACCCGGCCACCACGTGGTGAGGAAGCCCCAGACCACATGGAGAGGCCAGACACGACAGTGTCCTGGCTGACAGCCCTAGCTGAGGTCTTGGCCAGACATGTGAGAAAACGGGCCATCACAAGACACAGCACCCAGACTTCCATTTTTCTAGCTGAGGCTCCAAATATCATGAGGCAGAGACAAATTGCTCCAGCTGTTCCCTGTGCAAATACCTAAACCACAGGTAATAAATCGTTGTTTTATGCCTCTTAGTTTTGGGGTATTGTTATGCAGGCCTAGTACAAGAACGAACAGAGAAGCAGGCCTGAGCAGGGTTACTCCGTTGCCCTGCCAACCCCTGGCAAACGTTAAGGTACCCTATGCTTCTGGGGCCTCTGTACTAGCTGCTCAAGGGGCTAACAGGTGAACCCAGAATCCAGAAGGGACATATGGATGGATGACCTGACTCTGAACAATGATTTATCTTGATTACTGTGGTTTCGTGGGGCATCGTTTTATACTTTGTGCCCAACCCTGGCAGAAAAGCATATGGTTTAAAAAGATCTTTAAAGTGTTCAATCTCTTGGATTTATCATCGTAGAAGTCAGAGGAACAGGTGCAGAAGAAGTCGATGATGCTCAAATTTCCGGCTTCAGAGACAACGTAAATAATGGTTTTTCATGGACGTACGAATTCCTAGAAGGAGTATGGGTTACGGAAAGGGGGCAGGAATACAGATAATGGTTCAATTTGAGACATGTCAAGTTTGAGGAATCTGAGAGACATGCAGGTGGAGATGTCTGGTGTGTCTGGTGTAAGGAGCTGAGGCCCGGGGGAAGATCTGGACTAGAGATAAGAATGCGGCTAGAAATAGCTGTGTTTTTAAGTCATGGAAACAGATAAGTCCACTCCAGGGGAATGTATAAGGATCCAAGTCAGAGCCACGAGGGGAACTAGTAGCTAAGGGACCACAGTTAGACACAGGGACGAATGCGGTGGTTACTGGAAGTAATAGGGAGTAGCTAAGAAAAATAATTACAGTACATATCCCTGGGACCCAGAGCAAAAAAGCAAAAAACGAAAACAAAACAAAACAAAACAAAACAAATGCAGTTCCCAAACTATAGACATCTGTCTGCAAAGCAACTTTCTGCCTTTCTGCCTTCCTTTGTTCTCCCCCACCCCGCCCGCCCCCCCCTTTCTGGAAAGGAAATAGTGTTACTAAAAGACTGCCTCTTGACTTGGCAAAAGTTAACTCAGACCTTTAAAATGATGAACCAGTTAACACTGTTCACCCCACTGGCTAAAATGCAGCGGAAAGTACCATTTTTCTCATTTCTGCCCCATCAGTTCTCAGGCATCAGCCTGATTCCGCCCGTTTGCCCAATGAAGCCTGGGAGGAAGGAGTGGCCCCCACGTTTGTGGGTGCAGCCGGAATAAAGCAGTGAGGCAGCTTTAGGTCCATTTACAGGAGAGAAAAAAAGGCTCAGACAAGCGAGGAAAGAGATATAGGGCAAAAAAGGAAGTGTGTTTTCCAGCATGGACCAGCAGGGTCAAATTTTAAGCCTGGATTAGGGAGATTACATTTCACGCCCTGGAGGGAGGTAGGACACCTGGCTAGAACACCTGGCTGGAGATGCAGAAGATCACACTGCACAGGCTCCAGACCTCAGAAGCAGCCTCAGGCCTCACTCGCTCAGCGGTGCACCTGGTGTTGGAAAGCCCTCACACACACAGGGGACACTATTCTTCCAGAGATCACACTCTAATAAAACTAGATCACTGGGTCTTTAACTTTTGGGCCTGAGAAGTGTTTGCGTTTGGCTTTAATAGGCAAAACCAATCCACTAGACAATCCATGAAAAGGGAACAGTGGGCATGGATTAGAACCCACTAGGGCTCCTGAGAAAGGGACTTGGCACACAGACTGAGACACCCCCGGCCCCCTGGCCTGGCAGGGCATCTTCCTTCCACTGCTGGAGATGGCGTAACGCTTGCAGCTTCCCCCCCCCCACGTTACTTCGGCATATGACGAAATGTTCGCCAATGCTAACAACGCTAACCGCCATCCTCCTCCAGCGCAAGGCTCTGCCAGGGGACTGCACTCGGGGCACGCTGGCACCCGGCTCTAAACTCTGAGGCTTGTTTTATGCGACACCCCTTCCCCCAGTGTAGAAAAGGATTTTATTTTTTAAATATATTTCTGAACTAGAATATTTACATGTTGAAACTTCCTACCTTTACACAATTTTACACTACTTTAAAATCTGCATTTCTTCCATTGAAAAATACATTTTCTTTTGATGAAATAATATAATCTCTCTCATCTTATTTAAAAAATGCTTCTACAGCACCCCACTGTACGGGGGTATAATTCGTTTAGCTAATGTCCTACAGATAGACATTTCGGTTGTCTCCAGTTTTTTAGTAGTAGAAGCTACAGTGCATCTTGGCAGCATCTGAGCACCTCTGGCAGGCATTTGCCTGGTTTCATTCCTTTGGGTAAATTTCACAAAGTAAAACTGCTTAGTTAGGGTGCAGCTCCGTTACCACTACTACAGAAGCATGCGAAGGAAAATGGAAAGCTCTGCGAAGCACACAGGTTACCTCCTTTGCGAGATCCCCTTTCCTAGATTCTAGATTTTCCTCTTTCTTGGTTTACTCCCTCATTGGGAGTGAGCACATCCTTGAACAACTTTCTGGAAAAGGTAAGTGTTTTGAAACCTTGCCAATGACTTTATTCTACCTCTCATGTCTGTGGGGGGCCGATTTATTGGTGGTTTTACTGCAAGATGTCAGAGACATCGGGCTGCTCCCCTCCCCGACCCCCCGTTTTTCTCTTCTGGTTGCAAGGGCTGATTTAATCACATCCCGCAGCCCAGGCACGCTGGTCTGAGCAAGGCCTTCCTCTTGTTTCCTTTCATAGCCCTGGTCACTCCATTCTCCTCCCTGCGCACCTTTTCCTCCAGAAGCAACCATTTATATGTCCTTTATGTGCATCCCCTGGATTACAGGTGTGCTTGCAAAATGTGGACTGTCCTTTTGGCTGTGTGACCTTTTTTTGCTCTGTATGAATCATTCCATCAGTAAACAAATATGCTGAAATTGCTCCAATTTTAGAAAATTTGCCTTCTCTTAACACCGCTTTTCCTGATAGCTGTCTCCCCATTTCTCACATCACTTTACACTGCCATTCTTCCAACAGGCTGTACTTGCTAATGCCTCTCTTCCCTTTCACCCTAAACCCACGCCAGTCAGACTTCTGCCTCTACTGCTCCTTCGACACTGCTCACCGAGGGCACCGCTGGCTCCTACCCCGCTACTTTAACAGTCAGACTTTGCGGCATCCGGCTGATGTCTCACAGGGCACAGGTCCCGCCACCGCTCCCTCCCCTCTGACTTACTTTCTTCACGAGGCTCATGTGCTGTGCTCACGCTCAGCTTTCCTGTCATCCCACTGGTTGCTCTTTCGTCTCCTTTTCTGTTTCCTTCTCTTCCTTCTTCTCAGCACTCAGTAGTGATGTAGGCCTCAAGGCTCAGTCCTGACCCTCTACTATTCTCTTTCTACATCCTCTCGAGGCTTTAAATATCACCCGTGTTTCTGCCTTATTTGTGCTTTGAAAAGTCCTTCCCTGCTCCTGTGACACAAAGATACTCTGCATTTTTTCCTTTTATTTCTCACCCTCTTTGATCCCTCCCCTGGCTTCCACCCTGGCCTACGGATGTTGCCGTCTCCCCTTAAGAACTGGATCTCTGAAGGCAAGGCGTCTCCTCCCACACGCTCGAGGTGCATCCCTGGGGCCTGGTGCCCCCTGGGCCTGTGGCACCCGGGATATGGTCTGTGGCTCCACCTGGGGCTCGAACCCAGGACCTTCTGCGTGTAAAGCAGACGTAGACGTACTAACCACTATACAATTAAGCCAACCCCTGCATTTTTTCCTACTTGCTTATAATCTCTTATCTGCAAACCTTGGGGCTAGAGAAGTTTGAAATTCAGATTGTTCCAGACTTAAGAAAGGTGACGTCATGTCATACCCCCATTAATGTCTGAAGCAGCATCACGTAATTATACACGTTAATAATTTTGAAGTGACCCCACCAAATAAAGAATTGACTCAGGTAAGGATCATCACTGGATATTAAAACCATTAGAGTTTATCATCAGAATGCTAAAGTCATGTGCTTTTTGGAGAACAGATATTTGCAAGTCATCCATGACTCACCTCGTAAGTAACTTGCTAACTACAAAGGGGGACAATGTACTTTTACAAGGGAAAGAGCTGGCAGTCACCATCTTGACCAAATAATCAAACGTAACAGAATAGTGGAAAAACCCTGAAATTCATTCCTGTGTCTCTTTACATGATGCCATATGAAGTATGCAGTAACACCTGTATTCTTGGCAAAAAACATGTTTAAACTGAAACTAATCAAGCCTTTAGACCTAGCTTTCAGTTCATAAAGAAATATAAGGGAATGCTACGGATAAACAGGTTAAATGACCCGAGGAAACAATCTGACAAATCCAGAACGGGGGACATTCTGTAAGTCCATCGGTCCCGTCTTTACAAGAAGTCAGTGTCACACACACGCACACAGAGCTCCCGATCAGGACAGATGAAAGAAACATACCAACCAAATGCCACGTGTGAATCTTGCCCAGGCCTTAGTTAAATAAGGCCGACTGATGGTATGTATTTTTGGTCTAAGGCCAAATATCCCTCAAATCAGAATCATTCTAAGGTCTGAGCAGAGAAGGAACTGGGTGAAAACGAGGAAGAGGAAGCGGCCGTGCCCAGCACGCTGCGGCAGGGGACGAACCGATGGTCCCCGCCCCAGCCCCGCCCCACGGCCATCGGCCAGGATTAGGGAATTTACAGTAGTCGGTCTGGCATCGTATTTTTTGTGTATGTTTGCAACTCCCATACTAGATTGATCCTGAGGACACATCTAATTTTCTCATCTTCCTAAACGCTACTTTGTTACTTCAAATGCATTTAAGAAGAAAAGTTCTTTTTAAAGAATCCAAGTAGAATCCTGAATGGGACTGCACTTGCCGCAGACTGTATTTTCCCAAGACAGTTGCGCCAATATGTCTCATTCCACACACTTTTTTTTTTGACAACGTGGCATAACATCCCTCGACCGATAACTGGGGTCCCTTCCCTTCTACCTAGAGTGACGACTGTACCTGCTGCCTCAAACAATGATGTGCAGAGATAACATGTGACTTCCAACGTTGGGTTAAAAAAAGATAGCTTCCACCTGGTTCTCTCTGGGGACAAGCGCTGGAGCCCTGAGCCAAGACGGTAAGTCCAGCTACCCTGAAGGGGTCACGCTGGGATGATCATGCAGAAAGGTTGCACATAAATAGAGATGGCCAAAGAGCCCCAGCTGTCCCGGCGCCCAAAATGCTTGCGTCTTCCCAGACAAGGCTCCGGGCACGTGAGTGAAAAAGCCTTTGAGAGGGTCCCATCCATAGCCCACTGCCACCTATGAGGGCCAAAACCCAATGCTTGGGAGGCCAGTTCCAAATTATTGGTTCGCAAAAGTTGTGAGCGAGAACGATTCTTGCTCTTCTGAGCTATTATGTTTTTGGGTAATTTGTTACTCCACTGTTATTGGTATAGTACTGAATTTAAAAATCAATGTGAAAGGAAGATTATCATCTTTATAACATTACGTCTCATGCAGGAATACAGAATGTCATTTCCATTTATTTGGATTTCCCACAGAGGTTCTACATATTCTTGATTCAGTTAAATACCAGAAACTTTATGGATTCTTCTGCTATTATTTCTTATATTCCTGTTGATTATTGCTGGCACAGGGAGATACAATTTGGTTTCATAGATTCGTCTTATATCTGATTATAACAAGTGAAAATGAAATGTTGTTTCTTCCCTTCCAATTCTTACGTTTAATATCTTTTTCTTTCTTTAACCTGGTGATCAGGACCTCCATTAAGTTAAAGTTTCTTTGGTTGAATGTAATGTTTTCTACAGACTTTTGTTAATTTAATTGGTCAAATTAAGAAAGTTCCTTTCACCATTGTTTTGAGAATCTAAAACATAAAACGGTATTGAACTTACCAAATTCTTTTTCTGTATCAACTTATATCAGGTTTTTCTTCCTTTAGTCTATTGATATGACAGGTTTTCTGATGTTGAACTGTCCTTGTATTTTTGGGAAAAATATACTATGTCCTCAATACATGATTGAATTGGTTAGCTGATCTTTTACATGAAATTGGAGTAATAGAGGTGCCAGGGAGCTTCTTCACTTGTGACCAAATGGTAGTATTTATATATCTTTTCTCTGCAGCAGTTCAGGTCCTTTGAAGAAAGATCCTCCAAGCTCACGTCCCCACTCCCGAAATTGAACTGAAAAGTAAGTTTGGAGCCTTGCGGTACAGTCTAATCCCTGTCTGATCCTCCTGCCTCTGGTTGGCACCTCACTTCCACCCTCCCTAACTGGGTGCCTGGCCAAGTCCAAAAACTTATGCTCAGTTTCTCCGGAAACAACACCTTCCAACTGCTACCGGGCTGGGATAGGAGAGTCGCCTGATGGAGAAGATGCAAAAGGCTCCTTGTTCAAACTTTCTCCTTATTTTCAGCGTTGACAGGGGTCTGGCTAATATTCTGTGTAATATCCATATGATAGTCTGTTAGCCAAAATAAAAAGGTAAACCTTCTGTATACTAATTTGCCCACAAACTGAAAAATTTTTAAAGCAAATTACAGAACAATATGCAGAGTGTGACACCCTTGGAAAACAAAGAAACCCACACATGCTTGCAGAAAGCACGTGAACAGACATACCTGTCTGTGTTCCAAAGTGGCTACCAGGTTCCCCATGGGGAAGGAGGCTGCAGCGGGAGAAGGGACCCGACCTTGAACTTTAAACACTCTGAGGAGCATCTGAGATTTGTTCCCCAGCACCATGTTGTCAGTTTGGCTCAAATAAATTCTCATAAAAAAGTAAACACTCTGTATTGCTTGGTTTCGTGATAATGAACTCAAATCACTTTCATAATTACAAAAACCAAAAAAGATATTTTTGTTAAGTCCTCCTACTTCCTAACTCCCACCCCATTTGTCTCTGGATCTCAATGAAAATCATAGTGGCTCGGATTGCTACTCCCTAAGACGGTGAAACCAAGGGTCTGGGCCCAGACGTGTGACTCTGGCTGAAAAACACGCTGACGGAGTTTGCAGTCAATGGCCGTACTCGAGGGCCGGCCAGCCCCGTGGCTGGAGCAATGCAAAGCCTCCTCTAACCCACTTTCGGCTGCCTCCGTTTCATGTGTAATACTATCTATCATCGTTTGAGCAATGGGCTTGTGCAGTTCTCACTCCGTGAAAGCACGTTCCCTTTTTCCTTAATCGAAGGTACTGAGCAAGGGCTACAGGGACCACGGCCCGTTCCTCACCTAAGACAAGGTGAGAAACACCCTCTGAGCTCCCACGAAGAGCCGCTTCATCGGTCTGAACTAACTGAACACTGCTCTCCCACACTGCTAGGTGTAAGCCCAGAGCACCAGTTGGTGATGCTCCATGTCACCCTCTGCTGGGTACCCCTCTGAGAGGGACAAGAGGGGCACGATCGCCACTGAGGAAAGACACAAAGTAAGCCTAGGGCAGGGTCAAGCACTCAGACCTCAAAAGCCCCTTTGGGTCTCACCAAGGCAAGACACACCAGTGACCAGAACTGTTGGGATTGCCCAGAGCAGCCAGAAAAAGTCTCCATTTTCTTGCCACAGAAGCTCGGAGCCTGCTGCTCACATAATCTTTCCAACCGCCCAGGAGGACGGTGGGAGGGGACAGAGTAGCAGAAGTAAAAATGAGAGCAACAGCCTGTAGTTTGGGAGCCACTCCTATGTGCCAGGCAGGGGTTCTGGGCACCTTATTTGCATTACTGCATTTAATCCCTTGAACTTCAGTTATCCTTGTCATTCCTGCTTTACAGATGAGGGAATCAAGGCACAGGAAAGTGAAGGTCAGACAGCTGAGTGTGATCAGCACCACAGATCTCAACCTAGCCACACTGACCTCAGGACGCACGCAAAACCAGATGGGAAGTGGGATGGGAGGGGAAGGAGTAAGCCAAGGCGACAGGGAGCCTCGTTCCTCCTTTTCAATCAAGGACAGCGCCTACTGGGTTGTGGTTTAAAATCAGGCCTTTATCACAAAGATTAGTGAATGTGAGACTCAAGGTAGAAGAAAAGGTTTCAGGAATAATGGTCCTGTGCTCCTTTAGGCGACCTAAAAATACGCAGGGATAAGTACGAATAACGGGGAATGGCTCCTGTATTTTCACAAAGATCCCACTCCTCTCATCCTGCCCGGCCTGAGGGAGGCCAACACGTGCAGGAGGTCAGAGAAAACCACTTGCCACCCATCTTTATCACTGAGGACAAATGCAGTGACTGCTCTGTGGCTGGAGTTGTCTCCCTCCTCATTCTGATTCTGATGGGAATGAGCCCTTCCCTTAATCGACTGGTCGGGGGGCACTGACAATGTGTTCACGAGCGGTCACCACTCTGCAGAACCGCAGAGCTCACGGTCACTCTACAAACTTCATCATTCACGGTCAAAACAACCCGCACATTATCTTCATTTATTAATTCACACACTTTCAAGAATAGATCAAAATCTTTGGGCTAAAATTGAAAATATACAAATGAAATGTCACCATCTATTTTTTCAAAGCTGCATAACATGAATACCTGTCCAAGGCAAATACTAAGGCCAGCAGGGTGGGGTGGGGGTGTCAGAGATGAAAGGGGATGTGGCTGTCTACATACCCTCTCCAGTCTAGGCTAGAATCTAGCCCTGGACTCTAGGAATGTGAATCCCTACCCGTGCCCCAGACTGGAGGAGTCCTTCCGAACTCCTTGAAGGCATGTCCCGCCTATGATCTGGCTCCAGGTGTCCAGCCTACTGTCAGTGTGACGCGGTATAGGGTGGCAGGACAGGGACTGTAGTAAGCAGGGAGCTAAAAATTCATGCATTCTCATCCAGGGTCTGTCGCTAACCACCTGTGTGCTCTGGACAAATCTCAGGTTTCTAAGTCTCCATTTTTTCACCTGTAAATCAAAGAGATTGGCTTGTGCCTCTAAGAGTCCTAATTCTAAGGCTTACGAAAGTAAAGTTGGGGATTCCTGGGGTGTTTTTCCCCTGCGGAGGGTCCCCTCCAGGTGAGAGAGCACCTTGGGTTGTTCTGCACCCGAAGAAAGGCAGCACCGTGCGCAGGTGAACAAAAGGAGGCGGGAAGCCGCAGGCCTCACACGTGGCAGAGATTCTAAAATGTTTTCAGAACTGCTGCCCCGTTTTTTTTTTCGTTTTGTTTTTAAGCTTCTTTTAGAAAAGGCAAAGAGACAGTTGCTATTCACTTGCTGACTGTTGAAACTTTAGAAGATTCCTGCTCATTCCTCCTCTGACGCCTCCCGTTGGACCTCTGTGCAGTGTCTGACCCCCACAGCCCCACACAAAGCCGCCGCCACCCACAGTGACCGGAAGGAGGGCGACTCAGAGAGATCACAGACTGAGAAGCACGGCGGTAACATTCGCCTCACCACGACTCCCGAGAGGAGACCACCATGGGAACACCCCGGCTCCTGGACGACCCTGCCACACACCGACCGCTGTGAGCGTAGACGATGATGTGCACACGGGTGCGTGTGGCCAGAGCTGCTCGGAGAAGGTAAAGGCAGGCCGTGTGCGCATCCTCCTCCACACAGCTCACCTCGGCAACGCCCAACTTTAGCAAAAGGTCAAAGCATTGACGTTGAGCCTCTGTGGTAGGGACACCTCCAGCTGCCTGTAGACAGGCTGAGAGGTTGGGGAGTGGTTCGATTCTATGGAGGGAGAAGTATTTCCCATAAGAAATGCATCTTTCTGAAGAGATGTGCGGTATCCCTAATTTCCCGGGGTTGTGCTTAATGGAGCTTGCCAATGGGACAGCTACAAGCAATTACCTTCTTCTGAGACACTCTTAAACAAATACGGTTCCAAGCATGTTATTATAAATGAAATACAGCAGGTCTGTCAAAGCGAGTTCTTTAAACTGTCTTGGATTCTTTTGAAGTCACTGAACAGCCGTTTGCTTAGATCCTTCTAAGCAGCCTAACAGCAAGAACACTGATACTTTGTCAAGTCAAAAGTGTAACCTAATTTTAAGTTTCTTTCACAAGATTAACTCGAGGGAAATACAATATAAACCAGCGTCTCCCACCGTCTCTGCAGCCAGGCTCCTGGGAATGGGAACCTCTCACAGAACTAACCACACTCAGGCCAGTTTTCATTAAAAGGCCTCGGCCGAGTCAGAAGCTGTTACAAAGCCGATTCCTCAAACTGACATTTTAAACCCAAATTAATTCTGCTAAGAAACCTGGCGGAGTGGAAGTCATACTGGGGTACAGAGAAGTCCCACACTTTTCATGTCCTCTTTCCTTGGTCACTTCTGACTTGGCCATCACAAAATCTGCCAGCAAGAACATCAGAGATTCCTCGTGGGGTCTGAATCCCTCACGTCCCTTGCAAGTCACCGCTGGCCGGCCTTGCTGAGAACTCTCACCTCGTTTCCTTAGCCGCCTCCTCATGAAGTTGAGAAACTCTAGTGTCCTCACAGTTTAGAGGAGAAATAAAGAGATGACCTTTGGAGTCTTCCCCCACATCAAGGATGCAGCCAAGATTAAAACCCAGGTTTCTGGACTCCTAAACTCTTCTGAGGCTAGTGTGCTGGGGTGAATTTCATGGTCCTGGTGCTCAGGTCTGTAGACAGGACTTCTCTTCTCCTCCGCTGTAGGCAGGGTTGGACCACACTAGTTCAGAAAACTGTCCATCCTCTTGGTTGAGCAGTGGCAAGTCCAAGTGCACTGAGAGAGGGTCTTCATACCCTGGACTATACCAAATAATCAGACCAAGACGTCTAATTACATTACCCAACTGAAACTCCATCTGCTCCTCTAGGCCAGGGGGTCCCACCTGTCCGTGGCCTGTGAGGAACCGTGGCCTGTGAGGAGGCGAGAGGCAGGCAAGCGAGAGAGCAGCTTTATCTCTATTTGCAACGACGACGCTAGCTAGCAATTGCTAGCATCGCCACCTCAGCCCCACCTCAGGTCATCAGGCATGAGATTCTCACAGGAGCACCAGTCCCGGGTGCCAAAAAGGCTGGGGCTGCTGCTCCAGACTTTCTAAGTGCAAAGTAGTGAAGGGAGAAAGGAGGGGTAGGAAAGAAAAGGGACATAAATAGTATGACATCCAAGGGTCAAATGAAACGAAGCCAGCCCGAAAAAGAGGGGAGAGGCCACGTCTATCAGCTGAAGAGCTGTAGTCCACTTTTTAAGTTGATTTATGCAACTTACAATCATTACAGGTAGAGTAAAAACTCAAACTTTGGCACCAAATACTTCTCTGCTCACGCCTACGATGGAAGGATCAAATAAGACCTGAGAACACACTTCAAGAGACAAGTCTGCTGATGGCAGAACGATGAGTTCCCAGGCAATACAAACAAAAATAAAAGGACTAGTTTTCCCGGATACCCTCACAGTAGTATCAGAGATTTATTAGGCTTCATCTCCATTTATTACACTACTCTTTGTTTAAATTCTACAAACAGTTGATGCCCAGCGTGCAACAGGGAAGGGTAAAATGTCTGTAAGAAGTCCTTGTGTTTAAACTGAAACCGTTCTAATAGTAGGCTCCTCCTAGGCAGGCAGGCTTGGGACGGTTGAAGGGCTTCTTTCACAACTCCCAAAGGCTCAAGCAGCTGGAGATCACGGCTAGGATCTAGTCATTTATACTCAAGTGTGAAAGCCTAGCAGGTAGCAGCCCCCTGTGCTGAAGCAAGCAGCTCAGAACCAGAACACAGAAAAAACAACGTGGTCGAAAACTCTCAACTAAGGTGTGCAGCATGCTCAGTGCACTTTCTGGGTGACGAGACTTGATCTATTTAAAGGCGAAAAGGAAAGAGACCCCATGGAATAATTTTCCTGGACCCGACCAGCCAAAGCTGCACCCAAAGCAAGCACAAGTACGAACAGCTACTGCTGTCTAACCTCTTATCAATTTACCAAACTCAATCCAAACACTTCTTTCCAAAGTAACATGATGAGATTTGCTATTTACTTTCTGCCCAAGTGCAACATGACGGATTGGGACCCCACTGCACAGTACTCCAATTCCCGTTCGAGCTGCCCACATCTGTAACCATTTCTCTCACTCTTTTGCGAGGCCTTGGCCTTTTCCTCCGTTAGTTCCGGTGCCTACAGTGGTGCTGGGCCAGCAGGTATGGGGAAATAACCCTTGGACTTAACTGTTATTCTCAGAGTGCCCGTTGCTACCAAGCAAGCACGTGACTGAAAGCCAAAAAGGAACAAGCTGCAGACCCTTGATGAGAAAAGCCCCCCAGCCTCCACCTCAATGGGACAGCGCCTCCCCCCACCCCCGCCCGCAGGCTATCATCAGGTCTGTACACTCCTGCAGAGAGGGAAAAAAAGGTGGGGGGGGGCAGGTGAAATATCAGAATGTTTACAGGACCAGAGGGGCAGAATGGGGCTCTCCTCGCAGGCCCCTCATTCGCTGAGGGGGTTTACAATGGCACCAGCCCCTCCACACACAGCTCAGTGCTAAGTCAGCAAGCAGCAGACACACTCCACGCCTTCCTGGCTGAGCCACTGCAGCTGTCGGTCCTGAGGCCAGGGATGATGAGCCCCTTGTTTGTTTACAAAGTTTTCACTTTTTCCTGTAAGTTATTTTCGCCTCTGCTTCCTCTAAGACCTCTGACTTTGGAATTAGAACTGGAAGGCTCAAAAGTGAGAGAGACCAGCGACGGAAGGAGTTTGTTTTCTTCGAGTTCTTCTCCATATATGACCAAACTGAACTATAAAAAAAAAAATTATTCAGGTGTTTGATCGAACCTGGTGATTCTTGCTGAGCAAACCAGAAAATAAAACTCTGTTGCCGTCTCTATTGTTCCTGGACTGCTGCACAAAATTCTGTTTCGATCAGAAATCTGCTTGGCATGAATAAACACAAAACGAGTATCTGAGTTACACGGGAGTCAGAGGGGCAGGAAGCTGGAGGAGGCGGCTGGCAGGGTGGAGGTTTCCAAAGAAGCCCTGGAGCTGTCGGATGCTGAATGAGAAATAAAACCTGGGAGAGTTTTACACATCGAAAGAAAATACAACAGCATGACTCTCTAAGGAGAAATGTCATCAAGACAAGTATTCGAAATCTCCAGGTCCAACAACTCCAGAGAGTGAATGGGAAGATGCCACAGGATTGAAAGAATGTATGGGGGGCGGGGGGAGGAGAGTTTTCCTGAGAAAACTGAGACGTTTCAACAAAAGCCAGGGGTCTCAGAGGTAGAGCTAAGTGTCATTTTCATCACCATCCTCCAGCAGCAAGATTAGGCCATGGGCTCCTGCTAGGATGCTACCTGCCTTTCAGAGACTAGATACTTTACACACTTACCGGAGTGTCATTCTAAGAATCACAGACACACCTGCTGGGTAACTTTACCTCGGAACTAATGGAAAGAATCGATTGATTCTCAGAACAATAAACCAAGGGACACTGACTCATTTTCACTTTGGCAAACTATAAAAATGAAGAACATCTATGCACTGCAAACCTGTTTGCCTTATTTTTCTGGTAATAGACGGCCAGAGCTAGAGAACTCTGTTTTCTGGTTGCTTCACAAGGGGATTCCTAAGTGGGTGGCTAAAACTTGTGGTATTTAAAGTCTCTCCAGGAGAAAGTCCGTGATGATTTGATCTCCCACGCACTACCTATGAACGTCAATATACCTTGAGTCTTTGTATAAGCACACAGTTCCCACTCTTGTTCAAGAGTGCCAATGCCCATTTATTCTTTAACTAAGAAAGGTAAACACCAACGTCAGACAGAACTCTCTATACCTGACTTTCAAACCTGTTCTGGTCACAACCACTAGAACTTATGAGCACTATTGTCATTGAAAATGATGCTCCCCAGCCCAACACCTAATCTCGAGGGGGGCCCGTTGGCCAGCGCTGTCTGATGGAAATGCGAGCTCACACAGCCACTGGGATGTGGCAGGACTCAATCCTTTCCGTGAACTTCCTTAGGCCTGGACCTCTGAAGAGGAGGTTCCAACCCATCTTTATGGATCTTTATATTTCAAGCGGGATTATTTAAAAAGACCTCTAACGTGCTATGGGGAGGGAGACCTATAGAAATAACCATCAGCTATTAATAGCTAAAGTGACTGCAGCCCTCAGAATTTTCTCCAACAGCAGAGTCCCAATTACATATAAATATACCCTGCTAGCTCAGCAAAGGAACGGATCTAAATTCTGAGCATCTCAGGGACAGCTTTGGGTCACCCGCTGGCAAATGTCTTTATTGAGGAAATACTGGAGCAGACACAATACTTGTTTTCGTTGAAGTCTGTGATGCCAGAGACACCCTCTTGGTCCTTCAAGGGCATGCCCAGTTAGAGACAGGGCTGGCTGTCCCCGTGAAAGCTCATTTCAGCTGGAAAGGAACAATCACCCCCATGAGACTGAGCGTCTATGCTGGTTTTCTTCTAAAATCAAAGCCCTTGGCCTCCAAGCTCACTTGAAGAGGTCAAAGGCCATGGCATTCTCATGCCTCTACAGCAGAAGTGACTCTCCCCTAACTGGCAGGAAGGGGCTTCTCGCGTCAGACGGCAGCTGGCGTGTTCCCAGTGCCCTGGCTTTGCGGGCTGAGGTTAAAGCCCTCTCTCCCGGGGGGACTGGCGGGTGCTCGTCATCAAGCCTGCAGCCTCTCTAAGAAGACCTCACTGTCCGGGAACAGAGCCGGACCTGTTCCTGGTCCAGCAGCTAAGACAGCGCTGGGGACCAAGTTCTTTCCGACAAGAGATACCCGGGCCTTAAATCAGGACCTTGGTTCTCCCAAGGAAAGATGAAGTTCTCAGCCACGGGGTGGGGACTGGAGAAGTGGCGAGAACACGCACATAGGGCGGCGTGGGTCTCAATGCCAGTGAACTAGCACTGCCACTTTGTTTAAAACGGAGAAATAGCTCCTTTAGAAAACACTAAAAGGAGAGCACGGGGATAGGGGCAAATGCTGTCCCCACGCTTCTCAGTTCTCTTCCTGCATCAGTGCAGCATGGGCTGGCGGGCGCCTGGCCCTGAGTGTTGGAAGGAGAAGCCGCTGCGGTCCCCGATGAGGGAGAATGGAGACCCACCCACTCTGCGTGTCACAAAGGCCTTCTTTCTGCACTTGCCCTGGGCAGCTGATAAGATCGCAGTAACAGGTTCATCCAGACACTCTGCTTCTTTAATTATGGCTCTGAAACAAGAGAGCTACATAGGAAAAACAGACCGGGAAGAGACTCAGACCCGCTTGTTTGGACTTGACCAGTATGAAAGGCCAGGTATGAGAGACAAGGAGGGGGCTGAGGTTGTTCAAGTGATGGGAACAATGAAAGGCAAGGCACAAAGGCTACAAGCAGGTCTCAGGCTCCACGCGAACAGGTAAGGCCAACGCCCCAGCGGAATAAGAAATCGCAGGGTGACACAGTAACGCCATCACAGAACTTAGGTGGAGGAGATGGTCAGGGAAGCGCAAAGCACTAGTATTACTGGCTGGTAAATGATGAGAAACCCTGAGCCAGGGCCTAGCTTGCACCATGACCCACAGAGGTCAGTGAGGCTGCAGAACAGCCAGGGTATCAGGACGGCCGAGGGCATTGGCTTCTCCCAGCAGAGCGACACCCGCCACGACTGGACCTCCAGGACCGGACTCCCGAGAGCACCCTGCCCTCCCAACAGTTGCTGGGTTTCCTTTTCCTTCTCCAAACCAGGAGCCACATTTCTGGATCCACACAGTTAACGAGACTCCAGGTGGGAAGACAAGACGTGCACGTAAAAATGCCACGCTGTCGAAACACACATCGCGGGTTAGTGATGATTTTCGACATGGGCTTCTGCCCTTTCTACGGGAACAACAAAACCAGCGGAAACTCAAGGGCCGTGCTGGGGGTTGGGGTGTACAAAGTGAACTGTCAACGAAAAGGGAGGAAATAATTTAAAATGGAAACAAACCTGTCAGCTGAAGGGAGCGACGCACAGTTAATTCAACGGAAAAGCAAAGTTCTGACCCAGGCTGGGGAAGACAATGGCCACAAAGGGAACATCACGGAAGAACATGACCTACCAGGATGAGCCCAGCAAGCCAGTGGACGCTACAGCACATGTGGCCTGAACAGGAAGCCCAGAACCAACAGGGCATACCCTAAAGGTTCTTTTCTAAAGTCTAGATAGTCTTGAAAATGCGACGTGTCGCACCAAAGGATAAACTGAAAAGACATCATCTGAGCTTCTGAGGAAAAACTATTTCTACGAGTCAGGTCTGCTTATTTACCATCGGAATTGTGTTCTGCAGCATGATGCACACCTCCGATGGGAATTATGGCTGCAAAGAGAAAAGACCCTGGGCTGGCAAGGAGCCCTTGACAGCTGCGGGCACGGGGCACTGCAGCTCTTATCCTTCCGGCTGAAACCCTCAAGTCGGAGAACGGTTTCCTTTTCCGACCCTCTGTTCCTACCTCGTGTGCATATTTAGATAACTGGTGTTGGTTAAGGTTCTAATCATCTCCCTGAACTAATTTTACAAGAGGGTGGGGAGTGAGAGAAAACCCCGAGATTTCCTCCAAGATCTATAAATAGAGCTCTGGGAGGCAGTCAGCCAACCTGGGGTGGGACTGTAAGAAAGAGTCCATTTCCTCAGGCGTTTCCTCCTTCATTTCCAGTACAGAGGCCTCATGGAGCTAAGTCACAGGATGTCTAACCTCACCCCCAATGGCCGCAAACGAAAACGCTTCTCACATCTGTAGGCGCAGATTCTACTCATTGTCACGTGGATCGCCAGCTCTGTTTCAATTCTATAAGTTCGTGCTGCAAAGGAGCAGAATCACAGAGAAGATCGTGCACAGATTAAAATGGCGTTAGGTGAAACGCAGCGAAATAACGAGACAGGGCGATGGAAGACTACAGATAAGCAGTGCGTGATAAAGCAAATTAGGGAAAATGCCGGTTGCAGAGTCTAGGTTGTGGCTGGTTATATAAATGTGCACTGCACGCTTCTCTCAATTTTACTGTCTCTGATGGACCTGTCTGTGTGAGGATGGAGGTGGTCTTGCAGGAGTGAGACTGTCACTCACACCCCTAAGACAGAAAACTTGGCCTCAACAAATGAAAGAAAAAAAACAAAAACAGGAAGAAGCAAAACAAAAAATACCACCCCAAAAAAGGAAGAAAGAAAGAGAGAAAAGAAAGAAAAGAAAGAAAAGGAAGGAAGGAAGGAAGGAAGAAAAGAAAAGAAAAGAAAAGAAAAGAAAAGAGAACAAACCTGACCTCACCTTGAACAAGCTTGCCTGAAGGAGGCTTTTCAAGTTACCAAGGGTTCTTTGCAAGGCATCGGAATAGCCTCATCTACTGAAGGACCTTTCAGACGGGCACTACACTTATTGGGGTGATCACTTTGCAAGGTATATAAGTGTCTAATCACTATTTTGTACACCTAAAACTAATATAATACTATATGTCAACTGTAATTGAAAAATACATTTTAAAAAATTAGAGGCCTTTGACAAATGACTCATGCTTGGGGCCCACTGTAAGTCCACTGACCCACAATCCGGGTTGGCGGGGTAATGTAATGTTTCTATCTGGATAGAGCTTGCAGTTACACTTGTGTACGCACTTGCCAAAACTCAGCGAACATATACTTAAAATGTGTGCGTTTCATGGTACATAAATTTTACACCAAAAGAAAATGTAAACAAATTCTGAACACCAGTTAATAATAGTACACATGTTGTAATATTTAGGGGAAAGTATACTTTGAAATGTGTCAGAATATAAGATGGATGGATGGATTAAAGAGTGGAAAGATGAACAGATATATATATATATATATATATATATATATATATATATATATATATATATGATGATAAAACAAGCATAGTAAAAAAAAAAAGATATATTTGGGGTGGATAGTGGTGATATGGCTATGCTAGCAGATGAGTGTTTTTTAAAAGTTCCTCAGGTTAAACAAACTGTTGTCCATCTCTACCACCTACGGAATAATAATTAGCAAAAGAAAAAAAACAATAAACTATTGATATACACAACTTGGAAAGAACATTCTGCTCAGTGAAAAAAGCCAGTCTTCAAGGTTATATACTGTATGATTCCATTTATATACAGCATTAACAAAATGACAGAATTATAGAGATGGAGAACAGAATGGTGGTTGCTAAGGGTTAGGGATGGGGGTGGGAGGGTGGCTGTTGTTCTAAAGGGACGCACTGGTGATCTCTGTGTGGATGGAACATTTTGCATGTTGACCGTGATGGTGGATACTCCCAACGACTCACGTGATAAATCTGCATCAACTAAACACACATGCACACACATGGATGCGTGTCGAATTGGTTTAAGCTAAATAAGGTTTATGGACCGTACCAAACGTACCAATGTCGATTTCCTCGTTTTAATCTTACGCCATGGTTACGTAAGAGGTACCCTTTGGGGAAACTGCATGGGACCATTCTGTATGATTTTTACAATTTCCTGTGAATCTATAATTATTTCAAAGTAAAAAAGTTAAACATAAGTTCCTTGGATGACTCCATTTCCCTAGTTAAGAACTACTAATTTAGTCTAAGCACTTACTGTACAGAAAAGTCCACAGGTTTCTCAATCACAAAACCCTCCATTTTCGAATTCCAAAACTAAAGGAAAGCAATCAAGTACCAAAATCTTCATCGACATTTCTGAGCCATTTATCCTTCTTTAGGATTACTATCCTAAAGTAATCTTGGCATTACATAAAATACTAGGATTGAGATCATCCAAATAGGTAATTTTTGGTGGAAAAAGATAGATCAGGTGGGCCAAAAGGAGAGAGAGAGAGAGAAAAAAGATGATTTCTATAGTTACAATGATGCAGTTGCTAAATTGCAAACTGAAAATTATAGATAAGTTTGGTTTTTTTAAAATAAGTGTTTCACACCTATCATACCACAGCCTGGGTTTGTCGAAATGGGGTTCTTTTATCTTTGAGCGCTCCCAAACCATCATTTGCTAGTAAATTTCATAAGACGCATGAGGGACATGCTCTAGACACAGCTATTTCCATCTGTTGTTGAAAATAAGATCCTGCCTAAAAAAAGAAAATGGTAAAAAGTCATAAATCTTTTAAACTACTACCTCAGTAGGGGAGTGAACCATGATTCTTTTCGTCTTTTACAATGTAAGAACTTTGCTTCAGCTTGATCATATTGAAAAGGAAACCACCATGACACATTTAAATGTTGATGTACTGATGCTCTTAAGAACTGAAAGATTAAAAAAAAAAAACAAGACACTCAGTGGCGTCTACAACTTCATTATACTTTCCACCGCCTCATCAGTTCTCTGACCCCTGACCATTTAAAAAAATAATTTGTATTATTTTTGTAATCAAGATTAATAATAGTGTGGGAAGCTAAATCCAGGACTTGTGAAATTGTGAGAAAGACATCGACTTTACGACTTTAATCACTTGTTGAAAGTTCGCAGAAGACTAACCCCTAAGCCTTAAAAATTCTTGACTAACCCCTAAGCCTTAAAAATTCTTGACAGGTCTTACTTCTGAAAATGAAAACGAGATCTTCCAGTTACATAACGATGACAACCTAGATAACCAGAAAGCCCTACTGCTACATGCTACAGATATCTACTACTGTCGGAGAAGAAAAGAACTGGAAATCCCCAAGTGACAGAAACTGAGAGAGAACTGAGAGAAGAAAATGAGGGTGGAAAAAGAGGCTTGTCTGCCTGGGCTATACACAGACGAAAGTTTCTCCTGAGATCCACAACCGTGGGCCTGTACCTCCTCTACCCTGCTTATGATGCGCTTATAGTCGAAAATTACAGAACACGGGGGGAAACAATCCACTGTGGACAGGAATCCCCAAACAGTACAACTTGAAAAATCCTGTAAAATGAGTATAAAGCTTAAAGACATAAAAAAAAAAAAGGATCCACAAATCCAAAGAGTAAGATACTATGGAAGGATGAGAGGAAAGCAGGGAGTAAGGCAAAGGTAAACGAGAAAAAGGACATTTTGGGGACAACTGGAAATCTGAATAAGAACATGATGTCAGATAACATCAATTAGCAAATGTCATGATATATCTACAGCTTATTTTCAAATGGTTCAGAAAAAAGTCTAAGAGAGAGATAGGGAATGAGAGGGAAGAGAAGTACGAATACAGCAAAACGTGAATGGGCGGAATCTAGGGGAGGGGTATACAGGTGTTCACTATCCCATTCCTTCAAGTTTTCTGTCGGATTGAAAATTTTCAAAATAACACGTTGGGGGAAATATATATCTTGTACATTTAGGAACATAAAAACGTGTGCATGTATCAATGCAATTAAACAGGGTAATGAGAGTGGAGCTTAAAAAAGATGGAATGAAAGAACTAGGAGCACTTCATGATTTTAAATGGTTTCAATCCAAGTAAGTTATAAAAATGAGCAAGTCCTCGGGAGATCATACGATGGAGAGTTCATTTAATTCCGGGGAATCTTGGTTCCCTGTGACTTCAAACACAGTAGATAATAGCAGGCATTTGGGTTGGATCGGCTAAGGAGAGGTAACTGCCAACTTCACCAAAAGATCCAAGAATAATATTTTCACTATATAGCCATGAATCCTGAATACTAATTAACACAAGGCTTCTTATGTTAATATCAAAGTGATTTATAACCTCTCTACGATCAAAAAAGAGCTACGGGATACTGCCAAGCAGAACCTAGGGGAAATGTAAAATGCGTACACTGGAACAGGCAAATCTATGCAAATAGGAGGTAGACTGCCGAGCGCTGGCGACTTGGGGGGAAGTGGGCGATGTCTGGAGGGTGTGGAGCTTCTTTTTTGGGGTGATGAGGATATTCTAAACTTGACAGTGGTGACGACTGCGCCAACTCTCAATACACTAAAAAATAACCCCACTGAACTGTACACTTTAAATGGGTGAAAAATTCATGTGAAATAATGGAAAACCATTGGCACGTCCTACTCAAAAATCTAAGAGAGAACCACAGAATATAATCAAAGAGAGTAGACGGGAGGACAACTAGGCCAGAAGAAGGTTCCTCACAGCAACCAGCAGAAATTGACTACGGTGTTTAGGCAAACAAACAAACAAACAAACAAAAAAGTTAATTAAAAGGATGGTGGCCGAGCAACATGGACTGGAAGCTAAGCTTCTAGGGACAAGGCCAGAACCACACCATAAAGCTGGACTGACGAGGAGCCTCCCACGTCAGGGACACTTGAGAAAAATGCCACCTTCATACGACCCCTGACACCATCACATGCTAGAACTTCACCGTCAACATGCTGCCTCCACCACCTCATGCTGCTCTTCCCAAACTAGCGTGCAGTGAGGAAGGCCAGGTATTTAAACGTCCTGACCTCTAACCTGAGAAGACGAGGCTCACGGGGTTGGAAAGTCCAACACCCATTCCTGAGAACGAACAATGTAGAGAAAGAAACTTTTTTTAAAACCAGTGAAAGGCATCCACAATCCCTGAGCGGCAATCACTTTTGGTGGTGAAGCTTTAGGAATATCCTTTCTAAAACCCCTCTACGGTCAGGAGCAAATCAAGGACGACCACTGACAATGCTTTAATTCTGGGGTGAATTACATGGCTGAGCCAAGAAAGTGTTATGAACTGAATTGTGTCCCCCTGCAAATTCCTACGTTGAACTCAACCCCTAGTAGCCCAGAATGTGACATATTTTGAGACAGGCCTGTAAAGAGGTAATTAGGTTAAATAAAGTGATTAGGGTGGGCCTTAAGCCAATATGACTAATGTCCTTTATAATGGGTGGATCTGCATGGACACGTTAAAAAAAAAAATTGCATACAAAACGAAAGTTGCAAAGAGATAAATACATTACATCTTTTGATTTTTAACATACCCACAACATAGTGGGTATTCATATAAGTGGTACATGCACAGGTAAAGCCACAGGAATAAAAATAAATATATATATTTCATCCTGGTGATAAGCACATATTATTTTCTTTACTGTCCTGTTTATGTGAAGTGACTCTTTTTTTGTAAAACTAAAAAACTCTTTGAGGTCTAGATAAATGTGAACATTGAATTCTAAGAGGCTCACAATGTTTTAGAGTCCCATAACACTTTTTTCTACTATCTGCACACACATGCAGTGACCTTAAGCTCACTCACACCATACCACCACCCCAGCAGTAAGGTAAAACCATCAAAGAAAGTGATTTAATTTCCAAGATGCTTATTTTTAAGTCAGAAAAAAACCAACTTTACGTAGTACCCCTTTTTCGTGGCTTGCGTGACCTCCTACAATCTGACAGGTGTCAGGGATGAAAATACCACACTTTCCACCTGCGGGTACTCCAGTGAGATCATTAAAGAGAAGACTCAGATGAGTGAAAAGAGCAATGCAGGCTTACAGGCACCCGGGGTAACATGGTTCATGTTCAAAGTCAGGGTACGATCCTAAAAGGGATCACTCGGATAGTGCCAGTGATTGGTAACGTTCTGGAATCTTTATTGCTGGTTTTAAAAAAAAAAAAAAAGATCCAGTAAAATTTGCACTGCCCCCACCTATACTTATTAGCAGTAACCTTTTCCATTCACCCATCCCACCTTTATACCCAGGTTAATAACTAAAATTTCTACTTCCCAGGCTTTTCCTAATGGAAAAAACAAACAAACAAACAAACAGTCAAGAATACCTAACAAAAAACCATAATGCAAAGGGCAGGCAGAGTTCATGCATTTAATTTTAGGTCAGTTACCAGGTTTTTCTTGAGCCCTGGCCAGGGTTATTCTGGGACTGGCGTGGGGAACCTGGTTTGTGTGGGTTAGATGAAAAACAAACAAACACAACTCTTACACGGAGCGCTCATAGACCACGGCCCCAACCGGATCCATGAGGCCACCAGACAAGTACCACCCACTGAGGCAACGGCACCTGCGAGGAGATTCGGCTGAAGATGGGGTTTCCCACAGCACAGAGAGGGACGGGGAAGGCAGCTAACAGAATCACTGTTTCAAATCCTCTGCCACATCCTTTTTCTGACGGAAGTACTAAACAATGCTAGAGGGGAAAAAATCCCACTTTCGAGAGGCCTAAAGGTGACAGAACCATACTAAGCTCCCCCTGGGGAATAATCTATTAAATAACAGATGAGGTGCTTAAAAATTATGTTACTCCATTTATAGGCACGTCACTCTTGGTGCATTTGTTATATATACAACCCTTTCTCCGAGGGAAAAACAGAATGCCCGTTAAAGCACTTAATTACAAATATATCTCAGAGGCTTGCAAAATCAGTGGCAGCGAAGTGAGTCAACAAGACAAGGCGGCCTGAAAGTCAAGCACTCTATTTGGCCTACACTCAGCACGGCTCATGGCTAAACCACCACAGGAGATTTCCATGGATTAAACTCTGAAAGTCAGATCATGGTTTTAAAATACGAAGCAAAGGTAGCTCCTGATTCACAGCGGTTTTCTTGGAAGACCAGGACTCCAGCCAAAGCCAAGTGCTCTCGGTCTCTTACGTGCCACCTTCTTCAGCCATTTGTGTACTTACACTGCACACTGTCCATTTGCCCAGGACAAGAACCACGCTTTACCCATGTCCACACATCTATTAGGGCCTAAAATGATACCCTGCCTACAGTCAAATGCTCAATAAAGAGGAGTTGGGCTAAATGAATCGGGTAGGAAAACGCCTGGGGAAGTAGAACTACACAGTTTGGAAGGCAGTCTGCGCAAAAGAAATGCACATGTGAAGCGTGAAAAGATGAACGGCCAACCTTTGCAAGAAAGATAAAATGTTCCTCTAAGCAAAATTGAGGAAGGGAAGCACCAGAGTTTCCTCTCGCAAGCTTCTGAAAAGATAAAAGCATGTCTGGTTTGAGTGATAATGTGTTACAGGCTGAGGTAAGAACAGGTGATAAAAAAATCTGATCTGATAAAAGCATTCAAACACACACACACACGCACACACATGCACACACGCACTCAATCACAAAGGTGTCCATAATGCAGTGAAGGGGGAATCAGACCTGATCAGGCTGCTTCAGAACTCACTGGTATCAAGGTGGCTTTAAAATAAGGAAGAAAAGAAGAGAGAGGGAGGGAGGGAAGGAGGAAGAGGGAAACGCTGCATCCTCAATCTGTTCTTTAGCGCAGATGCGTGCCTCTCACTCCAGGCAGTGCTGCCCCGGTGCCGGCCCTGGCCTGTTTTCACTAGCTGTTGAACATAACATGGCTAACCTGGAGAAATGCCAATGCATCAAGTGTCTCTCAGGAACCGTTTATTATAGCCTCTCAAACCGTGCTGAGTCAGTGTCAGCTCCTCTCTGAGAAGTCGCAAAGACTCCTGAATGAAAAATATCAGGATTCAAAAACAGGTAACAGTGTTGTAGAAATCAACAAGCGAGTCCTAAAATTGAGGTGGAAATACCAAGGACCTAGTATAGCAAAAACGATTTTGAAGAACAACAATACGAAATTTCAAAGCTCACTATAAAGCTCTATGTAACCAAGATAGTGATAAACATATAAATCAATGAAACAGAATTGTCCAGAATTAATCCTTTATATTTATGGCTAGCTGATTTTGCTGAGGGAAATCAGTGGGAAAGGATAGTCTTTTAAACAAATAGTGCTAAGCCAAATGAACGTACGCATGTAAAAAAAATAAAAGGAACTTAGACCCTTACCTCACACCATACCCCAAAAGTAACTCAGAATGAAACAGACACATGTAAGAGCTAAAACTATAAAACTGCTAAATGAAAACATAGGAGAAAATCTTTGTGATGGGATTATCAAAATTTGACATTATAAACATGAACAATGAAAGAAAAACATTAATAAATTGGACTTAACATTTAAAATGTTTGCTCTTCAAAAGACACCATATAAGAAAACAAACAAACAAAAAAAGGACCATACATTAGGAGAAAATAGTTGCAAATCACACCTGATAAAAGACTTATATCCAGAATAACATATAAGGAACTTGCACAACTCAATAAGATGACAAATAAAAAACAAACAGGCAAAGGTTGGAATGGACATTTCAAAGATGGGATACGATGAATTGCTAATAACAAGCATATGAAAAGAGACTCAACGTCATTATCATCGGAGAAATGCAAACTAAAGACGGAATAAGATACACTCCTACCTACTAGAACGGCTATAATTCATAAGACTGACAAAACCAGGCGGTACGAGGATGTGACTACACAGACCCCTCATCCACTGATGAGACGTACAGGCACTTTGGAAAAGCTTGTCAGTTTCCTAAAAGTTTAAACACGGACCTACCACACGGAAACGTGTCCACGCAAAAACTTGTATGTGAATGTTCACAGCAGCAACATTCCTAATTGCCTCAAACTGAAAACAATCAATCGCCTGGTGAATCGACAAAATATGGTGAACTCATACAATGAGACACTATTTAGCAAGAAAAAGGAACAACACGCTCAACATGGATGAACCTAAGTGAAAAAGCCAAATGCAGAAGACTTAATATTGTACGATTTCATTTATAAAAAATTTCCAGAAAATGCAAATCTAGAGACAGCAGATTAGTGTCGTCTGGGACTGAGGGTGGGAGCAGGGACCTACCACAAACAGACAAAATGGAGCTTTTTTTGGGGGGAGGGGTTGAAGTGTTATCAAAATAGGATTTTAGAGATAGTTGCATAACTCTTAAAGTTTACTAAAAAACACTGAATTGTACATTTACAACAGATACATTTTATGGCATGTGAATTATACCTCAGCTTAAAAAAAAAGTCAGCCCCACTGTCTGGAGGATCCCTAACTGCAGGTTCCTATACATAATGAAAATCTTGTGGGATACTTTCTAGTAAAAATGGCGTTTTCAGAACTAAGAAATAAGTTTCTCTATCAGCGCTTCTCAGATTTTAACACATGTAAAAACCACTTGAAAAACCTGTTAAAACTCAGACATCTCAGAGATATCCCCCTCCCCCAGATAAAAATTCAGTAGGTCTGGGGTGGTGCCCATTAATTCGCATTTCTCGGACTCTCTGGGAACAGTCAGCAAGCATTCAGAGATCTATTAAGCTGAAGCTTTAGGAATGAAGACCTGGGACTCTACACCTTAGCCCGGTATAGGAAGAATCGTGGTTTAGCACACCATAAACTATAATAGTCTCATATACTGTTAACTCCAATACATTTTTAAGTAGTTTCAAGAGCAAAATTTGTGTGTTCTTGTGTTGAAAATGACAAAGTAAATGTCATATATTGTAAATGGCTCCAAGTCAGAAGGGTTTCTGCCTTAGGCCTTCCTAAATAATTTTCAGAGAGGTAAATTATATTTATTCAAGGTATCTTAAATATACTTCAAGATTTAAAAGAATGTTTTCTCCTTTAAAAATGTTTAGTCCACTTTTCGAGTTGAATGTAATTTTGAATCTGTTCAAGCGCAAGACCACACGTTTTTCTAAATTCTTAGCAGAGGTGTGTAACTGTTTGATCTACAGCATCACCATTCTGACAGGCACCTGATAACACTCAGCAGCAGCAGTGCCGTTTTTAATGGTTCAATTCAACAACTACTTGCATACCTACTGGAGTCTAACGCTGTGTTATATCACAGAAGACACAGACACAGAAGACCTAGTTTTTCCCAGGAACTCACCATGTTTTTTACCATTATACAAACAGTAGTACTCAACATCAGTGTATGCAGGAGCAGGCGGGGAATTTTTATAGAAGTAGGACCGTGTCCTAGGAAAAAACGCAATAGCAACTTAAATTATTTCACTTATCTTATCGATATGGTTCAAAGGAGGGGGAATGGTCTCGCTACCTGGAGCGCCACGCTGCATGAGCTGGAAAGAGCCAGACTGAGGACCTCGATGCGAATGTGCTTTAGAAGAGTGCACGCCTGGGACTTCCCCCAAAGCATCTCGGTTTCTTCAGATGCTGACCGAACTGGCCCGGGGTGGGGCTCAAGCTCTCTCCAGGGAAAGGATTCTGTGTGGTAGATCATGTTTCTAAAGAGAGCTGCAACAATATCACCCATCCCACAGGCTCCTCTGCAATGGCTCATTCTCCTACCCTGCCCTTTATCACAGGGCAGCCCGAATTCTTGTTTCGATCCACAGAATGTAGAGGAAGTGACAGCATGTCACTTCTGCTGTCCTGAGAGAAGGGCAGCTCTGCTTCTACTGCTCGGGATGCTTGCTCTCGGAATCCAGCTGCCATGCAACCAAACCCAAGCTAGCCAAGGGGAGAGAGCGCCACTCGGAGAGGGAGGTCCTTGCCTCCCAGCCACGCCCACCAAGGTGCCTACCTGTCACAACTTCAGGCGATGCCCCAGCTGAAGCCGCAGAGAGAAGAGCCACCCAGCTGAGCCCTGCCTCGATTCCCGAGTCATAGAATTATGAACAAATACTGGCTGTGGTCTTAAGCCACCAAGTTTTGGAGCAGGTTTTGTTACCTAACAACAAACAAAATAGATTTCAGTTCTGTTCTCAAACATTCTTCTAGGTAAATGATAGCAGACTGTAGTCGACAGGTATGGACTTGGTCTCTACACCTCAGGGATGGAAGAGGCCTTAAACCTAGCCACCCGAGGGAGGAAAATACGTGTTCATAAGCCAGAACAAACCTACTTCCTTATTATAGACTTTTCCACATCTATTGACAAAAGTCTTGTTGCTTTCGAGCAAGTTATATGAACGTTTTATGTCTCTCCAAAAGGCCAGATGGGGCACAAGACTGCCATGACACACTAACCTATCAATGTGTTCCACCCAAGAACTGCTGAAACGAGAACAAAAGACGTAGATTTCAACAGTATTATCCATTCTGCTCTTCCCTCTACGTATCAGCAGCCCCTGGCAATTTTATAACAGTGCTGCATAGGCCAAGGATTTTCTTGAACATACGCTAAGCAAACACAATAAAGAAAATGAATTATACATGGCTCAGTTTATAGTACTCAGGGGACTTAAACATATGTATATACACATAAACATATATCACTCAGGTACACTGGACAGAGATGAGCTCTAAGCTCAAAGCAGTCTCACAAGTCTTAGTGATCTCAACTCACAACTTTGAGCTGGCCGGTGGACACTCTACTTTGGCGTTGGGAAGTAGTAATAAGTCCTTGAGTCTACTGCTTGAGAGAGAGGGAATGCTTTGGCTGAAAAAGGGCAAACGGTCTTCTTATTTAGAAGGATGCTGGCAGGTGAAGGAGCTTAAACTCTTCTACAAAGAAAGCTCCAGGCCCAGAAGGTTTCCTGGTGAATTCTATCAACTACCTTGAAAGAAAAAAAATACTATACAGCAGCTCCCATGAAATAGAAAAGAAACACTTCCCAAATGATATATCAGGCCAAGATTACTGATACCAAAACAAACAAAAATATTACATGAAAATTAAATGCCCTCATGAACATAAAAAGTAAAATCCTTAACAAAATTTTAACAAACTGAAGTAAATATCATATAAAAATAATTCATCATGACCAACTGAATTGGTTTACTCCTTGAAATCAATGTCATTCGTCATACTAAAGGAATTAAAGGGGGAAAAGAAAAGTTATGATCATCTCAATTGATGGTGACAAAAATCAACTGCCATTGATAACTAGAAATAAGAGGAAAATCTATGAAACACCTACATCTAGCATCAAACTGAATAATGGAAGACTGAATGCTTCCACTAAGGTCAGGAGCAAGCGAAGGATGTTTCCCTTACTGCCTCTCAACACTGTGTTGGAGATCCTAGCCAGTGCAATGAAGAAACGGATTCGAAAAGTCAAGCTGTCTCAATTATCAACTATGTAATTACGTGTGGAAAGTTCTGTGAATTACACAAAAGCTACTAAAACTAATAGGTCAATTTAACGAGGCCTTAAGATAAAAGATCATTATACAAAAGTCAATTTTGTTTATACAGACTACCAACAAACTATAGGAAAAAGGTTTTAAAAACACCATTGACAAATATGATACCAAAAGCACAAGCAACAAAAGTAAAAACAGCTAGCTGAACCACATCAAAATTAGAAACTTCTATGCACCAAAGGGCATAACAGAGTGTAAAAACAAGCCAATGGAAGAGAAAATACTTGCAAATCATATATCTGAGAAGGGGTCAATATCCAGAATATACAAAGAACTTCCACATTTCAACAATGACAATAACAAAGAAACAAATAACCCAATTTAAAAATGGACAGAGGGTCTACAGCTTTGCTACCCTGAACATGTCCGATCCCATCTGATCTCGGAAGCCAAGCAGGGTCGGGCCTGGTTAGTACTTGGATGGGAGACCACCTAGGGAGAGCAGGTGCTGTAGGCATATATATGTCTGTCTGTCTGTCTGTCCATCCATCCATCCATCCAGATCCATATATATAAATAGACAGAGGACTTGAACAAACATTTCTCCAAAGAAGCTATCCAAATAGCCAACAAGCACATGAAAAGATGCTCGACATCACTAACCATTTAGGGAACTGCAATGAGATAGCACCTCACACTTGTTAGGATGTGGAGAAGAGAGAACCCTTGCATACTGTTGGTGGCAATGTCAACTAGTACAGCCACTGTGCAAAACAGTGTAACTGTTCTTCAAAACTTAAAAATAGAATTATCATATGACTCAGCAATACCATCTATGGGTATATATGCAAAAGAACTGAAAGCAAAATCCTGAAGAGATATTGGCACACCCATATTCAAAGCAGCATTATTCACAATAGCCAAAGGATGCAGCAACTCAGATGTCCATCAGCGGAGGAAAAGATCATCAAAATGTGGTACAAGACATGTAACAGATTATTGATCAGCCTGAAAAAGGAAAAAAACGCTGGCGTTCGCTACAGCACGCATGAACCTTGAAGATATTAATTATATTAAGTAAAATAAGCCAGTTATACAAAGACAAACACCATATGCTTTTACTTATATGAGGCAGGTAGCAAGAGTAAGCTAACTCAGAAAAACAGAAAGTATAATGGTGGTTGCTAAGGGAGAGGGAAATGGAAACCGTGAATGGGTGAAGAGTTTGGGTTTTACAGGATAAAAAAGTTCAGGCGATTGGTCACACAACAAAGTGAATATACTAAACACTACTGAACTTAAAAGTGGTTAAGATGGTAAGTGTTATGTGTACTTTACCACAATAAATTTAAAATAATTTTTTCAAAACCATGAATACTGTACTTAGAGATAAATGTCTAAAAATGCAAACAAGGCCTTTCTTCTAAAACTACAAAAAAATGCTGAGAGAGATAAAAGTTCACATAAAAGATTAAAGAAATACCACTGTCACAGATGGGAAGTTGCAGTATTAAGTTGTTAACTCTCCTCAGACTTATTCATAAATTTCACTAAGTCCCAATAAAAATTCCTGTAGGTTTTTTCCTAGACATTTACAAACTGATTCTGAAATGCACACTGAAATGCAAAGGATCAAGAAGACCCTAAACAATTATTCAAAAGAATAAAGTAGAGGATTTACAATATTTGATTTCAAGCTTACTGCAACACCACCATAATCAAAGGAGTGTGGTAAAGGAGTAAGGACAGAGCAGAAGAGAGCACGGTCTATGGTTAGTAGGGTTTCTACAAAGGTTCCACGGTAATTCAATAGGGGAAAGATAGTCTTCGACATTTGGCGCTGGAACAATCAAGAGGAAAAATGAACTTTGAAAGAAAAGGCAAGGCTCATACAATGAAAACTACAACACATGCTGAAAGAAAGTAAAGAAAACCTAAATAAATAGAAACACATCCCGTGTTTCATGCACCGGTAGATTTAACATTGTTAAGGTGGCAATACTCCGCAAATTGATCCAGAGATTCCCCCCAATCCCTACCGAAATCTCAACCGCCTTTTTCACAGAAGCAGGTAGGTAAGCTGATCCTAACATGCAAATGAAACTGCAAGCAACCTCAAACGGCCAAAACAATCTTGAAAAAGAATGAAGCTGAAGACATACTTCCTGATTTCAAAATTTACCACAAAACTACAGTAATCAAGACAGTTTCGGCATACTGTCTGTCAGTCCAGACATAAAGCACTCGCTCAAGCGATTTTCGCCAACGGTACCAAGATCGTTCAATCGAGAAAGAATAGTGGTTTCAATAAATGGTACTGGGACATCCAGATATCCCCACGCCAAAGAATGTAGCTGGAAGCCTACCTCATACTATACACAAAAATTAACTCAAAACGGATCAAAGATCTAAGAGTAAGAATTAAAACTATAAAACTCTTAGAAGTAAACACAGGAGTAAACTCTCCATTACCTTCAATTAGGCAACAATTTCTTAAATATTTCTTAAATGCCACCAAAAGCGTAAGCAACAAAAATGAAAAAAGAAACTGGCCTTCATCAAAATGAAAACCTATGTGCCTCAAAGGACACTATCAAAGAGAATGAAGACAACAGAATAGGAGACAAATTTTGCAAATCATATCTATAGTAAGAGTTCATATCCAAAATATATAAAGAAATCGTACAACTTAACAACAACAAAATCCAAATAAAAAATTGGCAAAGGACTTGAACAGACATTTCTCCAAAAAGATATACAAAGGGCCAAGCAGCGCGTGGAAAGCTGCCCAATATCCTCAGGGAAATGCAAATCCAAACCACAATGAGATACCACTTCCCAACTACTAGGATGGCTAATTTCAAGAAGACAGATAAGAAGTATTGGAGATGATGGGGTGAAATCAGAACCCTTATACACTGCGGGTGGGAAGGTAAAACGGAGCAGTTTCTTTGGTAAACAGTCCACAGTTCCTCAAAAAGATCGAACACAGGTACCATATGACCCAGCAATTTCACTGCAAGGTATATGCCCAGATGAAATGAAAACACACGTCCATACAAAAATCCGCATGCGAACGTCCACAGCAATGTTGTTCTTAACGGCCAAAAAGTAGAAACAACCCAAATGTACATCAACTGATGAATGACAAAATGTGATACCTCCACAATGCAATATTATTCAGCTGTAAAAAGGAATGAAGTACTATACATGCTATAATACAAGTGAACCTTGAAAACGTTATGCTGTGAAAGAAATCAGACACAAAAACCACATGTAATGATTCCATTTTTACGAAATGTCCAGAACAGGTAAATTTATACAGCTAGAAAGTAATTAGGAGTAATCTAGGGCTGAAGTATGGAAATGGAATTACTGCTAATGGTCATGGGGTTTCTTTTTGGGGTAATGAAAATGTCCTAAAAATTCAACGTGGTGATAGTTGTACAACTCTCTTAATACTCTAAATCCACTAATTTGTTCGTTTTAATGGGTGAATTGTATGGTGTGTGAGTTATATCTCATAGTTAAAAAGGTCAAGGAACAGCTGAGTGGAGAGGTAAATTCTAGAGCCATCAGTATATACACAGTACCTATAACCACCAGCCTCGAAGACTTCACCAAGGCTGCTCTCACTCAACAGTGAGAGGCGTCCAAGGACTAGGCCTCCCTGCCTTTCAACATTAGCAGTAGAGCAAGGAGGAGGAATCAGCAAAGGAGATAAGATCAAGGAGAAAGGTAGGAAGAAAATCAGGTGAGTGGTATTCTAGAAGCAAAGAGAGAAAATGTTTCCAGGAGACCAAAATGTCAAATGCGGCTGGCTTTCCCCAATTGAGAACTGAGAAGGGACTCTTGGATTTAGCAACACGGGGGTCCTCAGTGACCTTGGTAAGAGCAGTTTCAACTGAATAGTATGGGCAAATACCTGACTGGAGAGGGTTGAGGAGACAAGTCAAGAAAGAGAATTCTCTCAAGAAGTTTGCTATAACAGGAAGCAGATAAACGGGGTAACTAACACCTGGAGAGGAGTAAAATCAAAAGAATTTGTTGCTGCTGTTTTCAAGATGGAAGAAACAGCAACGGTTTGCATGCTGTGAGGAATGTGCCACTGGGGAAGGCATTTAGGAGAAAGGAAGAAGGCTGGAGAATACGCTCTTGACTCAGCAAGCAGGAATAAATCTAGTGCACCGGGGGAGGCCTGGGCCCTTGCTAGAACATGGACAACTTAGACCAACCAGATACAGGAAAGGAAAACAGTGGAGATTCAACTCAATGGAGTGGTGAGTGCCCATAACTTGATTTTTCGATGACACAGGAAGTGAGGTCCGCAGCCCAGGCTGAGCGGGGAGTTGAGGAGAGTGAAGGTATGGAAAAGTCCTCTAGGAAGGTGGGAGAATCAATGAACTACAGAAATACAGCAGGATTCCTGGGCATTAAGGACCTGCTTGAGGTAGTGACCGTGAATTAAGAGTGAGGCCAGCGAACATGCCGGATGTTTCCTCCAGCCCAGGACACCCACCCACAGAGCAGGCTGAGTCTTGGATTTACCCAGAGCTGTGGTTTAGGGTGACAAAGCAAAAGAGAGAAAGGGAAATGAGCGTGTATGACATGAGGCAGTGACTAGGACACACTCTGGAATTTAAGTTATTTAAGAAGGAAAGGGTGTGAGACAGGGAGGGAGAAAACAAACAAACAGGATCAATAGGACTATAGGACCTGTTGGAATCAAAGATTGTTGAGAGGATTGATTTCTGATAAAGAGCAGAAAAACACAGTCATGGGTAGCAATCCTTATGGCTGACATATTAGAAAACGTGTCTTATTTTTCCACTGGTGTAATGAACTACAAAGAATGCTGTATAGGCTTTTGAGAAAGGTCATGGGGCGAAAGATTCCCACGATTTTAATTTTTGATGGCCAAACTGATGACAATTTCGTAACAATATACCATTTTTTTGGAGCCACATCACTTTCTGGCTATGTCACGTTGGCCAAGTTCCCCCAGCACAAGGGCTTAGTTTCCTCGTCCGTAAAATGGTGATGACAGAGACCCCCTCACAGGGCGAGGATTAAGAGTCAACATATGAGAAGCATGTAAAGCTGTGCCTGGCACTTAGTAAAGTAACACTGTTATTACAGACTACTGTTTAAGATTGTGCATGTTTCTTATTTTTAAAAGATGCAATAACCAACAAACACGGTTAGAAAAGCAACAGTTTCAAGAGGGAAGAGTTCAAAGACTCAACTATTAAGACTGGCTGAGGCTCAAGTCATTCCAGAATTTGTCCAAGTACTTTTCCCATTCTGCTTCTGTTCCTCCACTTGCTGGGGGCATGGGAGAAAGGCCATGTGCCACTCGGAAGGGCTGTGAGCTCACAGGAACTCTATAAAACCACCCCCTTGCTCTTGGGCAATGGGTTCAACTTCATTCTAAACTCAATTCCAACTTCTGTACCAGCACTTTTACTTCCTGCCCCCACAGCTGGCCTCAGACAGTCACATGAAATAGCAACATCTTTAAAAGACACCTTAGGAAAGGGTGCTTTTCCTTATTTAGGCCTGGGTATGCTCACATATTCATTTAGGAACAAGCTAGATAGACTTCTTTTACACTTCAAGAAGATGCTTCATTACTGGTCATTTCATTACTCTACAGGTCACTGGAGGAGGGAGGAGAATCAGACTGCCTGTCACTTAACAGCTACTCAGACCATGGGGCTGTCAGAATTGAGCCCAGGAGAGACATCTCGGTGGGATATAATCCCAGACAGGTGTTCAGGTCCCAGTGGACTGCTGCAGGCCCACCAGTCTGTTGCCCGTCTGCCTTTCTGTTTGCCCTTGGCTGAGTGCAGAGCCATGATTAGCTACCTCTCACGGGCCTGGCTTGAAGTGTCTCCACCCCCGCCCTGGCCTGGTATTTTCTTTTAGGGCGTCTCAGATAGCGTATCCAAGATAAAAATTTCTTCGGCTCTAAGTCTGCTATGAAGGAAGAGACCACCCATCAGAAAGAAAAGTGGGGAGCAGCAGCGAACTCTGGAACAAGTTAGACATACTGCTTCAGAACTGAAGACAGGTGAGGCAATGGGCTCCTAGGAATCCTACTGCATGGTGTGATTCATTTACCGGTGTCCTCGGCAGTCAGGGCTGAGCACTGGGTTCCTTCTAGTTGACCACTTAATTGCTCTATGAGAACAGACTAGATTTATAGGAGGGGCTTTGTGATGTCTCCCTGGGGTATTCTCACAACAACTTACAGAGAAGTTTTTGACCAAATAGTAAATATGGTCTCCCTAGCAAAAAGGTAAATGGGTAAAAGCATTTCTGGGCAAACTTTGTGAACAATAAATAACCTATCACATCATGACTTTGATCAAACAGGCACAATGGCTGAGGATGGGGGTGGAGGGGAAATTTTGCTGTGACTAGGTTCCACTTCCGGGTATAGTTAAGTCTCTGGAAATTACAACAGAAACAAAAACTGAAACAACATAAAATCCACATGTGCACATGGAATGACATGGAACAATAAGAAACAGTTGTGAAATGATATAAGCTCTGTGTGATTTCTAGTTCTCTACATATCCATCCATTCATCCGCAGGGGCAAAAAGCTGGAGAAATATATACCAAAGACATCATGGGACACACTTGCTTTCTACATTAGTGTTTGAAATCTTTATAACGAATATTCTATTTTTGTGATGAAGGGGGAAGAACTCATGCTTCCGAGTTTGGGAAAAAAAAAAAAAACCCACTGATTGAGAAACCACAAAGATGTTTACTTTTCTGTTTCTGCAGAGCAATTAGTTCCTTCTCTCCAACCCCTTCGCCTGTGGTAGACATTTTTTTTCTTCACAAGTTCTTCCTTTTCCTTCTACCAGTAAGTGCTGCCTCTGAATTCTTTCTAAACCCCTTAGTCATCTTACAAGCCATCTTTTTCCTTTCAGGTTAATTTTTTCCAGAAAGTCAACTCCAAGCTACTTCTGCCAACCTTTTGAAAAATCATCAGAATGAACTAAGTGTTAAACCCATTCCCAATACAAAATACCTTTCTCTTTATTCCACAAAATACCAACCTTTTTCATGTGTATCTTCACTGAACAACCTTTACTTAGGTACCTACTCTGTACATTGGCTATAAGTATTTAAGAGACTTTTTAAAACTTTCTCAACTAACTCATATTAGATGCTCTGCAGTCAACAAAAACATTGTCCTTCTCTGAACAGCAAACTCCAAGTCTCAAAGCAAAGGACAGAAAACTGGTTTAGTTACTTACACATGCCAACCCCAGCGAGTTCGTATGGGCTGTGGGCACGTGAAGCACTATGTTAAAAAGGATTCTGAGTCCATGTAGAGCTCCATAATAAAGAGTGAAGTTTTAGCAGTGTTTGCTATGGACAAAAACAAGGTCAGGGTCAGTGGCTCTTGCCTTTTGCTCAGCCTGTTGGGATAGGGCTGGTGTGACCCACATTCTTCCTATCTTGCTCTGCCTGGAGTCCAGTCACTGAAATGTTGCTATATTTGAAGAAGGTGTGGGAGTTGTGTATGTTGGGGAGGGGGAAGGAAGAAGGTATCTCTTTGCTTCCTGAGAATCTTTAACTGTTCTACAGCAACTCCAGGGAGAATGAGACGGCACTTTAAGAGGGTGGAGAAAGATGATTTCATGACACGGGATTTCCAACCTGAGTCAAATTTTAAGAATAAGACCTTGGGCTGGTTTTCTCCAGTCACCTTGCAAATCCATCCTCCCTATTCTCAGTGTAATCCCAACTGTATAAAATTAATATACCTATGCAGTAGTTTTTCTTCATCTTCCCCAAAGTTTATTCAACATCTGAAGTTCACCTTTTTACTTAACTGGCTTCCCCTCTTCCCACGGTACCAACCTCTCTGAATTCTTCCTACACATAGGTGGTATAGAATGGCAGTTATTCTAAAGAGAGCCTTCCAGATCCTGGGTATCAACGGGTTCACTTGATCCCTTTTCTGAAACTACACATTTACCAATTCCCATGTACTGTAAGAATACCGTGGAAGAGTTTAGAACAATACTATCCAATAGAACTTTCTGCAATGACAGAAATGTTCTATATATGTGCTAATTATAGCAGTCCCTAGCAATTTGTGGCTATTAAGTACCTGAAACATGGCTTGTGTGACTCAGAAATTAAATTTTAAATTTTAATTAATTGTAATTTAAATAGCCACATGTGGCTAGTGGCTACTGTGTTGGACAGTGCTGTCTAGACTAAGAGAATAAATTCAGCCTCTCAAGAAATTGGAAAGCTCTAAAAGTTTATCCTGTAACTTCTCTCTGCACATCCTGAGTACAGAGGAAGAGTTAAGCCTTCTGTTGCCATAGAAACGAATCCTTGCCACAGCTGTGAGCTCCCAAGAGGTACAGTGCTGAAAGGTTTCCCTACATGACTCAGGAGCTGATCTTCCTTTGGGAGTAGAGAACAAAATGATGATGGGTTTCCAGCTTCCTGTCTCCCTGTTCATAGAGCTTGTTTGCTCAACAGCATAATGCCAGTGATACAGCTTCATGGAATTTTTGACCAGGATGGGAAAAGAAAGCAGCTAGCCAACCCCATTTTACTTTCCTGAAGGGGAAAACTAGAACCCTGGGAACAAAGTGATTTACTCATTTTTGCTTGTTTTTACACAATTGAAGGCAATAAACAAACACCCTACAAGTTATTCCAAGCAATTTAAAATGTAGTTCAATGTAATGTAAAATTCAATGGATAGCCTAAAAAGCAGGTGAAGAAAAAAACAGTACTGAAAGGTAGAGATAAGAAATTATCCAGAGTGCAGCATACGGAGATAGAGTTGGAAAATACAAAAGAGTTTAAGAAATATGAAGGCTAGAATAAGAATGTCTAATGTATGACTTCCGGATTTCCAAAAGTAAAGATGGGAAAATAAAAGATTGGCAAAATTTGAAGAGATAAATGGCTGAGAATTTCTCAGATGCTTTGAAAGACATGAAATCTCAGATTCAAGGACAAAAAGTAACCAGGATAAATAAAAGTAAATCAAACCCTAAATACATGACAGTAAAGTTGCAGAACACCACAAAAAGATAAAAAAGCAGCTAGGAGAAAAAAACAGATTGACTCTAAATGTTGAGAAGCAGACTTCTTGATTGCAATGTTAGAAGCCAGAAGATAATGGAAACGAACATTATGCAATTGCTGAAAAAAAAAAAATAACTCCCAATCCAGATTTTTAAATCCAGCTAAATAACCATTCAATTTATGATACTAAAAAGTACTTTTAGGCAAGCAAAAAAAGGCTTTGACATTAATAGACTCTCATTGACAAAAAAAAAATTTTAAAGCCTACCTCTGGGAAGGAAATTTAACTCAGAAGGATGAATGAAGTATATAAAAGAAGGAACAGTAGGCAAAGAATCTGGTAAGCAGGTAGGAGAACCCCAACAAGCAGGCTTTATCAAATAAGAAGAGCAACAACTAATTCTAGGGTATCAGAGCAAAGTAGAATTACAATACTGAACCATAAAAATGTGTAAGACAAACGGTGGGTTCTTATATTACTTGGGAAGAGAGCAGTGATACTGATTTAACTTTAGATTTTATTCAAGTATGTGGATCAAAAATTTAAGAGTAGCCTCTAAAAGGAGTGAAAGCTTCCAGATGGTGGGGAGTGAAGGGAAATAAGAATGAAGGAATAGGGTAAAGAAAACCCATGCTATCAATTACAAGTCAGGAAAGGAGAAAAATGCAAACAAAACACATTGTAAATAGCACAGAACAAGGTATTAAACAATATATTATATAATGAGATATTAAAATAAGATATAATTATAATCACGGTACTTTTAAAATTGATTGAACTTGCCAATTAAAAGGAAGTCTCAGATTAGGATAGAAAAAAATCCAACTGTCATTTACAGGAGGCACATCGAAGATTTCAAGACAGGGACTGAAAGTAAAAGGATAGGAAAAGATACCAAGCATATAATTACAAAAAGAAAGCTGGCATTGATAGCAAACAAAATAGACCAAGGGGAAGTACCATTAGGGATAAAGATGCTCTCTCCAAGAAGATATAAATAATTCTAAATAACTCTGCACTTAAGAGGACTTCATATTACATACAGCAAAAGTTGACAAAATTATAAAGAGAAGTTAGCAAATCCACAGTCATAGAGAGATTTTTAACAATTCTTTCAGGAATTGGTAGATCAAGGACATCAAAATTTAGTAAGTATGAAAGATTTGGACAACACAACTGAGAAGCTTGATCTAGGGGAATACATAATCAACTAGAATACTAAGAGTAATCGAGAATAAAAAGAAAACATACAAATAGTATTAGGAATGAAAATGGGGACATAACAGAGAGATAAACACAGAGCTTGCCTTAAAATATGTGCCTTATCAAAACTGACATAATAGAAAACCTAAACAGATTTTCATTGACGAACTTAAATCATTAGATAAAAATCTACTCACCAAAAAAAAAGTCACAGGGGAATTTTACAAGCAAGTTCTACCAAGCATTCAAGTACAGATATTTCCTGTGTCTCTCTATCCGTTTCCTCCAGATCCATTTTCCTCTCTGCTCTGTGTTCCACAGGCTAACAACTCTGAATATGGTTCCCTTGCCTCCTAAACTTCTGTTGGGTTTGGCCAATGGGAAGCGCCAGCTGGAGCCTGGAGGACAAGATGGCAGAGAGGATGGAGCACTTATTACTGGGCTCTCTCTGTGCCTTGCGTGGTACGGCAGTGATTCTTCTATTAAGTCTGCCGTTCTGCTCCTGGGACGACGACATACAGTTCTCACCAGGTTCTCTCGCTGTGAACTCCAGATCAGGAGTGGTAATAGCTCCCACTGTGGCCAGTCTCCAGGGGCTTCACCCATCCACTATGAGCTCCTTTAATCTTGCCCACATCTTTGTAAACTGTCTCTTCAATTAAGTTCGATTCAATTACCTGAGTGTGTCATCTGTTTGCAGCCAGAATTCTAATATGCCAGAAAAGAATGAACATCTATCTATTCCTAAACTCCTCTAAAGGGCTACCTTAATTTGAATAACAAAAGAAAGGCAGTATGAAAATAAAATTATGAATGGAATTTCATAACGTATATATAGAAATCCCAGGTAGAATATTAACATATTAAACCTAGCAATGTATATAAAAAAAATACGTCGCAACTAAGTAGGGTTTATTTTTAAAAAATACAATGGTAGTTTTACATTACAAAATCTATTAACATAATTCACTTCACTAACAAAGGAGAAAGACCATCTGAACCAATGCAAAGGAAATTTTTGAAAAAATAGCCATTCGCGATACTTAACAGATTAACAGAAGAGAATTAAAAATAACTACCAAAAACATTCACGACAGTTCTAATGCAAGAAGCGTTCCCTTTAATAGAAGGAAAACAAGGATGCCCACGATTATAATTTCATATGCATGCTTTACTGGAGGAACTAGTCAGCAATCTTAAAGAAAGAGAAGTGACACATAGATTGATGAACCAAAAGAAAACAGTCATTTCTTGCAGATTTGATTCTCTTGGATTTTCTCTGTAGATGTTTGCCCATTAAAACTATTAGACCTAAAGAGTCCAACAATTGTGCTGAATAAACAAGAGAGCTAAAACTATTATAAATTTTTTTTGACAGCTATTTACAGTAATAACCAAAAAACTGTAAGGTACCTAGTGAAAAATCTAACAAAAGGATTCAAGATCTTTAAAAAATTATAAAGCTTTCTCCAAAGACATTAAATAATAAGAGGGCTACATTTACTGATCACTTACTATCTGCTAGGCATTGTTTTGAGTGATGTGGGTATGCCTATAAAGTCCTTTCATTCATAAGACACTCCCATATAATAGATATAATTATGATTAGCCTCATATTAGAGGTAAAGCAATTAAAGCACAAGATCAAATCGCTTGCCCAAGGTTCCAAAACTAAAAATCGGCAACACTGGGATTCAGATCTAAGGCAGTCTGGCTCTGAGCCTGCAACCTTAACCACTAACCAACACCGCCTCTCCCAAGAGGTGGGTATCCCACGCCTCCCACGACAGCACCTCTCACTCAGCCAAGTCTCCATTCTCATGTCATATGGAGGCCAACTTGACCTGAGCACTCCAGCCTACAGCTGCGAGAAGAACCTCAATTAAAAGGGCGAGAAGCCACCCTTTCAACAGAAAGTATCAAACTTTGGAAGCTGGGGTTGGTGCTGAATCGACTTTATACTTTAGTTTGCCCAAGGATGCAAGCCAACTCTGATGAAAGTAGATCTCAGCCTTATGCCTCGCTACTTCATCAGGCACCATGTCACTTTTAAAATCGTGTCGCTTTCTCATTCCCAGGAGCAGGACAATGCAGATTCCTCAGATCAGACTTCGGAAACTTCGTTTAAGACCTTAAGCTGCTTTGCAGAGTTAAGAACTAAATGGACGTTCAATTGTTACGTCTTTGTAATAACATTTGAGGCTTCTGAGTGATCAATACTCAATATTTGTACAAATTTTGCAACTTGTCTGTAAACCTGAAATTAAAGTTTTTAAAAACATTAAAAAAAAAATTCTACTCTTATATCTGTAACTCCACTCCATTTCCATCAGGTTCCTGGGAAGATTCAATTTTATATAGATGAGATTAAGAAATTCAATGTAATTCCAATAAATATCCTAACAGTTTTTCCCCCTACAGAAGTTGACAAAGCTGTTCCTAAAATTTATGTGGAAGCAAAAAGCACCAAAAATAGCTAACCGGTTTTTGTTGTTTTTATTGTTGTTGTCTCTAACATACAAAACTGTTTATTCTGCTGTTTGCAATTCAAAGACATAGGAAAATGTTTTGTTTGTGCAATATATTAGGGGGAAAAACTTGAAACTGCCCATTAGAGTCGGTTTGCCAGATGTCCAGTCATTAAGAATGCCAGCTATAAACAGAGCAGTTCCTGGTACTTTGTACTTCATTTTGTTGATTCTATCTGGATTCCCTGATTTGTCTCCTAGAAAGTTTCATTTAGACAACAGAGCTTTGAAAAATAAACAACAAGATGAAAGGATTTGCCCTTCCACGCAGCAAGACAAAACTACAGTAATTAAGAAAGTATTAGCACAAGAACGGACAAACGACCAATGGAACAGAAGGAAAAGCCCAGGAACAAATCCATGCCTGGAAGGAAACCTGATATGTAGGAGAGGTGGCTTTGCAAATAAATCGGCAGGAAAAGACCTTACTGTTCCTCACTTGCTGCTGGGAGAGTTGTTATTCATATGGAAAAAGGAAAATATGCCTTTATCTTACCCCTTTCAAACAATTTACTCCTTAGCAGATTAAAGACTTAAATAAGAAAAGGGAAAACTTAAAAAATTGTTGGAGAAAATATAAAATTATATCTTTATAAACTCAGGGAAAGAAAATCTAACTTGAGACACAAAATATACAAGTCTTAAGAGAAAACACTAGAATATTCAATTACATTAAAATTGTTTACCATAAGAAATCACAGAGAATAAAGAGATAATCCATAAACTGGGAGAAATACACCTGCATTACATATGACAAAGAATTATTATCTGGAAACCAAACAAAACAAAAACACAAATTCATACAAACTAGTAAGAAAAAGATGAACCATCCAATATAAACATGGGTGAAAGACATGAACGAGCATTTCACAGAAGAAGAAACAATGATTACATATACAATATTAATATATTAATTATATGTAAATATATCAAATATGTAAACAACATCACAATGATATGCCATTTTAAACCCACCAGGGTTTGAAAAAATAAACTACATCACCGAGTTTGGGCAAGGACATGGAACAAGTAAAATATGCTACTTGGAGAGTGTAAATTGGTACAAGCACATTGAAGATCTACTGCATGATATTTAATTAAGAGTTGAATTAGTGGGGTTGATATCTCATCAAGATGGTGGAGTATGTAAGTGCTGTGCTTGCCTCCTCTCACAAACACATCATCAAAATTTCTACTACAGAATTTCAACTACAGAACAACTATGAATGACAATTGCTTGAAGTCTATTTGAACAGAAGTTCTGCAAGTAAGAACATACAGAGAGGGCCACCTTGAGACTCGTAGGAGGGGCGGAGACAAGGAACAGGCTGGTCCCACACTGGTGTGTGGCGGTTAGAAATCAGGAGGGATATGCTGGTCTGCGGAGATCCCTCTGGAACAGTGAGGGGTCCGTGCCCAGGGTTCCTGTGCCGGCCAAAGAAGCCTCTACAACTTCTGACTGTGAAAACCAGCGGAGATTGTGGCTGAGTGAGAAAGAGGGCACCTGGAGTCCCCGGCAGTCCTCTTAAACGGCCCACACACAAACTTACTCGCTGATGGACTCATTCACTCCGAGCTCCAGAGTTGGGGCAGCAGCATGAAAGGCGCTGAGGACTTATGGAGAGGAAGTGAATGGTCTGGCTTCAGGGCCAGGGTTGGAGGGGCAGCTTTCTCCCAGACAGAAGTGCTGGCAGAATCCATCCTTTCTTTGTCGGCCTTTGCCCCTCCCAATATGCAAATACAGGCAGCAGCCATATCTGGGTTTCCATCAACCTTGCTAACTCTTCTTGCCCAGCCCTGAGACGCCCCCCCACCCCCACCCCAATCCCTATCTAACTTGTGGGCCCATCCAACCTACTTCCAGTGGCTTTTCCATACAAACAGCAGAGTCCTGACTCTTGCTGCAGACTTTCTTAAAATCTCTCAAAAGTTCACATAACCTAAACAAGCAGCATCTGTTGACCCGTACTTTTCCATTATGGGCACTAGCCCAGTCCTCACAACCAATCGGCCCAAGAGTCAATCCCTCCCACTGACATGCAAACAGCAACCAAGAAGTGCACACAAAACCCAAACAAGGGACATACATGGAGCACCCGGCTCAGGTGACCAGGGAAAACTGTACCATTGAGACCCCGGCACATCTACTACATAAGGCCCCTCTACTAAGACCAGGAGACTTAGGAGCCCTACCTAATACATAGAAACAAACAGAGAGAGAGGCAGCCAAAATGGTGAGATGAAGAAATATGCTCCAAACGAAAAAACAGAACAAAGCTCAGAAGAACTAAACAAAATGGAGACAAGCAATCTACTAGTTGCAGAGTTCAAAACACTGTTATAAGGAGGCTCAATTACCTTAGGGGAAGAGCAGATGAACTCAGTGAGAACTTTAACAAAGAGAAAACATAAAAAGAACCAGTCAGAAATGAGACTACAAAAACTACCTTAGGAGGACTCAACAGTAGATTAGATGAAGCAGAGGACTGCATCAGTGACTTAAAAGATAAGGTAGCAGAAGACACCCAATCAGAACAGCAACAAGGAAAAAAGATCCAAAAAAAGGAGGACAGTTTAAGGGGCCTCTGGGACAATATCAAGTGTATCAACATTCATATCATGGGGATAGCAGAAAGAGAAGAGATAGAGCAAGGAAGTGAAAACCTATTTCAAGAAACAATGACTGAAAACCTCCCTAACCTGGTGAAGAAAACATACAAGTCCAGAAAGTACCAGAGTCTCAAACAAAATGACCCCAAAGGGGCCCACACCAAGACACATCACAGTTAAAATGCCAAAGGTTAAAGACAAAGATAATCTTAAAAGCAGCAAGAGAAGAGTAGTTAAGTTACCTGTAAGGGAGCTCCCATAAGACGGTCAGCTGATTTCTCAACAGAAACTTTGCAGTCCAGAAGGATGGGCACAAAACAATGAAAGTGATGAAAATCAAGGACCTACAACCAAGATTACTCTACCCAGAATTGAAGGACAGATAAAGAGCTTCCCAGATAAGAAAAAGCTAAAGTCCATCAACACCAAACCAGTATTACCAGAAATGGCAAAGGGACTTCTTTAAGAAGAAAAAAATAAAAAAATATGAATAAAACGGCAATAACCACATATCAACAATTACTTTAAATGTAAATGGATTAAATGCTCTGATCAAAAGACATAGGGAAGCTGAATGGATAATAAAACCCTCACATAAGTGACCTATAGAGACTCACTTAGATTGAAAAACACAAAGTAAAGAGGTGGAAAAAGATATTTCGTGAAAATTAAAAAAAAAAAATGAAAGCTGGGGTAGCAATACTTATACCAGACAAAATAGTAAAACAAAGGCTATAACAAGAGACACAGAAGGTCCCAGTAATCCCATTTCTGGGTATTTATCCAAAGAAACCCGAAACACTAATTTGATGTGTGAATTCATGTGTTCACTGCAGCACTATTTACAATAGCCAAGATATGGAGGCAATCCTGGGTGTCCATCAGTGGATGAATGGATAAAGAGGAGGTACACATGAAATAACAGCCAGCCAAAAAAAAAAAAAAAAAAAAGAATGAAATCTTGTCATCTGCAACAATATGAATGGACTTAGAGGTATTGTGCTGTGTGGAGTAAGTCACAGAAAGACAAATGCCATGATTTCACTTACATGTGGAATCTAAAGAATGAAATAAATAAACAAAGGAGAAACAAACTCATAGATGCGAAGAACATTTTGATGACTGCCAGATGGGAGGGTCTTGTGAGAATGGGTAAAAAAGGGGAAGGGGTTAAAAAGTACAAATTGGTAGTTACAAAATAGTCATGGGGATGTAAAGTATAGCATGAAGAATATAGTCAATAATATTGTAATAAATATGTGTGGTGTCAGATGGGCATTAGATTTCTCAGAGTGATCAAATCTTAAGTTATATAAATGTCTAATCACTGTGTTGTATACCTAAAACTAATATAATGTATGCCAACTGTAATTGAAAATTTTTTAATTATAAAAAAGGTTACACACACACACCCAGGACTCAGCTACTTCACAACTAAGGATACACCCTAGAAAAACTCTCATTCAAGTATGCAAGGAAACAGCAAAAATTCTCAAAGCAACTGAAAATAATTTTAATAGCCAATGATAAGACAAGGGACCCACAGATGGTGATATCTGTCATATATTCACACAACAGAGTGCAGCAGTGAAAATCAGTGTGTTAGAACAATAAGTAGTTATAGACCCATTTTGAGTATATACGTATACTGACATGAAAGGATAGAGACATTATGATAGAGTTTACATAAATTTAATGAATACAGTTTTGGATAGTCAGGGCAGTGGTTACCTCTGGGGAGGGAAAGAGGAAAACGAAAATTGAGCAGGGTACATACAATTAAATCGGTAATGTTTTATTTATTAATAAAAGTTATTACTCATCTGCTTGTAAAGGACATTTTTCTCTTTTGAATGCCTGAAACAACGCATTTTTTTTTTTTGAAACGATTCCAAGAACCAGAGCTTCTATTCAAAGTCACAGCACTAGTTGATTTCCTGAAACGTGCAGGCGAAACCCAAATTGAAAGGGCACAAACCCCTGTGACTTTCCCATTTTGCAATCGCAGCGCCGAAACTTGAGAGTCCGACAATAAGAGTGAATGGAGAAGGCAAGAAAGGGCCGGGCTCCGGCCTGGATCCCAGGACAGAACACATCCTGAGGCCCCTCACGGAAGAGAAGTAGGGAAATAATTCCTGCTTTTTTGGTAAAAGCGATAATCATTTTTTTTCCTTAAGTGTTATAAACGCCTCAGGCAATAAATACTTCGCAATTATGCCATCGATTAAAAATGTTAAACCTCTACTATATAACCGAAGGAAATTCGACCTCTTAGAACAGAGGTTCTTATTGCTTGTTCCTTGTTTGAAAGAGTTGGTTAAAGTCATCTTTGGAGGACGTCTCTATATTCCTACAGGCCTGACACCTTCAAGGCCCTGAACACCCCCCCACCACATTTCTGTGATAGTGCCCTTTTATTAGTTATTGCTGGCTCTTAGGCATCAAACACCGACTTCCTCTTCCTCTTTATTGAGCTCTGGAGACTTGGACATGCTAAGAGACTTTGAAAAAAAGTACAAAGCCAGGAAACCAGGGAGCGGAGACAGCGACAACCTTCTGAAGGCAAGCAAATCTTAACACGGTTGTCATAAACTTTCAGACTTGGTCTGTGGCTTACATAAGACAGTGCTTCAGACACAAGGACGGAGAAGTGTTAAGTCACTGATTGGCCACAGTGACAACTCAGGTTTGGGCAGGCAGAGAGGTTGAGGACACACATTGTGGATGTTAACATCACGATCCTGGCTTGTTCGAAACTCTTAGTATCTCTAACGTTTCCTTTCTCACCATCCTACAAAGAGACTGATGGGGTGATGTGTTCTCTTTGGGGGTCATCCTAAGTGCTTTATTAGACCTAAAATCTTGAGAGCACAGATGACCTTGAACGAATCCTCTCTGTAAGGCAGTCCCACGTCCAGTGCCAAGCGCTATGCCACCACTTAACATGGAAAAAGAAGGCACACTCATGACTTTTAAATTCTCATCATTAGGTCCCCAGCCATCGCTTAATCCAGAAATATGATGCTTTTCCTCTAAATGGCCTCGGCCCTCTGACCCAAGGCCTGTTTCATGATCCTATTACAACTACAATGGTGTTTTAACGAACTGTGTTTGAGTGTTGAATCTCATTGGTCATGCTGCTGAGGCCATTCACTGAGCACAGGCCTCCCCCCTCTATTCTGCTGTCCTGCACTTTGAATTCAGGGTTTGCTGGCAGCATGGAAAGCACCAGAGTTCTGATATGGCAGCCTCTGGTTATGTTCCACCAAGGGATTTATCATCCACAACCTACTCAAATCCCTCCCCTAACAGCTACCAAAAATTCCCCTGGTGAGAAATGCTATTATGAGAAGGAGTGGCTGCTTTGTGACTCACACTGTTTCATTAAAAAGATTTTTTTTTTTTCAAACAGAAGAATCCAAAGGTTTTCCAAAGCCACAGCAAACACAGAACAGCTCATAATACTATTTCTCAAAGGTCTGCCACTTCATAGGAGATTCCTATACCTCAAAATACTGGAAATGCTTAGATTCCCCATCCTTTTATGTTGCATTTGACCTCTCGGCTGAGGTAGGAAATGGATCGATTCAACACAGCCAACATGACTGGGCTCATCAGATATTAAGATGGAAGGCAGCTAGCTACTATGCAAGCCAGCCTTCATCACAGGTCTTAGACTTGCCATAGTTCTCCAGGGCAACTGATGTAATAGTATGAATGACTTAGCCATATCTGACCAGGATTGAGAAAATCTAAGAACATGGTTTACATATAGGTAGGTATTCAGTGATGCTTATTAAAAAGTTCCCTTGAAAAGCTGACTTAGATGATAGCATACATTAGAGAGTGAGTACTCGAAGTGTAAGTGATTTAAACAGAACAAAATGAAGAAAAGTTAATTTGTATTTATGGCAGACCAAGTACTTCATGGGTTTAGGTTGGAATCCCATGGATTCTCTCAAATCTTTATGGGATTCCCAGAGAACCTGGGCAGCCACCAGGACAAAAGAATTCTAATAGCTCTAATGAAAAGCACCTTCTCAGCAGGGAAAAAGGTTATTTGAAGGAAACAAATGAAATGATCTCCAGAGAGCTGAAAAATGTGGGCAAAATGACCAAACCATTGCCTGGGGTCTAGGGTCTTAGGTTCTCTGCCTACACCTCTATCCCAGATCATCTGGGTAACTCCAGATTTAAGTTTCTCCCACATGCTAACAAATAAACACTGACTTTAAAAAATGATGTACAGGACAGAGGTGATTAATTTCAGAACAGCCCTTTGTGAAGCATGGCTTATTTTAACCATACTTCGAGGGCCACAGGTACTACCAATGAGAAATCTGAAGCCATGTTATGACAAGCCTGATTCACCAAGATTGAGATGACTGCATATTCTTAATGTAAGGTGAGGCGTCTCCAAAAATTGTCCTTCAGAGATTAAGGTACCATCTTAGAGCCAAAGTCTGCAGGAAGTCTCTTAGCATGGAGCATTCTTTTAAATTCTTCATTTTGAGCAAAAAAACAAAAAAAAACAAAAAAAAAACCTCAAATGTAATACAGATGTAATAGTTATTCCAGGGAGAAATACTATCTCAGTCACCAGTGTCATAAACAAGGCCTTAAAAATTACTTAAAACAACACTAAAGTGTCAACGTCGTGGTGCTCAGAGACACACACTTACAAGACCAAGGAGGAAAACTGCTTCTTACAGTTCCTTATGGGTATTCGTGGTGGGGGATAAATTTTAGAGACAGATTACAGAAGTGGTGGATCGTGCCCCTATAAAACAGTGCTCAATGACTAGAAAGAAAAGTGGCTCTAGGGATGACAGAGATACTAAGTCAAAGATACACATGAAGAGCTTGGAAAAGGTTTGTATATGTATATATTCTCATTGAGGCAACAGAGGACCACTCGTATTGGGACATATAAGGAAGTTCTTAGCAGCCACTTGACCATGAAGAAAGGATCACCTGCCCCAGCCCAGAACTAACTAGGGTTTAGGAAAGAAGGAACAGTGTGAGTGAAGAGTAGAGAGGAAATACCATCCACTTAGCAGCCGTATAGACAAAACCCTGCACTTGTTTATTGTACAGAGGAACTGATGAAGAAGGTAAAATCTTCCACAAGCTACAATATTCAGACTTAAGGAGTGAGAACATAAGGATTCTGAGCAATGTGGACAAAACAGGAGTTTTACAGAAAGTAACCTCTGAGTGACCTGATCATAAATTCTTAACTGGGCAGGTCATGGTAGGTAGTCACACCCCAGGCAAGTAACCTCTTTAGTAAAAGGCTTATCTTTGCCTTAAGCTAGTTCTGTCCATGGTTTCTAAGCATCTAGGTTACCACACCTCTGAAACAAACGCCTCTCTTCACACCCCTCCTTCTACAGCTGACCACCCTCAAGAGAGCACAAAAGCTTGTTAACTATCCTGTAATCCAATCCTTACCAAGCTTTCTCCCACTTTCATGTAATCTTCCTTAGTTCCCTAATTCCAAATGAATAAAAGAAGCTGCAAACTGTCATTTCTTGGAAGCATTTATCTCAGTCTGTTGGGATCTTGCTTCTAGGCATATCCTGTTTGGCTCAAATAAATTGTTATAAAAATTCTCTACAGGTCTGGATGGTCTTACATCGACAGAACAAAGCAATGTTAACGTTAATCACCCTTGTAATAAATGTATACTCCCAGCACCTAGCACAGGTCTTAGTATACTAGAGGCCCTCGATAAATACCAGTTGAAGAAATGAATGTCTTAGCTCAACAGATTCCACACACGTACACAAAAAGCCATACTGTTGGGTCAGTAAGAAAAAAAGAAATAGAAGGATGTTGGCCATTTAAAATCTGGATTCATCCTAAGAGCTTGACTTGTCTAGCTGCTGGCCGGGGATATATAAAAGAGGATATAACTGAGTAAGCCCTTCTGTAGCATAAGCAGCCAAAGGCAACTGTGCTGTAGAAGAGAAACCAGGGAGGGGGAAGACAGCACAGAAGGAAAGGGGCCATTGCCACAATTAACTTTTGTTTGGAGCAACTTCAGTTCTCAAGAATCGAAGCAGACTGGCTTAGTTCTATCTATAGGAGAAAAATGCTTAGCTCCATGCAAATGAACACCATCCAATAATAAACAATGCTCTTGCTGGGTGAACCTACCCTTTGGAAGCAAATTAAAAGATTTCTTTGGATCCTGGTTAGGAAATATCTGCCTGGTTTAGTAACATTGAAAATAATACTAATGAATGCACCAAAAAAGCGTTCGGAACGCTTTCTCTGCGTGGGGAGAGAGAGGCTACATCCATTGTGGAGTTGAGGTTCAGACAGAGATAGTCTTCTGACTACATTTTCAGAATCATTTGTGACAAATTCAAACTCTTAGGTCGCTCGACTGAATTCCAGAAGTATGGTCACTTGCATTGTTAACCAATCCCCTAGGGAATACCGGGCAGAGTCCATTTGAAAACCCTCCCAATCATTCACAGAAATAGGAGAGCTCTTCTTTGTATGTGCCTCATTATAGATCCAAGAGTTCACTATAAATTCTTCACAGGCTTCCTCTAACTCGGTGTGTACAGGGACCCTGTGAATTTCCCCCCTCCTCTGTATTCCCAACAGAGGAAGGCGGTACTCCCAATTCTAACAACTCCTGGGAGATTTCCATGTAAACAGCTCATCAGTCTAGAAAGTACCCCAGCTGCTGCTTTAAGATTAAACTTGGTTCATTTGCTTCATACTTGAGAGGGCTGGTCCTCAGGTTATTCATAACCCCTTACCCATTCACCATTATCAAAATCGGAAACCAAACTGCTGGGTTCAAGGATAAACCTGTGTGCTTATGAGAACATTAAGGGTCAGAAGTGAAATCTGCTGGGTCTATAAAGCCCCTTCTCATCCTCAAACCTATATACCCACAGTAATCATTAGGAACCTTGATTCAGAATAGTCCATGAGAAGGCTTGGAAAGGGGACAGATGGAAATTTACACTCCCCATCATTCTAAAAGACTGGGATTAAGATTTTTGGGTTAAGTTCAGGATTCTGGTACCACAACCTCAGTTACCCACTGTCATTAAAAACACCCCTATTTAAGGGTTAGTAAGAACAGGACTCATTTAAGTTACTATTACTTCCCTATTAAGTTTTATCCAATATCCAATTGAAACTGTCGAAATTGAAGTTTAATTTTTGAATTGGGTGTACTGAAATGTTAACGCCCAATAAGCTCGGGTTGGAGATCAGATCTGTAAAATATAAAGCATGTTCCTTTGCCAAAAAGGAACTAGAGTTGCATTTTTTCGGTTAAGACTGGCCTGGCTCAGAGCATTCCTTATGGCATCTTTGAGGTGTGTCTTTGCTTAGTGGCAAAATGTACACATCCCATAAAACAAACACTTTAAGACTGAAACCACTGTTTCTTGCAACACCTTCAAACTCCACCGAGGAAGAGTTAACTGTGACCTTCAAGAGGTTACCTTCTCCTGGAGGAAACTTTTTTTATTTTATAGAAAATAAGCCCTCATGGTTTTTAGAGAACTAAAAACTCTGCTTAAAAAAAAAAGTCCCCATTAGGATAGAATTCTGTAGTGCTGGGGACCCATCACACTCTCTGGAGACCACAAAATGCCTTTCCTTCTTCAGAAACCATGTAAAGAACCATTACCTCTAGCACACCTGTGGTGAGGCACAAAGAGGCTTTCTTATCCACTCCAATGGAGTTGGCAACTCTCCCTAATTATTTAAGAATAGAGAAAATTAAATCACTTGAGAACCCTGGAGTAGCAGCAAAATAGAACCCATGAGATATCCTGCTAGCATGTTTAAAGACATAGGAAAAGTCACATTCTATCAGCCCTGGTTGATGGCCTGGTGACAACAGATTTTTCTGAATATGCATGTGTATACATACATATGATTAACAAGTTGAAGCGAAACCCTCAATGACCAGCCATTTTATAGGAGGACCCAGAAAACAGGCAACCTCTTCCTTCCAACATGGTGGATCCTCTGTGTTTTTTCTCCACATCTAGAAATCCATATTCTGAGATAAACAGGACGCCATCAGGAGTGAAACACCTTCCAGCAAAACTTACTTTTTAACGTAGAAAGGAAGGGACACTCTAACTCCACTTCCATAACGCAGTTCTTCTCAATGGCATTTGTTATTATTAAGAATGGCCCATCAGTGTAGGTCAGATTTCAGTAGAGAGCATTATCTTCCATTCTGTGGAAATAGTTCACGTAGTTCTAAATCTTTCTGCTCAGCAGATTCTGAGAAGATGAAATAAGGCAGAGAACTACAGGAGAAACGCCCCTACAGGAATGTCACTTTTCATTTGTACGCTCTTTGGCTTTTGTGAATACTATCTCAGGAGACCTAGCAAGATAAGCTGAATGGGTATTATTTTCATCTTACAGGTGAAGAAATGGTGACTCAGGCTAAATGACTCACTTGCCCAAGACCACCAGTCAGGTGTTAATTAGTAGCCCAACCAGGAGATAAGCCCGAATCCTCTGACTCACAAGCCAGTGGCATTCCCGGGACCCTACCAGTTTCCTTATGTTTTAAGGATGGGAGGCAGCAGAGTGTAATGATTAAGAGCCCAGCTTCTGACTCTGGACAACCTGCATTCCAATTCCAGCTGACGTTGTGTAGGTTCCTTAACCTCCCCCCAAACCTCAGTGTCCTCACCTGTAAAATGGGAATAAAAAGTCTCACCTTATAGAGTTACAGTGATGATTAAATGAGACGACGGACGTAAGACACTAAAATTCATTCACTCAACAAATATTTGTGCCAGGCACACACAGTGCAAGAGTTACAGCAGTGATCAAGAAGCACAATCCAGATCTCATGGAGCGTAAAAGTTAGTCAAATTAAAGAGAAAAATAAATGGATAAATAAAGTACTTACAAGGTATAAGTATTTTTAAGGTAACAGGTGACTGGAGAGATTAATGAGAAGGAGCCAATTTTCAAGAGTGGTCTTTTGAGGAGACATTTAAGTGGAACCCTAGGGTCAGAAAGAGCTACCCATGTACAGAATGAAAGGAAAAGCATTCCAGGCACAGGGAACAGGGCGCGCCAGGGTCACAGACCGTGCCAGTGTAGGAACCAAGAGAAGACGAATGTGACTGCTGAGTATCCTCACAGGAGTTGGGAAACAGCCTTTACAGGCTGGCTGCGAGGATTACACATCTATTTTTAAAATGGCAAAGATGAGGCTCAAGAGAGGAGGAGTCTCACCCAAGGTCACAGCTACTCAGAGGACCTGGAACCCCAGGATTCTACCTCCCGATACAACATCAGCTCGCTCCCTTTGAGGAAGCCTCTTTCGCACTGAACTCCCTCAACTTATTTTACTGACAACTATTTTGTGAGTGCCCAAGACGAGTGCCAAAGCACCCCGAAAACACAAGCAAGAGCATAGCATCAACTTCCAGGCATCTAGTCAACTGTGCACCCAAATCTTTACCCTCTACTTCTACAACACAAAGGCAGACAGTGCTCAGGCGTTACTCAAAGGCTCCAAAATAGAAATGAGTTTCTCTTCTTAGAGGAAAGGGATGTATGACCTGGAAGGAAGACCTCTTGGCCTGTTCCGGAAGGGGAGATAGAATCACCATTGCAGAAAAGCGGAAAGGTAAAGGTTCATCTCAAATGAACTACACAGGACAAACTAAGTACTTTATCTGAATAAAAGAACAAATTATTAAAGCAGTGGATCTCAACCAGGGTGGTCCCCGTCTCCCCACCAAGAGCACTTGTGTGGGCATTTAATGGGCAGGGCCTGCTATGCTGAAAGTCTTACAAAAGGGCAGGAGGGTCCTATAAAGAATGTTATTACCCAAAATAGTAATAGCCCCCAACACACGCTTTAATATTAATCCCTTAAGGATTAATATTAACTTTCCCTGCACTCCCATGGTTCAGTACTTCCTACCCTTACCACAGTTAGATGAAAGAAAAAAAATTAAACTATAGTTTCACTGCTGAGGAATCTGAAAGTTTGGAATCAAACTGTAAACTCACAACTCCAGCATGAAGCTTGGTGGCAGAATAAGAAAAAATGAAATTTCTAGTAAGAGACAGGCAAGAAATTTTAACAAACCGGGAACTCCCCCAAACAAACCTCTATGAGATTACATTTGTTTTGCAACACACAAAATTCTGTGAGTTTAGAGAACCTTCTGATAGTGCTTCTCAGTTTAAAATCAGATTCTAATGACAGTTCTTTTAAAATTTTAACCACAATCATCTCGCAAATACAGCTGCCTCTTTCTGTACCAAATTTTATAAGAAAGATTATTTATTTTAAAATGTCTAAAGCTGATCGAATGTCTAAAAGTTCCAAAGACAGTCATATCTTGCATCTCATCAGGGTAGAGTTTGATATAGGTCTGAGAATCACCAATGATATCTAGAGGCCTGCTCAGGGATTAAAATACCAACCTTGCAATTCAAAAGCCACTTTCAAGTATTACCTGAAATTAGTCACTATCTACCCCCCCCAAAAAAATTATTTCACAATTAAATTTATAGAATTGAAAAAAAATCCAGACTGTTTCCAGAAATAAAAGCTAATTAATAAATAGTGGCCCCACACTCCTTTTGACCAATTTTCTAGAAGCCTAACCTGGCTTCTCAGGTTAGCTGAGCAGACACACCTGTTTTCCTTCACAAGCTCTTGCCAGTCAGACAGAGCCTGGGAAATCCTCCTCCAGCTTTTTGCTGGCCTGTCACCCGAAGTTCACAGCATGAATTCATCCAGATTCTTTGAATCCTCATCTTCCCCTGTAATGTACCAACAGCCTGGCAATAAAATCCCACCTCTCAATTACAAAAAGATTCAGGTTATCTGAAAGACCAAGCACTTAGTATGGAGGGGAAGAAAAAAGATGGAGGGATGTGAGAGTCCGAGCCAAGCCTGCTGCATGCAGCACAGGTGACCAGAGCCCTAGTCTTTGGAGGGAGGCTCCCGGGCTGGGCTCTCCATTCAGCAGGCCACACCTGTCTATGCTAGCAGCCTGCTGGCTGCTCCATTTTAAACAATTCAAACGGATCTCCAGCAGGGTGGCAAAATTGAGCACCCCTCTCTCCCAGCAAGAGTGAGAGCCCTAATCCAACCACCACTTGCCCCCAATTTTATTTCTTTTCACTCTCTTTGTTTGGGAGATGCTGCTTGGTCAAATTGGATGTCTCTCTAAAGCTGGGGAAAGCACAATGCTGCAGTGACAGAAAGGAAGCACCAAGGCCCACTTGCTATAAGCCCGGCCAGACCTCTTCTGTGAAGACGCCGATGCTAATAAGTGGGACTTCAATAGGCAGGTTTCACTCTGCCCATCCACAAGTGAACCAATGCCTGAGTCGTCAAACGCCCGGCTCTGCAGCCTCGCAGAAAGCCTCTTTTTTAGAGGGTCAATATCTCGTTATTCCCTTGGCTTGGGGAACCAAGGTAAGGCAGACGATTCCAGGTCGTACACTCCACATCCAAACCTTCGCACGCGCGCCAAGGTTTGGGGCGCCCAGTTGCGCCCTGCGCTGCGCACCACCCTCCGAGGTTTCCACCACCCGCGGACTCACCACTGTGCGAGCTGAACCACCTGGGTGCGATGTGCAGAGGTAGAGCATCCGCCAGCGAGGCTCGGGAGCCCAGGTAGAGCATCCCGTCTCTATGGTGACCGCCGCCCGTCTCCTGGTAACCATTGCCGTGAGCATAGGTGGACTCAGACGCGGACCCTCCGCCGCCCGGCGCCCTCTCGGAGTCGCCGGTCCCCCGGGAGGCGGAGGTGTAGAGGCCAAAGGGCACCCCTCCGGCCGTGCTGGGGTCCATGCCCATGCCTGCCACCGAGCTGACCGAGCGGCTGCGAAGACCCATGGCTCCGCCACCCGCCCGGTAGTGCCCAAAGTGGGGCGCTCCTCCTGGCGGGGGCACGGCGCTGTCATCCGTAGAGACTCCCGGGAAGGGGCCCCGGGAACGGGCCGCCGTGCTCTGCTTGCCCCCCATGCTCGCCCGGGCCCCGGTGGGGCGGGAACCTGGAGGCCGAGACCCTCCCCGCCCCACTTCTTAGCAGCGGGGAGAGGGTTGGGCGAGCATAAAGGAGGAAGGAGTCAAAAAGGAGACCGGGAGGGAAAAAAGAGAAAAAAAAAAAAAAAGAAAAAAAAGAAAATCCGCGAGGCGGAAGAGGCAGGCGGGCGGGGATCCCAAACTAAGAATTTAAAACGATCCAAGCCAAACGCATGTTTGCCCTCAAGGTCCAAAGAGGCGCAGTCCGGCGCGGGATCTGCGCGCCACAGGCCGCCCCCGGGCTCCCGAAAGCCGGGGGAGCCGCAGGGAAGGAGGGAGGGAGGCGGCGGGCGAGCGCGGGGAGGCGCCGAAGGAGGCCGCCCGCCCGACGGAAGGAGGCAGAGGAGGGTTGGGGGCGCCGGGTGCGTCCCCAGCCTCAGGACGCCGCGACCATGGCCGTGGGCCCGGACCCCTCCAGGCCTCGGGCGAGCTGCGGCGCTGGGCGGCCAGGCGGAGCTCGGGAAGCCCGGGCGCGTTGCGTCGTGCTCTCGCTCCAGCCGCCGCCGACCCGGCCAGCCGCACAGCCCCGCTGGGTCCCGGGCTGCGCTCGCCGGCGCTCCTCGCCGCCGTGGAGACAATGGAGGGCGGCAGAGCGCAGGCGCGGCCCGCGCCCCCTCCCCTCCCCCCGCCGGCTTAACCCCTTCGCGGCCCCTGCGGCGTCCAGCTGCTGATGCCCGGGAGGCCCCCACCCAGCCACCCAGCTCCCGCGGGCCAGTAGGCTTAGTGGCCTGAGGCGTGGGGCGTCAGGAACAGAAGCAACGCGTTTTTCAAAGCAAGCACTCTTTAAGTCCCTGAAAGTGACTAATCATTCAGGGGGAATCACTTGTGGGGAGGGGCGGCGACGGATCAAAGGGGTGGGAAGGAAACGTAAGACTGAAGATTACTCAGAACACCTGGCTCAGAGGGTCACTGGTCAAGCTCACCTCTTGGCACAAATTTGCCCCTACAGCACCCCCTGGTGGATGCGCTGTCAGTTCTTTCGGAGGTTCCCCATCCAAGTACCCCTAAGATCTGGAAGCTTAGTATTTGGGGGATTTTTAGCTGTTTAGGGGTCAACAGCGCACTGGGGCACTTGTGACTCAGGATTTTGCTGACAGTAGATCAGAACTTCCTAGCTGAAGCTTAAGCAAATGAGTAGATAGATACTTAGCTAAAAAGTGATCCTGGAAATAAATCATTAGTTGTAGGATAAAAGGTGAAAAGAGACTTGCAAATGGAATAATGCAGCTAAGACCAGTGATTTTAGAAACTCCCTAGACCAACGTGGGTCCCCTGTTTTATTTACTTTTTATTCTGGCATGCACCACAGGGCCTGGGACACAGTGGGTACTCAGTAAATATTTATCGACTAAGTCTGCATTTTGCTATATGTCCCTCTCACATATTCTTTCATTCATTCATTCATTCATTCATTCACTCACTATTTTTCAAGTACTGAGTGCTGACTATGAGCTTCACCCAGTCCCTGTCCTAACTGACTTTCAAATCGAGAAGCCAAAACAGTGTGGATGAAAAAGGGGTGCTGTAATAAATTTAATGGTAAATAACCTCACAGGGTGATCTGACCATAAATTCCTAACTGGACAGGTCATGGTGAGTAGTCACACCCAGGCATATAATTTTTTTGGTAAAAGGCTTGTTTTCAGACCCCCTGAAGGAGCACATAACTACATTCAAGGGAACATATAATCTTGTTAACTCTCCTATACCCTGCTTTCTCCCACCTCTGGGTAATAATCTTCCTTATGTTCTCTGCTTAATTCCAAATGTATAAAAGAAACTTCAAAACTGTCATTCTCTGAAGCATTTGAGATCTCTCTTCCTGACAATTGTCGTTAGTTTGGCTCAAATAAATTCATAAAAATTCTCTACGGGTTTAGATGTTTTCTATGTCGACAAGGATGTAGAGAAATATATGAAAACTCCCAAAAGAAGAGCTGGTCTGTCACAAGTATTGCTTGTCCCAGTGTGAGCAGCTTGGAAAGAAAAAAGAATAAGGCTATATGGGATCATGGAGTGCTTGGGAGTGAGAAAAAGCCTTGCAGAAGGAAGTCAAGAGTTCTGCAGGAGAAATGAGCACAGGAAAAAACAAAATGTTCCAATACCCAATAAATTATCTGTAAGTGCCTAAATGATGAATCTGTGCACACCTAGGGATCCAAATGAGTAATCTGAAGAAAAACAAGAAAGCTTAAATTTAACCCAATTTCCTCCCTGAAGAATGACCATGGTAACAGAAAAGGTCTGGTTCAGTACTGAGCAGAAAAAGAATACTGGATCCCTTGACAGATCTCTGTTGGGGAGATAAATACATGATAAATATTGTAACCATCTAACTAGCTTCTGATTTACCTATACAGTCAATATTTTTTTTAGTGTATTGAACAAAATATGAATGTCTAATAAATGCCAGGCACTGCACTGGGTTCTGGGATACAGTGATGAGCCAGACAGAGGAAGTCCTTGTTCTCACAGAGCTTCAGAAGAATCACATCATACCCACAAGGATGGCTAAATCAAAGAGGACAACAGCAAGTGTTGATGACATGCTTTTGGAACCCTTTTAAATGCTGGTGGGAAAGTAAAATGGTACACCTGCTGTGGAAAACAGTCTGGCAACTCCTTGAAACAATTAGAGTTATCATATGACCCAACAGTTCCAATCCCAGGCATATTTCCAAAAGACGTGAAAACGCATGTCCACAGAAAAACTTATATATGAATGTTCACAGTGTTATTCGAAACAGCTAAAAAGTGGAAGCAACCCAAATGTTCATTAGCTGATGATGGATAAAGCAAATATGGTATATCCATACATGCTACCACATGGATGAACCTTGAAAACACTTGGCTGAGTAAAATGAGCCAATCCACAAAAGACCACATATTGTGTGATTCCAGTAATATGAAATGTCCAGAATAAGCAAATCCATTGAGATAGAAATGTTAATCATTGCCAGGGCCTGGAGGGAGGGGAAAATGGAAAATGACTGCTGATGGTTTCTTTTTAGAGTGGTGAAATGTTCTGGAATTAGATAATGGTGATGGTTGTGCAAACTTGTGAATATACTAAAAACTGCTGAATGATACACTTAAAAGGATGAATTTATGGTATGTGAATTACAGTGAAATATGATACGTGTATATATGAGTGTGTATATACATATATATACATATACACACAAAGATATATGAAGCATTGAAACAGGCAGCAACAGTACAGTGTGGTAGAGGAGCCTAGAACAATGCCTGGCAAGCGCTTGGCACTAGATAAGTATTTGGCAAACAAATGAATGACTGACTAAGTGCTATGAAAGTAAAAGTACCATGAGAGTGAAAGAACATGGTGCTGATGAAAGGAGACGGGCACCAACACAGTGATTCTGAGCCAAGATCTTGTTAAAAAACAAAATATGACCAAATAAATCTGAAGATCTAATGGGCTTTCTTAAGCAATTCATGAATTGGGCAGCATCCCATCCAGCAACTAGAAGGGCACTGCCATGGATTGTACAAAATGAAAGATATTTGTAGGCAGAAAGAGGGTGGGACTCAGAAATTCAATGAGTGGATTATTTAGGCAACAACGGCTTCTCTTGGGGGAAGGCAGGGGGTCTTGTCAGGCAGATACCTCACTGGTGTTGTTCAGGAAATTCCAGACTGATTGATTGAGATTACGCTTCTGGGAGAGGTTGAAACTGCAATTAGAATCAGGTATTAAATCTAGGTTTCATATCATAAGCTTTCAGCAGCAGCGATGCCATTTTGGGCCTGTGGTTTTCCGTTAAACACACTAAAAGATGAATTGGAGATTAGCCAACGGATGGGGGGGAGGGCAGAATGTGTTTCAGGAAGAGAAGAATGTTCCAAGGAAAGGGAACAGCATGTTCAAAGGCCTGGATAACATGGTGTCTTTAAAGACCTGAAGGATAAAGTAGAATTGTCATGAAAAGAGGTGGGAGGCCCAAGATGAAGCTGGTCCTTAGGGCAGAAAAGAGGATCTTGGGAGCCATGGACCATATCCCGAAGGGTGGGGAGCTATGGAAAGGTTTATCAACATCATTATCATTCAAAAGAATAATGATCAATGATTAATGAGTACTGAAGATGCCAAGACTTGAAAAATTCAGAAACTTACCTCCTCTCCAAATAAAGATCTATATTTTTCTTAGCTTATATATTCATAAATATACAGGATGGAAACATGGAACAACATAGTGTAGTCCCCTGGGGTGTGGGCAGTAGGAACTCGTGAGTTGGGTGATGGGATGGATGAGAAATATTTCGTTTCATTATATACCTTTCTGTCTTTGTGTTTGAGCCACGTATATTTACAGAAAAGTAGGTAGAGAGACAGAAGTATATATAAAATATATGCCACATGTACACTAAAAAGTCACACAGCTGAAAGGGGTAGAGCTTTACATTGAACAGGCTGATCAAGGAATTTGGGGGGGCAACAATTTCATTTTCTCTGTGTACTCTCCAATGGGGTCTGCTTAACAGCTGTATTTCTTTTTGTAAATTAATCATTTGCCCTTCTGTTTTATATTCCAGTCTAATGGTTATCATAAACCAATCTCTCAGATCTGGCACCACTGGACAGCTGAGGACCTAAATTGCAAGGGTGAAGCCTCTCCTCTCGGCAATGTGAGGACAGTGTAGGGGCCCTGTGTGGACCCTGAATGTCCTCCTTTCTTAGACAATGCCATTGTTGTCTCCTTGTGTACTTATGCCCATGACAATTTCCCCTCTGAAATGAAAATGCTAAGATGCAAAATGCTTTATTCAGTAGCTTGGTTCTATCCTTTACATCTTAGAGGGACTGGACGCATAGAGACAGGCATCCACAGAGACCTGCAGACCCAGGTTAGTTCCAATTTGTCATTTGTTACACGAAGGGTCCAGTATGTGTTTTGCTCCAAGTTTCTCTTGTGGGTTCTGGGTTGAAAGTAAATGGGTCTGGGGAGGTATCAACTCATTTTGGACTTCTTAGTGCAAGGATTTCACATGCAGAAATGGCCCCCAAGTAGATTTGGGAATCTTGTTTTATTTATTTATTCTTTATCTTCATATCTTCATGCTCTCACTGACCCTGGGTGAACTGCTTCCTGGCTCTCTGGCTGTGCCACAGGGTAATAAAAGCACTGACCCACCTACCAGAACAGTCAGCAGAAAGCTGATAAAGTCAGTGTCCCCAAAACCTGCAAACACGAGTGCATAACAATGCTACAAAGCCCATTTTAAACATCTCCAGAAGAACGTAGGTCTGGACTTGAAGCGTTCAGAAAAAAAGGGAAAATTAGGTTACTCTGAGGAAGCCTTGGGAAACCATGGCCTCTTCTGTTTCCATGAGCCACAGGGTAGAGAGGGTGGAGAAGGCTTTAGAGGGAGACACCCCACTCCCACTCCCGTGGGTAGATAAGTGTCTCCCAGTAAGAAGCTTCCTCCCAGACCTCTCAGAGCTCTTTACATTTTTATCATTTTTCTTGAAAAAAGAAAACTTACAGAGAAACCAGAGTAATGGGCAATCAAATGCACCTAGCAAGGTGCCCGAGCATATGGGCTTGTGCACAAATATTTGTTGACTGATTAAGAGAGGAAAATTACCAGTGGTGCTCAAGGCAGGATTCCAAGATGTAAAGGATGGAGGGGTCAGCAAACTCCACAGTGTGTAGAAGAGGAAACAGAAGACTAGAAAGATAAAAGATTCTGTTCAAACTTGCAAGGCTAGTTGCTGATAAGAGCCAGCCAAGGCCCTGGATTTCTAGGTTGGCCACATATCCTGCCTTCCTAGCAAGTGACCTTCTGAAAAGACATTGTTTGGTGATAAGGGTTTTGTGGCCTGGTCAGCAAGTTGAGGTCTATTTGACAAGGGACTCCTAACGGTCCCTGGTCTCTGATTCAGACAGAATATTCACATGTGGATCTCAGAGGTGCACTGCAATGAAACAGCAGCCAGAGAGCTCTAGATTTAGCTCCAGAGTCCCCACTCTTTCATGGTGACAGTGTGGGTGGGAAACAGAAAGGAAGGACCCAAGGAGGCAGTTGGAAAGGTGCTCACGCTCCCTCTCTCAAAAATTCTACTGGGCTCTTTTCACATTTAAGAAAGAAAACATTGAGAGAACACAGAGCACCAAGGACTTGAAATCCAAAGTACTTTCTGTGCCTACGAACCATGACAAGCAGATTTTGAGACTAGACAAACATGAACTAAAAAGGTGGGAGTAGGGGAGGGTTATTAAAATTCTCAGGCAAGAGCTGGATCTTTATTGTGTACCCACTACATCCCAGGCAATAGGCAAATAAATAAATAAGAATATGGTGTGTTAGATGAATTAATTTATATTGTAGACAAAAAAAAAGGGGTTAAGGGAAAGTAATCTCACAGGATGACCTGATCATAAATTCCTAACTGGGCAGGTCATGATGGGCAGTCGTGCCCCAGGCCTATAACTTTTTTTAGTAAAAGTTTTATCTTTGCCTTAAGCAAGCCCTGTCTATTGTTTATGTGCATTTAGGTTAAAATAAGGGTAATCTCCCTCAAGAGAGCAAATAATCTTGTTAACTATCCTATAATCTAATCCTCACCGGCTTTCTCCCGCCTCCAGGTAATCTTCCTTAGTTATATGCATGGAAGAAACTGCCAAATGTCATTCTCCATTTCATTTGCGATCTTGCTTCCTGGCAATTGTCAAGTTGGCTCCAATAAAAGCTTACAGAAATTCTTGACAGGTTGGATGTTTCTTATGTCAACAGCACATTTCTATGTGATGCATGAGCACACGTAGAAAGTATTCTTTATCTTTCCTCCCCCTGCCCTTGAACCTGGTTTAAAGTTTCCCTCTTCCCGGCCCTGTGAGCTGAGGTGAGGCCCTTTACTTCAGAGCAGCCTTTGGCCTTTCCTGATGAAGAATTGGGAGAAAAGTGGGAGGCGGGGAGAAAGGCCAACAGAGGAGGGTGGAGGCCAGAGCTGCAGTGTGTGAAAATAACTGAGAGGTAGATGGAAAGAAAGCAAAGAGATGTTAAGGAGAATGACTGGTCATTCCGAATTCCCTTCTGGGTGTAAAGAATTGCAAGTTAAGACCTTGAAGAGTTTTAGAAAATACTTTTGGTTTCAAATAAGGCCTGACTTCATTTGCTTTTCACATTCATTCATTGGACAAATATTTCTGGAGTGCCTTGTTTATGCAGTACCACACAGGGCTAAACAAAGTAGACCTGGTCCCTGTCCTCCCAAAGCTTAAAAATATTACATAAACTAATAAATATTGAATTACAAATTGTGATGTATATTTCGAAGGCAAGAAAGCAGGTTCCGCGAGTGTTAATTGGGGGAACTGCTTTGTATCCTTGGGATACGTCCTTCTCTTCACACTTTCGGGCCTTTGTTCACATTTTTAATGCCCAGGTACTTTTTTTGATTGTGTACCAAAATCCTGATAGTATACTGAAAAACTTAAATGTCACCTCCTTCAGGATGCTATGTCAGGTCCCACATTAAGGTGTCTTCTCCTGGCACATTGCTGGCAAGTCTTTTATAAAACCCAATTCATTCTGTCAAGTATATACCTATTGTACAGTGATCAACTGTCCCAGTTTGCCTGGTCTGAAGGGTTTCACGGGGTGAGTTAGTCACCCTGTTGATAAGTCCGTCTTCCTCATTACATCCAACACTCCAGGAGGGAAGGGAATGACATCCCTCTTATCATTTCATACAAGGACTTGTACATAGAAATAGTGATATTAACAATATTTACACTTGAGTATTGACTACATTCCAGGCCCTTAACTCTTTACAACAACAAGGGAATGAAGTAGGTCGTTTTCCCTTCTAAAAGAAATTGAAGCTAAGCCAGTGAAGCCTGGATTTGAGAGGATGGGACAAAAGAGAACCTAATCACCACCACTCCTCATGCTATCACAGCAGTTCTCAAACTTTTTGATTTCAGGATTCCTTTACACTCTTAAAACTTATTAACGACCTGCCCCCCCCCACTTTTATGGGCTATATATATAATTATTAGAAATTAAAACTGAGAATTAAAAATATATTTATGATGTTCTTAATGAACATTAATGTTAATCATACATTTTGTAAACGAAATTATAAAACAAAACATTTTAGTGAAGAAGTGGCAAATTAATTCTTTATGTCGGGCTTAATAGAAAACCGTTGGATTCTCACATCCGCTTCTCCTGTTCAGTATGCTACAACATATATCATGTAGCCTCTGGCAAACTCCCCTGTATATTGATGAGAGAAAGTGAAAAAGGCAAACGTCTTAATATGATTACCAAAATTGTTTTGCCTTCAGAAACCCCTCGAAAGAGTCGTGGAGAACCCTGGAGTCCCTAGACAGCGGCAGGCGCTGCGGTACTACTGTACGAAACGAATCGCACCTTCAGACTTTTCAATGCGTTTATCGCAGACCTCAGGGAAAGAGGTAACCTTTGGTTTGTAGCAATTGTTGGGTTTTGACTTGTAGACATCCTGGGCCTTGTCGGGGATACCAGCGAGGAGACACGGAGAACACCACGCCAAACCTTAATCCGCTAGCTCTCCCTGTGTTACCCACGCGCTACTCAACCTTGGACTACAACTCCCGGCACAGCTTGCGGCTGGGGGGGCGTGTGTTTGCAGACGCGAAGAGCGTGAGTGACTCAGCGTGAGGGAAGATTGGAGGAGCCTGGAAGAGGGGGCGGATCCGGTGATAGTGTCAGCCAATGGTTTGTGGTCCGCCGGAACGGGGAACGGGGCGTGGCTGGGCTCGTTCGTGGGCTGCGTGTGGCTCTCCGAGACCTGGAGCGTGGGTTTAGGGGGTGGGAACGCGCGGTGCTGGGATAGGGGCTGGTGGGTGTGGGAGATGGCGGCGCGATGGAGCAGCGAGAATGTGGTGGTGGAGTTCCGCGACTCCCAGGTGAGCTGGGGGCCAGATGGAGCCTTCTGGGCATGCGCCCTCCTGGGTTCCCTTCCCCCACTCTGCCAAGTCCGACTCGCGCCGGTACCCCCGGGCCGGGACTGGCGAGATGGACAAGAGGGTGGCTTGGAGCTGTCAGACCCGAGCGGCGAGTGGGAGCCCTGAGGACCACTGGAGGCGGTTGGGGCGGCACCGACAGGGTTTCGGGGTTCCCCATGGCTGTACGGGGAGGGGAATCTGCCTTGGGACACCGAAGCTCAGTGATTGCGCGCGAGTGAATGCTGAGGGGAGGCTCCCAACCCGGGCGGTGAGAGAAGAGGTATTAGCTCCTGGAGGCCAGTGGTCGCGCTTAGTGACTTTGGCCAAGTCGCAGAACTTCTCTAAGCCTTAACTGGGCTTTACTCTTCCTCACAGGACCTTGGGGTGGATTCGAACAAAACAAAACAAACCCTCTTTCAGGGCCTAAGCTTTTAAGTGGTCGCTAATGCTAGAATAGTGGAAAATCTCATACAGTGAGTGAATAGGAGTGTGCACTGCACATATTACCTGGGTTCGAATCCCGGCTCAGCCCCTAGCTTGTCATCTCTCTGCGCATCGGTTTGCTCACCTGTAAGAAAGTGCGAATCGTATCTACCTCAGAGGGTTGGCCTGAGAATTTTATGAGGTCATACATTTAGAAGGTGGGGCTTAGTGGCAGGCACATGGTAAGCCTCAATGAACGTAGCGCTTACTAGGGATTTTCCCCATTTTTCTCTTTTGTCTTATGCCAGGACTTGTGCTAAGTGATTTATCCACGTTTTCTTATTCTAATTAACGAAAGAACCACACAAGATAAGTAGATCTTAATCTCTTTTTTCCAAACCGGGGAGCTGATCCGTGTTTGGCTGATCCCAAGTGACTTGGCCAAGGCCTTCCGTCTTGTGGTCGCTTTGGGATTTGAACTCAGGCCTCTGGCCCAGAGTTCTTGTCGCGCCATTTCACTACTTTGCTCATACTGTATGAGCCTGTCATACAATGGTTCCTCAATAAATGTCATGTCCCTACCCCTATCCTGAGCACCCAGGACAATGTCTTTGTGATTATCTCTTTTATGCTTTTCATGCAGCACATATTTATGGAATACCTTCTGTGTGCCAGGCTTTCCTTCACTCATTTATTCAAGGATTTATTGAGCTCTTGCCAGGTGCACACTGTGCCAAGCACCGTGTTGATACTCAGGTGATTTATACTGAAGGGAAATTAGGATTACAACAAGGGGGTGATGTAGTTTCTTTTTTATAAAACCCCATCTCCTCTTTTGCCATAACAATAATGAGTTGGGGAGCCACCTGCCATCTTGCTCATTGGTGCTGTCTGATACGGAGTTCCCATGGAGAATTGGAGAGCACTATTCCGATTAAAGGATCCTGAAGCACTTTGCACCATCAGCACCGGGCGTCTTGTGGAGGTGGGCTTTCCCAAGGGAGGTGCCAGACTCCTTTCACCCTTCTTGTTAATTGTTTTCACTGGGGACTAAGAACAAAATCATGTATGGGTACCTCTGAGCCTGTTAATTGGGAAGCTACTAATCTGTAAATCCTTTAATTCTCATAGAAGCCCAGGTGGTCTCACCCCTACTTCTCTCTAGAAATGTAATTGAAGAGGCCCGCAGGAGGGTGCTGACACATATATTAGGATGCTATGAAGTAGTTTTAAATAAATCGAAACAGCAGTTGTCAAAGTAAGAGGACAAAGTAAATTGGGTAATTCAACTGTTCTGTGGAGTTGCTGTTTTTCTGATTTTTCTATTCATTCAGTTGGAATGGTACATATTGGTGTGAATTAGCGTGGTTTTGGGGTTGATTCTGGTGGTAACTGTTGGGGGTAAGGACCCATTTTATTAACTGTTTCATTAATGAGACAAAAAGTTGAATCTCTTAATGTTGTCTTTCTGAGAAGGAAGGCCAGAACCATAAGTTTTTCAAAAAACCTCAGCCTGAAAGGTAAAACTTTTTTTTTTTTTTTTTTTTACAGCTTATACAAGCTTATACAAGCATCATTTACTTTATCAAACAATACCTTGAAATATTACCATCACCAATAGTGAGGAACTTGTGCTGCTAGGCAACTACTCTGCAGTGGTCCCTGGAATCAATGATTGTTAACACTGTAAGAAAATTTAGAGATAATTTTCTAAGGCAACATCATCTAGTAGAGTTTTCTGTGATGATGGTAGTGTGGCTGTGGAACACTTGAAATGGGGTAGTGCAACTGAGATATTTTATTTTTAATTTTAATTAATTGCCATTTAAATTGCCATTCGCGGATAGTGGCTATGGTATTGGAAAGTGTAGTGCAGATTGAATAGCTTCCCCTCTCAAAGAGAGGTAAAGTGACAATGTGCGTTAACAAGTCTCTTAACAGTAAATGCAAAAATACTACAGGATATGACTATTTTGATAAATATAGGAACTCTGGACTCATAGTAACTGTCTGCTTAACATCTCCACTTGAGCATCTGTGAGATATCTCAAACTCAATTTCATGGTAGTTGGAGATTCTGGGACCTCTCCTTGCACACTGGCTTTTTGTCTCCTTTCCATATATCCTCTACACAAGGGTTTTTTAAAAATCCAGATTGAGGTATAATTAATGTACAATAAAATTTATCCTTTTAAATGTATAATTTGTTGAGTTTTGACAAATGTATATATCCCTGTAACCATCACTGCAATTAAATATAGAACATTTCCCTTACACTAACAAACTCCCTCAAGTCTGACTACCTTTTCTCTAGCTCATATCTCTCTCTTAAGACCTTTTAGAGGCAGAGGCTGCCCTGAATTTTGGATTAATCATTTCTTCGCTTTTCTTTGTAGTTTTACCTCACACGTATAAATAGAAACAATGTTTTATTTTGACTGTATTTGATAATTATATAGATGGAATCATATACTGTGAATTCTGTGACTTGCTTTCTTTTTGCCCTACGTTGTTTTTGAGGTTCATCCATGTTCATTACCATGCCCGTGGTTTACTAATTTTGCTTCGAAGTAGTGTTCCATTGTGTGAATATGCCACAGTGGGTTTATCCCTCTGTCATTAAATGTTTTGGTTGTTTCTAATTTCTTTTTTTGTTGTTGTTGTTATTGTAGATGACAATATATAAGCATGGTATTACATAGGAGTAGAAATGCTAGATTGTGGGATATGTTACCTTGAAATTGAAAACGAGGCATCTCAGCACAGAAAGTTTGCTCTCTGCCACCCTAGGGGTTGATGGTTTAGTAGTCTTAGCATTGCTACAACTCTTCTACATAAAGACCGAGGACTTTTTTTTGCTCTGAAAAAAACAAAAAAACTTGCCAAATTATTTAGCTAAGAGGGAAGTTATGAGTAGTGGGTAGTCCGTGTATTTTTGGAGCCATTGAGCTTCAGTACCTGCTTTTCTTATGTCACCTATCTGCCATGTGTTCCTGGGCAAGTTACTTCCTTTCTCAGCTTCAATTTTTTCATCTGTGACACAAGGATAATAGTATCTGTCTGTGTCCAGGATTCACCCCAGCCTTCCCAGTTTCACTAGGAGGATTCACAGTTATATCTGCAGTTAAGATTTATTTTAGTGAAAGGATACAAAACAAAATCAAAGGGAGAAGGTAAAGTCAGGTGGAAATGACGCACAAGGTATCAAGAGTCTTCTCATCGTAAAGTCACTCAGGACATGCTTAATACCTCCAGCATCGAACTGTAACAATACATGTGAAATGTTGTCTACCACCGAAGCTCATGAGAGACTCGGTGCCCAAGGTTTTTATTTGGGGCTGGTCACATGGGCACTCTCTGGCTAGCATGTACCAAAATTCCAGATTCCCGGAAGGGTAACAAATGCTCAACAAAACCACATTGTTTGTACATAGAGTTTAGGCACAGTGTGCCACTCTTACCAGTGAGAGAATGATAGGAACACTTCCCAAATGAGAGTTCCCAGAGCGAAGGGCCAACCTTGCAAGCAGGCCTTTCTAAGGTTAGCTGTCTCATACCTGCCGATGACTCTTCTGCTCACTACCTTATAGAGTTGCTCACTATATATAGAGTTGCACAGTGGTCAGTGTACATTAAGTGTTTGATACATGTTAATTATTATGACTATAGTAGAAACCTTGTCTCAGAAAGCAGCCAGCTTAGCTTGACAAAATAGACTCATGATGCTGAGAGGACTTTTAGAAGACATCTCTCATCTACCCTCCTATTTTACAGGTAAGGATCTGAGACTCAGAAGAGTTAGGTGATTTTTCTAGTGATAGTGTGTGCCGTTTTCGTTTATCGGGAAGTGAGGATGTTTTCATTTTAAAGGGAGAAACTTTCTGAGAAACACCCAATATTCTGGGCGTGTAAACAGAACCTGGAGGAGATAACCTCTAATGAGCATTAGATAGCAATGGTTCAAAAGCAGCCTTGGCAGCAGTGTCTGTCGCTAATGTAAAGAGATTGGCTCTTGTCGTTTGAAGTGGTCTGATCCTTTTTATATCAGTGGGTTCAGTGTAATTTTATTCTGTGAAATCTGATAATGCATTCATTATAGTCTTTGCTCAGGTGCGTGACATTAGGCATGTGATATTAGGGGAACTGACCTAGCTCACCCTCCAAATCTCTGACTTCCTCTGTCTCCGACCTTCACATCTAGATTTAAAGGGATGATGTCATTAGGTCTCTATATCTCCCCACCACCTCGCTCCCAAGAACTTTTTCATCATCCCAAACAGAAACTCTGTACTCAACAGTAACTAACTCCCCATTTCCCACTCCTCTCAGCCCTTGGCAACCTCTATTCTGATTTTTGTTTCAATGAATTTACCTATTCTAGGTACTGCATATGAGTGGAATCATGCAATATTTGTCCTTTTGTGCCTGGCTTATTTCACTTAGCCTAATGTTTTCAAAGTTCATCCATATTGTAGCATGTATGCCATTGTATGTATATACCACGTTTTGTTTATCCATTCATCTGCTAATGGACATTTGTGTCATTTCAGGTCTTTCTATCTTAAGGTCACTTGATTCGGGACGTTAATTACATCTACAAAATCCCTTCACAGTAGTACCTTGATTAATGTTTGAATAATGGGGAGAATGTATGCGTATACCAAGGGCCCAGAATCTTGGGCCATCTTAGGATTCTGCCTATTGCATAACCCTCGAAAGATGGTACTACCCCTGGTTGGAGGTACCATCTTGCTTTCTCACCTTTACTCTGTAAATCTCACAGAAGAGTTCTGAAAATGGCATCTCATTTCATGGCCTGCCTTTCCAACTGGGCTTTTCTCTGCTCACGACTTTAGTAGAATGAAGGATGCATAATAAACACTTTCAGCCTCCAGTGAGAACACTCTGGCATCTTGTCCTCAGTATTACCTATGATATGTTTCTTGAGGGTATATGAGTATGAGAATCCCATTAGTAAGACCAGTGAGAGTAAGAGAATTTCTGTTTACCGTTTGCGATTTGTGAGTATAGTAGCATATACAAAAGGGCTTCTTTCTTCATAGTCTCTTAGAAATAACTTAAAAGCATTTAATAACCAAACAGTGGCACAAACTGTTTCAGACAATGTCCTGAGAATGCAGCAGGATTTGAACTTGTTCAAGTAAGAGAATTAGGGCTGTAACTGCCATAATTAAAGCCAGCCTATGCTTCAGCCTGAATGTACATTCATTTGATTTGGTGTGGTCTCTTGGATCCTGAAAAGATGGTGTTTCCTAGGAATTGGGAGACCTGGGAAAAGGAAAGTAGTGAAATGTGCTAGATATCTCATTAAATAGGAACTGGGCATCCCAATAACAAGAATATGACTGTGGATTCAGTGTGTTTGAACATTACACTGCAGTTCAGCGTGGAGGAGGAGTCCATGCCCTTTGGAAAGGCGTGGGTGAGGGGGGTGTGCGTGTCTGTGTGTGGGATTTGTCTCAGGTTAGGTTTTGCTTGAAAGGGGCTCTGAGTAGCTCGGTATGCTCCAAGCTAGTCAGATTCTCCAAGAGCTCCAGGACCTCTGTCTCCTCAATTTAGAATCCACCAGTTTTGTTGTGGGTAGTCTTGGCATTGGAAGGGAACAGGCAGCAATTGCCCTACTGTGAAAGTGAATGTGAAATTTGGATGAGAACTAGAAGTGGATAAAAGTATCCGCTATAGACAGCTAATGATACCTGCCTGCTGGGGATTACCTGGGCCATGGGAAGAGGAAGACCCCAAGGTGACTGACTACCTGCCTATATTTTCCAACCTAAGCTGGCTTTGCTGGCAGAACTGAATCTGTGTTCTCTCTCACAGGCAACTGCAATGTCTGTGGACTGTCTGGGGCAGCACGCAGTGCTTTCTGGGTAAGTGAGCTTGCTGTTTCTCTGCCATGACTTCTGGGAACAAATAACAAATCAAGAGGTTTCTGGTAAATTGGAAAATAGTCTTATATTCAAATTATAGTTATAGCGTTTAGTTCTGCTATCCTAGTGATCTCAGGGGTACAGGTAGGGATTATTTGCAGTTTACTTTTATCTCTGTCCTAACAGGTAAGCAATAAAATTCCTTTGAAATTTTAGTGGTGGTAGTTTGGTCTTGAATTTTCTGTTTATTGAACAGACTCTTCAGAAGGATGCTATCTGGTGTGGTCTCACAGATAGTTACTAGGATTGAGAGGTCTGGGTTCCCATATGACAAGCCTTTAATTATGAGCCCTGGACATTGAGTCAGTCGGCCTCCCTGGACTTCAGTTTTCTCATAAAGGAATTCTATTTCATCGTGAAGAAATCGAACTACATAATTTCTATAGTGTCTTTTAGCTCATAATTTTTAAGATTTGGCAATGAAGGGCCATCCCTGCATTAGCTAATCACCTTAACATTGCCCAGTGTGATAATATTTAATGGTCAGTCCTCTCTTCCCTTTTATATTGCTGTAGATTCTACCCCAACTCTCAAATTCAGCTGTGTTTTCATTAACGCAGCTGTTTATGAACCCATGTATAAATCAATGAATAGTTTCTATTATTCCATTTTATTTTGAAATTATGTTTTAATTTACCTTTAAAAAAAGCACATATCCAACATTTAAATAATTCGAAAGGATGTGCAATGGAAAGTGATTTTCCCTCCTCCCTCTGTCCTCTCTCCCAGAGACAATTACCAAGACATTTTTTGTGTTGCATATGCAAAGATAAGGAAAAATTAATAGCTTTTTCGTGCCCCCTTCCATTCACTTAAAAAAACAAAAAACCAGCTTTATTCACAAACCATACAATTCACCCATTAAAGTGTACAATTCAGTTATTTTTGCTTTATATTATTAATTTTCTACTGGTTTTTAATCCTTTTTCTTTTTAAATTGAGGAAATACCTATACATATGAAAAGTCAAGTAGCATTACAAAGCTTATATTGTCAGACAGTAGAATCCTATCTCACCTTTCAGCCACCCCTGATCCCACCCACCAGAAGCAACTACTTGAGACTCTTTCTGTTGTTTCTTTTGGATTACCTCAGTTTTCCCAAACAGTATATGTATAGTGCTGTGTCTTGATTTATCCATCGTAGATATTCAGCTTGACTTTCTGCGATAGAAAGTGAGGATTTAGCTCTTTTACTTTGTTCTGTGACTCTTACATATACACCTGTCTTCCCTGCTCCTTCCAATATAGTTATATAACAACAAGTTGTTGAGTTGAATCGGTATTTGGGGTTCTTTTTCTCAGTTATTGTCGTGAGGTCCTATGCCATTCTGATTCCGGATTCTGTATGTCACCTGTTTTTTCTCTTCGAAAGCTTTAAAATCCTATCTTTGTCTCTAGTATTATCCTTATCTCCAGTGTGTGTGAAATTTTCACCATGATTGCTTTCGTTTGTGTCTTTTTTCATTCATTGTGTATGGACCTACAGTGCCCACTTTTTTACATTGATGCTTATTTTATCTAAACAAATAGAAGTATAACATACACTTAGCCTCATATAGCTATATTAACAACCCATAAAATACTCTCAGGTGCCCTACACTACCTGTGTCTCAAATGTTAGCTTTCTTAGCATTCATTGATGTGGATATTGCCATTCGTAGCATTCTAAGAGAAAATAGGGTTATGTGGATGGAAATCATGAAAGTGTTTCTGTTTTGGTGTGTTCTTAGATATGATCGCATTCTATTATTTTTCAGCATGATTTTTTTTTCCGGCATGATTTTAATTGAAGCTCACCATTTTCATTTTATTTGAACTTTAAATACGTATATAAAGTGTATACTTAACTGAATAGATTAGTAAATTTACAGACATATACACTATGTGGTTACCATTCAGATTAAGATACAGAATAATTTTTAGCACCTTGGGTGGCCCTTTTGGTCTGGAAATCTGTGTCTTTGGTAATTTCCCCTCCTCTATTTTTTCTCGTTCTTTCTGGAGCTATTGTTAGTTGTGTTGAATATCCTGTGCGGATTCTCTTTTGGTCTTTTGCATTCTGGTGCTTTTCTTTAACTTCCAATCCTTCTACCAGATTTCAACTTAAATTTTATTTCAACTTAAATTTTAATTTCTAAGAGCTCTTTTTTTTTGGTTTCTGTTCTTTACATTGTCTTCTTTTGCTTCTGAGAATATTAATTCTAGATTTTTCTTTCCTTTTCTTTTCTTTTTTCCGATTATTTTGGTCTGTCTTTTAGGTTTCCCTTGGTGGCTGATACTCGTGGGCTCTGTTCATATTAGAGAGTGGTTGGAATCTGTTCACATGAGTGGTGGTGGGGTTCACTGTAGGGTGGTCCGGTGGGAACCAGGCCCCTTTGTTAGAGGGTGCCCAAATGTCATCACCCCCAAGGTTTTGTTATTATTTGTTTGCTTTTTCTCTTTCTTGGGCTGGTCATTTCTTCCTGGGAAGATTCTTTCTGTCACTAATCACTGTCTGAAGACTAAAAGCTAAGCGTCGTGAGTGCTGAGCGGGAGAGAGGCCCGAGGGTCTCACATCACACTTCAGTCCTGTTCTGAGCACAGCCCCTCTCGTTTACTTTTCTGTGCCTCTTGTCCCAGTCCCCAGCTTCTCTGATGTTTCTTTAAAGCACATCATCCACCCTCCGCTGGGGTGAAGGAGAATGGGGAGGCGGCCACCTGGCTCTGTGGGGTGTGCTTAAACCACTCTCCGGAGCGTTCCTTCAAACAATTCTCTGGTTTTGTATTTTCTGCTTTTGGTTGTCCAGCCCTCTCCCTCTTCCTCTTGCCCGCAGCCCGCAGTTCCTGAGCGGGCCAGGCACTGTGAATCAGCTTGCTTCTCACTCACTTCTCCTCTGCAGACACTTGAGCATTAGCTTCCTTTCTCTAGATCAATTACCATTTATCCATCTGCTTTTCATTGCCTCTTTCATTTTCTTTGTTTTTGTGGGTTTCTGTATTTTATGTTCTTACCCTTATTTTAGTGGGTCTTCAGAGGGGGCTGAAGATAAACACATGTTTAATCAGGCATGTTTTCCCCGAAGTTCCCACTTTCTGTTCTGTTTTTGCTTTGAGATGTCTCTGACTCTCCTGTTGACATGCACCCCATATGTATAGCCCTTAGCCTTTTCCTGTTTTTCATTCTAATGGCAAGATGCCAACCTGCCTGCCATAGGACTTGGTGATTCCTTTGGAGGAGGTCAGGTTTCAGATCTTTGTTCCGCAGAAACTTTCTCGGAAGTCCCAGAAGTTCCGTGAATTTGTGTCTTACCTGTGAGTTCTTCTTCGTAACCATCCCTCCTAGGGTTTCTGCTAGAGTTTAACAGGCCACCTTAACTTTCCGTTCCCTGTCTTTTCTAAGCAGGGACTTTATCTTTTTCTTCATTATTAAGCCCACTTATCATTGATATCCAGGGCCTTGGAGCGCTCTCCAGCAATGAATCAATGGCTGATGGTTGATAAGATGTTGATTCATACACCAAGGATTTTTCGCTTAAAAAAAAGAAAAAGAGGTGAACATAGAACATCTCTGTTTTCAGTTCCTCTACGTTGATTGGCACCTAGAGCATTATATGCACTTAATATGTTATTTTCATTATTATTATTTTTTGGTTGTTATTTCTACCCTCCTGATTGACTTAATTTAGTTCCCTTTCCAGTTGGCCAACTTGCAAGGGGATTTGGATTTTTCCATAGGCTATTTGGCTAAGTGATAAGTGATGTGTTTAATTCAGCACACATTTATTGACTACAAAGCACTCTGCTTAGTGATGCTGGATGTACAGAGATATTTGAGACGTGGTCCGTATTCCAAACACTCAGTTGGTTTGGGACGAGAGCCTGAGCATTAGCGGTTCTGCTAGAGAGAAATAGTGCTGTCGAAGTGCAGACCATGTATTAGGAGTAACATAGAAACGTGACTGTCCTAACTGGGGGATTGGAAGAAGCTGGGGGAGGGGCAGGGTTTGACTGAGTGCAGTGGGAGGAAGTCAGACTTTCATGGATGTGGTAGGGAAGACCGTCTCCAGAGGTAGACTCTCACAGGGATGTGGCATCTAACGGCCCCTTGAATCACTCTGTCACTTGTGTGCCTTTCAGAGGAGACGAACAGTTGTATGTATCTGGGGAGTTTTTGAGCACTGCTTGCAAGCCATATGTCATTCTGAGTGTGCTTTTCTATCTCAATGCTAATGCTGTTATATTGTCATAAATTCGATTGTTTTCCTAGCCGCCGATTCCTGTACATCGTTAATCTAGATGCCCCTTTCGAAGGTCACCGAAAGATCTCTCGCCAGAGCAAATGGGACATTGGAGCTGTGCAGTGGAATCCGCATGACAGCTTCGCGCACTATTTTGCAGCTTCGGTGAGCTTGCTTAAGGAGAACAGGAAAAGGCTTTTAAGTGTGTGATCTGGGGCTGGAAGCTATATATCTTATGTAGAGAAGAGAATGTAACCCTCATTTCTCAGGTGAAAAAGAGGTGTGGAAGGAAGATAGAGACAGATCACAGATGAAAAAAATACAGGTTTTGCTGGTGCTATAGTTGTCAGACCTTGTGTTTCTAAGGATTAAATCCATATTTTGAAAGGGAAACATTTCTGTGTGTGAGGAGAACCCATTTTCATTAGCAGCAATGTAACTAGTCAGTGACCATGAAGGATATTCTAAGGGGAAACTAGTGAGCTGGTGTGGCATTGACCTTCACTGCTTTCAGAGGAATTAGAAGTTTCCATATACCCTTTCACTCAAAGGAAGGGGTTCTTTCTTGATTGGGATTCGTTAGATCAGTTGATGCCCTGAAATTTTATGTGCCTAATTACGTGTGAATTTTTCCAGGGAAAAGGTGTATACATTTCTTAGGTTTTCCAAGGGATTCATGACCGAGAGAAGATTCTGGGCAGATCATCTCTGGTATATTTCATCAGATTCTCTGCCAGCATTCTGTTCTCCCAGAACAATTAGAGATCTGATCTTTGGCTCCTTTTGCACTGGGCTAGAAGGACAGTATCTATAGGAACCTTTCTTATTGTCTAGCAGATGTGACATTCATAGTACTGTCTGAGGCTGTTCTTATTGGGACTGGCAGTCCGGGAGAGGAAAGCATCTGAGAAAAGAGTGACATTGTCAGCTTTAGAAAGAACCTTTCAAAAGCTACACTTCCCCATCATTTCCATAATAATATCTGACTACCTGACTTTAACCGCGCGGGTGTCTGAGCTTGAGCTGGTTTGGGGACTGCTCTGAAGGGGAAGGGGAGAGTCAGTCTGCTGCTGTCCCATTCTCCGCCTCCTTCCTGTGTGTTAGGAAGGATGCTCTTTTTGTTGGCTGACATCTCAAGGCCCTTTAGCTCCCCTCTCATGTTCAGCCTCTCATTTGGTTTAGGGTTTCTCAACCTTGGCACTATTGACCAGTTAGGCCAGGTAATTATTTGTGGCGGGAGCTGTCCCGCACACTGCGGGAGATTAGCAGCATCCCTGGCCCCTATTGCTCGCATCCCCTTCTCTCCCCTAATTGTGATAACCCAAAATGTCTCTAGACATTGTTAAATGTCCCCTGGGAAGCAAAATCGCCCCTGATTGGGAAGCACTGATTTAGGCTGACCCCTTAGTGCTTGGTCCAGGTGAATTAACACTGCATTTATTTACGAGTGGCGAGAAAGACAGCCTTTTGTTTGTTTTAAAGATAATTATTTTAAGATGAAAATATAGTGTCATTTATTGCATTCACAATGTTGTGTGACTGCCACCTCTTTCTAGTTCCCAAACATTCATCACTTCCGCATAAGACCATTTACCATTAAGCAGTTTCTCCTCATTTCCCCCTCCCACAATCCCTGGCAACCACCTATCTGTGTTCTGTCTTTATGGATTTATCTGTTCTGGATATTTCCTATAAATGGAATCATACAATACATGACCTTTTGTGTCTGGTTTCTTTATCCATGTTGTAGCATGTATCAGCACTTCACTCCTTTTGGCTGAATAATCTTCCATTGTATGGATAGACTGCATTTTGTTTATCTGTTCATCCACTGATTGATGTTTAGCTTGGCTTTTGTGCATAGTGCTGATATGAATATGCGTGTACGTGTACTTTCTGAGTACTTGTTTTTGGTTCTTTGTGGTATATATCTAGCAGTAGAATTTCAGGGTCATGTGGTAAGTCTGTGTTTAAGTTTTTGAGGAACCATCAAACTGTTTTCCATAGTGGCTGAACAGTTTTACAGTTCCACCAGCAATGCGCAAAGGTTCCAATTTCTCCTCATTTTCACAAAAATTAGTTATTTCCTGTTTTATTATTTTAAAAAAATTTTAAATGATAGTCATCCTGGAGTGTGTAAAGTGGTTTTGATTTGCATTTCCCTAATGACTAATGGTGTTTAGCATCTTTTCACATGGCAGTTGGCCGTTAGTATATCTTTTTTTGGAGAAACGTCTATTCAAGTCCTCTGCCCATTTTTTAATTGGAATTGAGTTGCTTGTCTTTTTGCAGTTGAGTTATAATAGTTATTGTTTATATACTTTTGATACTAGACCCTTATCAGATATGTGATTTGCAAACACTTTCCCTAGTTCTGTAGATTATCTTTTTACTTTGTTGATAATGTTTTTGATACATAAAAGTTTTAATTTTTGATAAAATTCAACTTATTGATTACTTTTTCTTTTTGAGCCTTAGTTGATTGAGTCTCCGTTGCTTCATCTGTATGAGACATGCTTCATCTGTCGTGGGTGATGACACCACCGGTGTACAGTGTGGTGGTGAGAGGGAGCAGAGGGCAGGTGTCCTAAGGTGCCTCGTTCGTAGACTGGCACTAGCAAACCCTCTGGAAATGGCGAATAATATTGTAAGATGAGGGGACTTTTTTTTTCACTTCTATTCCCAGTGGAAGTTATTTTGAATCCCAACCTTTTCACAGGAATTTTACCTATTTAGAATTGGAACCTAGCATTTCAGGATAAAAATCTCAGACTTTATATATCTACCTGACTCTGAGCTATAATGAAAATCAGTTTTTTATATACATATTTATGTTATATATATATTATATATATTTTACATATAATATATGTTATATATTTTTATATATATATCAGTTCAGAAATTATTAAGTGGCCTACTAGTAATCTTTATTCATTTTTAGTTTGTTTCATAAGCTCATGATAGTTAGGGAGCCTTTGCTGGTCTGTGTAAGTGAAATGTAGTTTAATCAGACTTTTTTCTTCCGATTTTTTTCTGTTGTAGTTGTGGTTTCTTCTGGCCCGTTTTCTCCGTATCTTCCTGCTGAAATCTTTCAGAAATTCAATACAGGCCTATTTTAAAGAGTCTGTGTAATTTCGCCCTCTGGGACACCCGTTCGGCGGCGTTTCTGTTTTCTTTCTTGTGCCTCTGCTGTCTCAGTGTGGTAGACGTGGACTCTGGCATTTGATAACGGGAAGCTGAAAAACTCCAGTGTGACAGCAGCGGGAGAGATGGGCGCGTGGCCTCCAGAGCGGGGAGGAGGTTCCCCTGGTGGCTGGGGCCAAGTCCATGACCATCACTCCCACGCTCAGTGGTGCATCTGTAGCTTCAGCTTAGCTGTAATTTTTTAAAGATGGGTTCATTTTGAAGATAGCAGTGCCTTTCTGTTTTGGAGTCCTTGTACTGAGCTGAGGTTAGCTCAGATGTTAATTGTACTTATTTCCGATGGGTTTTTAAAAAAGTTCAACCTGTGGTGGGATCGTTGCAAGTTGCTTTCTACGTGGCTTCCCCTGCTCGCCTCGCGCAGACCGGTGGGAGAGCGTGTAGCCTGCCGTGCTGCCCGCGGCCTTCTTTGCCTTGTTTCTTTTCAGAGTAACCAACGGGTCGACCTGTATAAGTGGAAGGACGGCAGTGGGGAAGTGGGCACGACCTTACAAGGCCACACTCGTGTCATCAGGTAGGCGCTGGCCCTCCACGGCTCCCTGGACTGTCTTGCTCCGTCACACCCTTCTCCACAGCTTGACTGTCTGGGTGGCTGTTAGGGCGTTAGCTTGCCCTGAGGCGATGGCTTTCACAGCAAAGAGCAGCTGGTGTTGGGAACCAGCATCTGTGCAGTGTTAACCCCGGTCCCAGAAACTTAGACAGGTATAGCCTGGTCCAGAGTACAGATTCGAGCTGATCTTTGCCTCAGGAGGGAGACGAAGTTATGCCAGAGGCGTCCCTCAGGTAGTTACGCCAGAGGCGTCCCTCAGGTCACAGTCGGCGGTGCCCATGAGTCAGAGACATCAGGGAGCAGCCTCGAGCTCTTTCTCCGACAGCCGTGGGAGCCGGCCTCATAGGCCGTTGTCCAGCCGCACAGTTGCCATACACTTGTGGCCTTCCATTGGCTTCTGGAGTGTTCCTCAATGCACCCTTGCCCTGGATCACTGTTTCTGGGTGGGGAAAATCTGTCCTGGGAAGTAGCAGCAGGGAGCACAGGAGTGGTGAAGCGGACCTGGGGACTGATGACAAAGGCTAGATCCTCAGCCTGTGCCAACTGTTCCTGTGGTAACTGCCTTTCTAGGGAGGAGGGCACAAGTAAGGGGACTGGAGGCCTGCCCTTGGAAGCCGTATGGCAATGCGGCAGTTTGCCACTGCTTTAAGAGATGTGAGGTTTACTCAAGGTACCTGTGGTTGAGTCTGATTTAGAACATAAGTTAAAAATCGCTTGATGTGTCTTTCCTTTGTTGCGCACGCGCGCGCGCGCGCGCGCGTGTGTGTGTGTGTGTGTGTGTGGTGTGTGTGTGTGTGTGTGTGTATTTGAAACCCTCCATAGCTAGTGATGACAAAGGGAAGGATCTGAAAGTTTCCTTTGGTGCTCAGTTAAATTTTATTCATCCCCAAAGAGCTTTGGAGACCCTTCAGCTTAAACCATATTGAGAGGCCCATTCACAGTGACTTTCTGAAGCTACTAGAGACTAACTCTGCTAGTGCTTTGGAACCAGACTCTGAATTTTTTCTCTATGTTGTTGTCATGCTTATTTCTTGTATTCCCAGCGACTTGGACTGGGCAGTGTTTGAGCCAGACCTCCTGGTTACCAGCTCCGTGGACACCTACATCTACATTTGGGATATCAAGTAAGAACAATTAAGAGGCATAACCACTTGGTTGTGGGACGATTTGGGACCTTTGTCTTAGAGATCAGGTATCTTGGTTTGGTTTCCCCTAAATGAAGACCCTGAGAGAGGGGTACTTTGCGGATACGTTATTTAGAAGGTGAGAGAAACTCCATAGGGAGATGGAAACGAGAGACAAGATCAGGAGGGCCACAAATAGAGGGTGCATTATCCATCCGGGTACCATTGTGAGCAGGTGGGACTTAGCCTTACTGGGGACCACTAGGTACTAGTGTAAAACTCCCTCATCAGAGGAAAGAGTTCCACCCCTGAGGGCAGGAAGTGGGGGTGATGTCCACTGTCAGTCATTGGTGACCCCCAGGGGCCTCAATTCCTTGGCATTTCATTTTTGTCACAGAGGTTTGCAGAATGGGCTTTGGGAGCCAGGTAGATCCCCTGGCAAAGACACACAGGTCCTGGCATTTGGAAATCAGGCTGGAGTTTACTGAAGTGGCAAGTGAGGGTGGAGGGATTTTGATGGTCAGACGCACACCTGCTACTGCAGGCAGTGCTACAGACACGTCTGCTCAGCTCTTTACTTGCTCTTTGTGAGGCTTCAGTTCCCCATTTGTAAAAGGGGGCTGAGAGCCACCTGGTAGGGTCACTCTTCATGGAGTGAAGAATAAAAGGCGCCCAGCCTAGGGCCTGGCACATTTTAAGTTCTTAATAAACGTCTGTTCCACTCTCTCTTTGTAGAGAAAAGTTCCCTTTACTGGAACAGTTGGAGGTGACAAACTAGAGGGTACAATCTGTAGAGTTCCCCAGATGGGACACCCTTTCCCCTCACGAGGCTCTTCTGCTCCGATATGGCAATGGCTTTGTGTGATTTTACGCTGAAAGGTGGAAGACAAACCAGGCACTGAGGTGTGACAGACCTGACCGAGCAGCGAAAGGATTCTTAGGGAGTAGGGGCGAGTCTGCTGACTTCTGTATTCCATGCGGGTTAGTGCTTCAGAGGTGATTAGTTAAAGGCAGAGCCTGAGGAAGCAAAGGACACAATCTGGGGAAATGGAAGAGAGAGGCTCGTAAAGAAACAGACCGTCCAGGGAGCTATGGGACTGGGTTAGGGTATGCCTCAATTACATGAGGCAATTTTTTTATAACTGAAAGATTAAAAAACACAGAACTGACAATTCCTTTTCAGGTTTTTTGAATATTAAGCGGGAGCTGCAAATGTGCCTTGTCTGGCCCTCCCAGCCCTAGGGTGCTGCTCGGTTCTGTCATTTTACCATTCGTAGTGAACCATAAGCCTCTCCAAGAGTGTCTTGTTGTATCTAGGAATAGTGTTTTTTTTTTTTAGTTGTGTTATAAAACATAAAATTTACCATCCTCACCATTTTGAAGTATACAGTCAGTAGTGTTAGTATACTCACATGGTTGTGCAACAGTTCTCCAGAATATTTTCATCTTGCAGAGCTGAAACTGTTGTACGCAGTCAACAACCTCCTCCCCACCATCCCCACTGGCCCCTGGTGACCACCGTTCTACTTTCTGTCTCTGTGAGTTTGACTACTCCAGGGACCCCAAATAAGCAGGATTGTACAGTACTCATTCCTTCAGGACTGACTTATTTCACTTGGCATCAAGTCCTCAAGGTTCATCTGTGTTGTAGCACGTGGATAGGCTATCCTTCCTTTTTAAGGCCTAATGACGTTCCATTGTATGTGTACACCACGTTTTGTTTATCCATTCATCGGTCATGGACATTTGGGTTGCTTCTACCTCTTGGCTATTGTGAACATCCAGAGTAGTTTTCCACTCCACCTTTGAAATGCTGTTGGGAAGGTTCTTGCAGAGTTATGCCTCCATGACCGTCCCCTTGTTCCATTAGGAGGAGTGACACCAGGAAGGTATTCTTTTGGCTTTTTCCTTTCCTACATCAGAGTCACCCAGGCTATGCTAAATCATGTAGTTCATTTTCTATGGATATGGCTGTCTGATTTGAAATTCAGACCTGGCCACAATTGAAGTGACTGACAAACTTCATCTACCTGGAAAGAGATAGGCTTCTCTTTACACTCTTTTTAAGGCCCTCCTATTCCTACTGAACTCCAAATACTCACTGAAAGGAAAGCGAAGGAATGCATGCAGAGGTGGTTGGTGGCATCTGAATTGGGCATTTGATATTCTACTTTTATATTTCAGAGACACAAGGAAACCTACCATTGCACTGTCTGCTGTAGGTGAGTGTATATTCCCCTGGCTTGTCTTCATTCCATTCCTTCCATCCCTTCTCTCACACTGACCACCCCACACCCCTTCTTCATCATGGCTGGGGAATCGTAAGTCCCACATTGCAAGGGGCTTGCTTCAGGCTGCTCTTAGAATTTAGAGTTAGGACTGTTGTTGATTGTGGTCAGGAATTTATTTCTGAATTCAAGGACAGGAACCAAATTGTTTTGTTCTATTGTAGAAACTTTCAAATGTTTATAAAAATAGAAGAAAATGAACTGCCTTCTGTTCATCGTCTAGTATCTCAGTCGTCAACGTGTGGCCAGTCTTATTTCATCTTCCTCTACCCACTGACCCCCCCCCCCATCCCCTTGGGGATTATTTTGAAGCATTATTTTTAATCCTCGTTATCATTTCATCAACAAATATTTTAGTAAGTATTTTTTTATAAGGGAGGAATCCTTTAAAAGAAACATAATCACAGTGCCATTAATCTACCTAAAAATATTAACAGTAGCTCTTTTATTATCCTGAAATATTTAAGCAGTATTCAAATTCCCCCACATCTTTCTCTCTTTCTCTCGTCTCTTGGGGTTCTTCTTCCTCTCTTTTTTCGTTTGTTTGTTTTTCATTCCCTGCAGTTGATTTATTGAAGAGACCAGGTGGTTTGTTCTGGGGGTTTCTTCGCAGTCTAGATGCTGGTGACTGGGTTGCCCTGCTGTTGTTTAATATGGAGGCACTGAGTCTTCGAAATTCCTTTCTGATCTGTTTTCATTGCTCAATCGGAATTGACTGTTTTGGGGATTCTGAACTGGGGCTTTCATGGAGTGTTCCTGCTACTTCTTGAAAATTGAACCTGAGTATAGAACTGGTATACCTTATTCACCGTGATGACGCCCGATCATCAGTATTGTATTTTGGCATCCTTGATAAAAACTTAATATTATCTGTTTCTTAAATGCTGTTCCTTTGTATCTTCTGGTTACATTTGAATTCCCGTTTGGTGTTCATTCCAAAATGATTGCATGATTCTTCTCTTTTTCCCCACACCTCCACACCTCATCATTTAAAGGCATTTAGCATCACGACTCTGTTAAGCAGCCAGATTGTCTGTGAGGTTAGGGACCATGTCTGTCTGATTTGGTGCTGTAGACCAAGGTCAGCCTGTGTGCCTGACCCAAGGGGATGCTTCATAAATATTTGTTGCTTGGATGTAGGAATCAAGCACCTGTGCCTTTGTGCTCAGGGCTTAACAGTTCTTTTGATCTGATGTCCCCCCACCCCAACCTTTTAGCCACTTATAATCTTAGACATAGAATGGTCCACAGACATGTTTGCAGAGGACATCCAACTGATTAAAAATACAAGTGGTCTCTAACTGCTCAATCACATTTCTCTGACTTTGTCATTTCCATGTATCAGGTTTCTAAGTTAGATTGGTCATAGAGGAACCCTATAAAGAAAGGCAGTTCTTTTTTTCAGCCCACTTATTCTAATTGCTTTCTTTTCTGTTTTAGGTCCTTTAAAAAAATAGAAATAGGAGACTTCTTTCCTTTTTGCACCTCAGCGAAGTTTCTTAGTGGTAAGAAGGCTGCCCTGGGAAAAAAGAGGCAACTGAGAGGCTTATGGACCTTTGTAAGCTGTCCCATGTGACCTTCCCTGAGAGGTGCAGCCTTGGATGCTGCTGTTCCCCACATCTGTGGTCCTCATCTCTCCTGGAGTACCTTGTCATACCTTCGGGGTAGGGCGTCAGTGAGAGCACGTCTGGGTGTGCTCCAGAGTGTTCTCTGTGTCTGGAATCCTTACAGGCTGGGACCTTTGTTTGACCCTGGCTCATGACCTAGTTGAGCAGAGTGAATCTTTGGGAGGCTTCCTGGTCTGTAGACCCTATGCTCCCCCACAGGGAAAAGTGTTTTTTTGGAACTTATCAAAGAACCATCATGAGGAAATGGAGCAAGCTCTTCTTACTCATTCTCTGGCTGAATTGGTTTCTTGCCAAAAAACAAAACAAAACAAAACTAATCTCTTAAGTAATACTCTCGCTTCCTTCCTTCATCTTAAGGGGTCTCCACCACTTGTGCTTGGATGACTCAAGGCAAAAAAAAAACAACAACAACAGACAAACAAATATCCTCACCAAAACCAAGAAAGGATAAATCCTGGTTCTTAACTCTATTTCCTGTTAGAGCCTAAGTCCTTCCTTTATCTATTACACTCTCTCGACTTCCTGGGTCAGATTGTTCTCCAAAGCCCTGATCTACTATGGTGTCTCCAGTAATAACCACCCGCCGAAAGGGAGAGGCGTCAAAGCAGAATATCATGTGTTGTCTGAGTGGAGGACAAGAATAGGTGCGAGGAAGGGTGGACCATTGTTTGGTTCTTAATTAACTTGATTATTTTTAAGAGACAGCTAGAATTACTGTTGTGGTCCAGTTTTCCAAACGTCTCAGCCCCTTCTGACATCTACAGTGCACCTCCTCTCTTAAGTTACTCTTTTTTCATTGTTAACCTCTATGTATTGGCAGAGTTGGAAAGGCCCGAGTTTACACGGTGCCAGGGTATCCCTTCTGCTGACTCAGCACAGGGCCGGTGGCCATGTGTAACTGCTGATGGGGAGATGGGGGGAGGGGGCACATAACCTTCCGAGGGCAGAATTGGGCAACACTGGGGCTTATTCATCTAGCTTCAGCTGTGGGCTTTGTTCTTTCTAGACAGTTTCTCAAAAAAAAAAAAAAAAAAAAAAACGGGGTTGGGGAGGAACAGGCGCTGCTGAGGCTCTCCTGGTTGGGAGCGCAGGCATGGTCTTCGGAGATGATGAATGAAGAGCCAGGTTGTGCGATGAGTCAATTACCAACCCGCAGAGCCATGCTCACCTTCTGCTCGCTAAGAAACTTCCTTTCCCCTGGATGCTGCTCTGAGATAACCTATAGGTTTTTTCCTAAGTGGAGTTATTTCCTCAATTATGTGACTCTGATCCTGTTCCCATGTGTTATTTAATTCTTTTATTTTGGGGGTTCGTTTTCTCTTTAATGATGGAGTTGCAGTCATAGAGACGTGAAGGGTTCTGTGCTTATTCGACTAGAACTCATTATCCAGCTCCCCTGGATCTGGTTCTGAAGTCGTTGAGGGCAGCAGCTTTCCTCCCCTGATTTTTCTTTGCAGCGGGTGCCTCACAGGTCAAATGGAATAAAAAAAATGCCAATTGCCTTGCCACCAGTCATGACGGGGATGTGCGCATTTGGGACAAGCGGGTGAGTAACCTGTCTTCTCCCCAGTTGGCCTTCTTTCCCTCCCAGAGGGTAAGAAGAGGATGTTCTGAGCAGCAGGACTTGCCTCGAGAGTGTAAGGTGCCCTGTGCCACGTGGTAAATTGCCATTTTAATTAAGATCATCGTACCAGATGACATTTGCTTCCCGATCAAACCCGTGTTGAAGGAAGATAGGGAAGTGAGGCATTTTGATCGGTGGTTAAGAAAATGAACTTGGCCTGACCGAAGTTAGAGTCTCGCTTTGCTGCCTCTTAAGTATGGTATCAGGTGAGCCACTAAACTTCTCCAGGTCTCTGTTCCTTTATCTTCAAAGTAAAGATGATAGTAATAGTGAGTGTATCATTGAGGAGATCAAACCTGGGGGACCAGACGCTATTCCAGTATGGTCAGATGCCCCAGATTGCAAAGTGAAAAGTAGTTCTAGGGTGTATACCATTCTGAATACCTCTGGTATAAACCACTGAGGGAGGGTCCTCAGTACATTCACATTCTCCCTCAGAAGCCTAGCCGTGCCATCAGTCCCAAGAGGGCCTGCAGACCATGTGTTCTCCCTGCAGCAGCCTGTGTAACTGACAGGCATGAAAGAGGTGCCAGGGTCCCAGGCTGCTCTGTAATGGAAAGTCTGTTAGAAATTTGGTATGTTTTGCATCAGTGAAAATTAATGACCCAAGGAATGGGCTACCCCATCTCTAACTGCCAGAGGGAATGACGGCGAGAGCAGTTGGCTTCTGTAAGATCTGGGGTATAAATACTGCTTCCTGTTGTGTGAAACCTGAGGCTAGAGATCCTCAGCCTTTATGGGGAGCACCTACCTTGGGTTTTTTTCTGAAACTCATTTAGGGGCTGTCCCAACTCAGGTGCGGACTGGAAAGCCTCAGCTGTGCTGCTGGCCCCCTGCCCCCTTCCCCTTCTTAACAGTTGGAGGGAGGAGAAGGAAGTGAAGCAGAGATTGGGAGTCTACTGGATTAGGTGCCGGGACCTGCTGAGTAAGAAGTGTTAGTCGAAGGAAGCCCTCCGCCTTAGGTAGCTCTTAGGTGAGAAGGTGATTTTATAAGAGGAGGTTGGACGGGTACATCTTCCATGTGTTAGTTTTTGTCTCTGTCCTTTTAGTCCAATGTGGTAGTACCCATTCCCCCCACTCCTTTATTTCTTATGTTGATTGATTGGTTTTATTTCTTTTGTTATTAGTATAGCATTTAAATATAGCGAATGGTTTAAATAAAGTGTTTGCTTATTTGTCTTTGCTGTGGACTGTTTTCAGAGCCATAGGCAAATAAACAGTTTGGTATTTAGCCATGAACTCTGCCAATACCTGTTTTCCTTATCTTGTAGAAATGTACCGCCAAACTCTTCCTTCTTAGTCCTCTCATTGGTCCACTAACAACCCTGACTTCCCTCAGCAAGCCTTTTAGCTGTTTTGTTTAAAGGGTTTTAACTTTATTTTTGGCACTCCATACTTAGGACTTCTGCTCAGATGGATTGTAAAACTTGTCGGTCATATTTTTACTACTATGGCACTTTCTAGTGTCAAACCAGCACTGATGGCAGCAAGCGTCAGAGACTTTAAAAAGTACAGTGTGAGCGATAATGTTGGATTTCATTTAAACTCGCACAGACTAATAATACTAACGTTTACTAAGCATTTGTTATGTCAGGCGTTGTTCTGAGAACTTTATGTGTCTTGATTCATTTCTCTTTATAACTAGCCTTTAAGTAGGTACTGTTTTTATCCCGTTTCCACAGATGAGTATGCTGTGGCGCAGTGTGTTGTGGGATTTGAATTCAGGGAAGCTGGTTGTGGAGACTACTCTTAACCTCAGAGACTAAGGCTAATTATAGGAGTAATAGATGCTCTTTGTAGAAAATCCGAAAGAGAAAGTAAAATTCATTCATCGTCCTCATACCCAGAGACCAATGCTAACATTTTGGTGTTTTCTTATACTTTTTTGAAAATATGGTTTATCACATTAAGTACATAATTATGTATACTTTTTTCATTTAACCTTACAACATATGCATTTTTCCCATGTTATAACCTCTAAGTATAACTTTTAATGGCTAGATCATATTGTATCAGATTGTTATACTATAATTGATTTTAAATTTTAATTACTCTCCACTTCCTATGTGTGTCATTTCTGGTTTTCTTGTGTTCCAGATAACACTAAGATGAACATCTTTTGTATCTAAAGCTTTTTTTGAATTTGGAATATTCCTTTAAGAAAGGAAAACTTTAAATCTCTTGATAAATTTGTCAAACTTTATATGTACACCAGCAGTTATAAATGAAGCCTCATTGAGTATTATTTACATATATCTTCTAATTTGATAGTTGAAAAAGATCTTGTGTTAATATATGTTTCTAGGTTTTCTGAGTTTGTTTTAAACATGCTTATTAATCATATATTATTTTGCGATGTGTGTTCATTCTCTTTTTGGGGTCTTGGTCACTTTAAGATTGGTGGGTTTAGCCTCAGGATTGAGATTGGACCTGTTTAGATGTCATAGGCCCTCTTGGGTGATTGTGAGGAAGGGGAGCAGAAGTTGCAGACCATGCTACGAAAGGGGAAAAGTATCCTTCATTAAAGCCATGCATGGGCTGGAGCAGAAGGAAATGATGCTCACTGGCTGATACACAGAGCATGCTTGGAGAGCTAGATTAGTCTCTTTGTTGTTGTTGCTTCTTTTAAACAAAACAAAGTAGAGTTTCTTAACGGATAGAGGTGGTATCCGGTAGTATTCTTATATCCCCACTCAGTACCCAGCGAACTGTTATGCGGTAGACACTTAGTAAGTTCTTTCTAAATTGACAACGCTCAGTGCTGATCCTTTGCAGAAACCCAGTATAGCAGTGGAATATCTAGCAGCCCACCTTTCCAAAATCCATGGCCTGGACTGGCACCCAGACAGCGAGCACATTCTTGCTACCTCTAGTCAAGACAACTCTGTCAAGGTGAGTGGTACCCACTGGGACATTTGGGGGAGCTGTGTTGGGAGACATCAGATTGTGCGCTAGCACTTTCTTCAGAAGGAAAGCTAGCATATTAGCATAGTGCATGCGTGTCAGGGGTGCATATGCTTCTTGGGGAGCTGGGCAAGTAAACCTGGTTATGTAGACCAGCAGGAGCGATACAGTAGCATATATCTGATATGGCTCCTGGACTTTGTTCAGAGGGTTTTCTCCTTTCCCTTTGTCAAAGGAAGTCAGAGACAGAAGCATTTAGAAAGGAAAAGGAATTTATTTGCAAATACGTTGCCAGGAAGTCAGATTTCAGAAAGACTGGCTCATCAAAAAATACCACAGATGTAAAGTAAAGGAGGAACGCCCACAGGATTGCTCAGGTTCCCAAGTTTACGATTAGTTTGTCGGAGTGGAAACAGCAGTTTTCTCACATGATTATATCTGCAAAATTTTGACATATTCAGACATCAGTGTTGCAAAAGTCGGGGATAGAGTTGTTTTATTAGAGATTCTCTAACTTACAGGAAATGCTCACAGTTTTATGTCTTTTGGTGACCCTGTTATTTTTGGTCTTCATCAGAGTGCAGTGTTTCTTATTGTTTTCCTTTCTGACTGGGATGTGATGTGCACCCTTGTTCAGAAGGATGCAGGGCACAGAGTCAGCTTCATGCCCCAGTTCCTCCTTGTGGTCCGGTCTCTGCCGGGAAGGACCACAGAAGTTTGCTTAGCAATTACTAATTTAATGCCTTGTTTTGTTTATGTAGGCGTGTACAATGTCTTTTTTTGGTATGGTTAACAAAACTAGAATCGTACACGAAGGCTTAAAAAGTTAACTTCTGTCTTGAGGTTTGTAAATCCCTTAGGGTTGTAATTTACTTTTATGTGCCGGAAGTGTTTTGTTTTGATTTGTTTTGGTTAGTTGGTTTGTTTTGGATTTGGGGTTTTTTGTCCCCATACCCTGATCAGTTTGTCTCCTAAGTTCATGAACCAGCCTTTTTCTTTGAGGTCCTTAGGTTTGTCAGTGTTCAGTGACATCTTTACTACCTGTCAGGGATTCCATAGATAATAAAGCAGGTAACAGGCCAGTTCCATGGATGAAATACAGTCCTTGTTCCTTACTTGTTAGCTTATAAATTAAATGAAAGTTTTGGCATGGTATTTTATTTATTTTACTACATCGTAGGAAGGAAGACAGTTTTTATTGAATGTATTCAACAATCATAAAAGTAATTTAGAGGCACTTTGCATAATATTCAGCCATTTTTTTAGCAATGTATCGATAAGGATGAATATGTCATTTGCCCCTACTTAATCATTTTCTTATGTTTATCTGACAGTTTATTAGCTTATAATTTATAGTAATAATTTTCATTGTATTTTTATTTTCTGAATTTTGTGGGGTCAGCTGGAACAAGATATCATTGAATGAGTGTTTCACTTCAGTTTATAAATTGTTAAACTGTAAGACTGTTGGAATTTAGGTTAGAGCTAGATTAAGAAGAAATAAAAGGATTTTCCTTCATGGCCATTAAAAATAGAACATTAACCACAATGAAATTAGTTCAGATCATTTTTGATAATTGTTGTTTTCCTGATGTTGGTTTAAGCAGTCTATTTTACAAAATTGCCTTCTTCTATATGAAGTGTCCTGAAAATCCAGACAGGATCCCTTGGGTACATCCTGACAGATGTGTGTCTGCCCATGCGTCAAGGTCAGCCTTATTGAGAATCTTGTATCCGTGAGGCTCTTTAAGAACCTGGTTCTTTCTTTCTTGACTGAGACCTTTCTGGTGTTTCCTCAGAAAACTTACTTTTTGATCTGTAGCTCGTAGCACGGACCCTTCGTTGCTGGTGAGAGAAAAGCTGAAATCACCTGTGGATAGGAGGACGGCATGGCTCCGTTTATTATATTAACCAACTCTATCATGAAACCGAGTGAATTCCCCTGTTCGTGAATAACATGAATAATCATTTCATAACATTCCACCATTGATTGCCTTGAGAATTAGAATGTGTTACGAACAGGACTTTGTCAGATCCCTAGGGTCCTCTAGTTAATTTATCCCATCAGTTATACATTATAATTATCACCAATTGATAAGTATATCTGTTTTTTTTTAGAAGGATTGATTTTGTTAATTATATGGCAAGTGCCACACCTTCCATGCTGGCAGGATGAATGAGCATGCACATGAGTGGGCTGGTCCACAGATAGGCAGACAGCCGCCTTTTTCCTGTGTGACCTTGGGCAAGTTTCACGGTTTAGTAATGTAGCTTCTTCATTTGCAAAAGAGATTAATAACACCCATTATATGGTTGTCGTAAGATTAAATGGGCTGATAATCTTAAAAACTCTAAACATCTGTCCGAAATGCAATAAGTAGTCAGCACATTTCAGCCATCGTTATTAAATTGCCCTATATCGTATAAAAGTGACACAGGGTAAAAAAATGTCACTCTCACCTTTCCACTGCGAAGATTATTTTATCGGTAAGCTGGCAGTGGTCTGCCCTGAGGGGTGGTCCTCATGAAATCTGAAAAGTCTCTTGTAATGTTTATAAATGTGAAGGGGAGGGGTTTTTTTGTGTCTCTGTCACAGGCGCGTGGCTGCGGGGGCTGACTGAAACGCACTATGGAGATGTAGCTTTAGAGGACAGAAAGCAATGATTTTTGAAGGCTGTGCTTATTACAATAGTTGAGTTTTTTTTAAATGCCATTTATTTCACAAAGTATCCTGCTTGCTTTCTTCCAGTTCTGGGATTACCGCCAGCCTCGGAAATACCTCAATATTCTCCCTTGCCAGGTGCCTGTCTGGAAGGCCAGATACACTGTGAGTGTGACACCTGTCTGGTGGTCGGAACCTTCCATCTCCGTGTTCCAAACACAAGAGACCACGGGCTGTTTTCTTTGCGAGACAGTTTTCTCCTGTCTTGATCTGTGGGTGGGAAAGCGATGGTTATGATGGCGTAAAAGGTGTTACCCATTTTAAAATTTGCCCTTGGAATGTTGGGTAAGCATCTGTACCAGAATTACTAACCACAGCCAGACTGGGAAGCTAGGCAGTGTGAACGCGGACCCTGATGGCGGGGAAGAGGGTGAGCTGGGAGCCGAGGGTTGAGAGGCTCGTGGTCAGTGGATTGTGTTGGAAAGAACTCTGGCTTTAGATTCAGAAGACCTGGGTTTTCGGCCCAGTAATGCCTTTTAATTTTTTCCCTAGCTTTATTGAGGTGTCATTGACATATAACATTGTGTAAGTTGAAGGTATACAGCATGGTGATTTGATACACTTATATATTGCAAACCGATTACTACCCATAGCGTTAGCTAACACCTCTGTCGCCTCACTTAATTACCATTTCTTTCTTGTGATGAGAACATTTAAGATCTAATCTTTTAGCAGCTTTTAAGTATATAATACGGTATTATTAACTATACTCACTATGCCGTACATTAGTTCCCCAGAACTTATTTATCTTAACTGGCAGTTTGAACCCTGACTGACAGCTCCCCCACCCCTCAGCCCCTGGTAACTGCCATCCTGCTCTCTGTTTCTGTGAGTTTAGCTTTTTTAGATTCCACATGTAAGTGATATCATACAGTATTTGTCTTTCTCTGATTTATTTCACCTAGCATAATGCCCTTAAGGTCCATCCATGTTGTGCTAAATGATGGGATTTCCTTCTTTCTCATGGTTGAATAATATTCCATTGTATATAGCAAATCTTTATCCATTTATCTGTTGATGGACACTTAGGTTATTTTCCTATTTTGGCTTTTATGAATAATGTGGCAATGATTTATTTAATATTTGCGTGCCCTTGGGCAAGCCACTTGATGTTTTCGAGTAGTGATTTTCTCTGTAGAATCCGAATAATCATTTTTACTATGCTTTCCTTTTTCATTGTGATAAAGTTCACCATTTTAAAGTATAAATTTTAACTCAGTGGCATTTTAGTAATATGCACAATGTGCCTTTCTTTTGAAAAATTGTGTATGAAAATGCTTTATAAACCATAAAATGCTACGAATATAGGGGGCAGGCTATTATCAACCTTCCAATAAATGTTTCATTGCCGCATCGATGGCTGCTGATCAGAGGTAATGTATTTCTTTTAACATCAATTTGAAAGAGAGCACCGGAATGTGTGAAGCTACTTTTATATATTAGGCTGTCACCCTGGGGCATTGTAGAGCATGGAGGATAATTTAGGTATTAAGTGGCTTTTGCATCGGGGAACACTTGACAAGAAATCAGATATTGTTCTTATGAATTGAAATACTTCTCTGGATTAATATATTTGCTTAAAAAAAATAAATGGAGACATCTCGGGGTGCTGCCGGGAGGGGAGGTGGAGATAAATGTGCTCTTAGGTAACACGGCAGTTTATTTCCTAAAGAACAGTGTCTAATTATCGATCAAACGGGCCCCTTAGCTACCTATCAGGTTGGGTGTTGGTAAGTAAAACCTGTCAGACCTCAGGCTGGAAGGTTTTCCTTTGAATGGCTGTAGTATTTGGGGCAATGGGAAGGTCATGCTTCGTGTAGATGGTGTGCCCCTGGTGCATTTCCACGTGGCAGGAATTATGCTTGGTGCTCTGGACTGGTCCCCACTGTGTCTTGTATTCACACTCTGGGAAAGCACTCAGTAACTCTTAGAGGGAGCTCAGAGGGAGGAGCTAGGATGTGAAACAGTATGTTCCAGTGTGCAACAGTCAGAGCCATTTGCTTATTTTAGAATATTTTAAAAGTTTTCCAAGTATTTGGCTCATCTTTATTTTTTTTTACTATGGTAGTCCCTTCTAGAAGCAAAGAAAAGGTAAAAGAAAAAAGAAAAGTAGATGTGATAGTCAATTTATGGTATATGGAAAAACTTTCTCCAAATGGGTTGGAACCTTCTATCGTCCAATTTATTTTAGTTAAGAAAGAATTCCAGCTTTGGTAACTGAAGACTCAGCTAAATTTCCCTGGAATATTGACCTGCTTTTCCCTTTATTGCTGTAGCCTTTCAGCAATGGATTAGTGACTGTGATGGTTCCTCAACTTCGGAGGGAGAATAGTCTTCTCCTGTGGAACGTCTTTGACTTGAACACCCCAGTGCACACCTTCGTGGGCCACGACGATGTGGTGCTGGAGTTCCAGTGGAGGAAACAGAAGGAGGGTGAGTGGGAGAGAAGGCCGCTGCCCGATCCCTTCTGAGCCCTGTTCACCAGTGACTCCAGGTTGGCTGGGATCCAGGGAGGACAATGCACCGGAACAAGGCTGGGCTTTAGGGACAAGAGAGTCAGGGGCACCACCACCTGTGATTGCAGATGGGTAAGGGGTGTGCGGGCTGCAGTTCTTCCTCCGAGTTTCCTCCTCTTCTCTTGTGTTCAGCGTAGTCTCTTTCCTGTGTAGAAGAGGTCTGTAAGAAATTGATGGACTTGATGCTGGATCATTTTTAGGGTGGAAAAACTCTGGGTCACTACCCTCAGAAGCCTCCAGCAGTTGTCTCTTGCCATTCCGTTGATGAGGGAGACCCTAGGTCATCACTAGTACTGGCCACCACATAGTCCCTGTTCCCTTCACAAATACGTATGTTCCATCCCCTTGAAGTAGGTTTGGCCAGATGACTTGCTTCGATCATGAAACACGAACAGAAGTGATGCCGTCTCTTCTGGTTTGAAGCATTAACCGCTAATACGCTCTCCCTGCCTCTGCCATGGCAACTGAGGAAACTGCAGATGGAGCCGTTCTGGTCAGGAGTGAGGATGAGGTGGCGATGTGGAATGGCCAGGAAACCCTTGCGTTGAGCAGCTGAGATTTAGGGTTGTTTATTATTGCAGCTCGATCAGCCAGCCCTCACCGATGCGGGGATCAGGAAACCCTCGGCCTCAGTTTCTCCACTGACTCACCATGCACATTCAGTTGCAGCCTCCCTTTTCTTGAGATATCATTGCCGTGCTCACTAAATGTCCTACTGAACGGGAGTGTATTTCTCGTTCTTTCCATGTCATAGAAGGAAAGGCGGGCAGTGGAGTGGCATGACTTGTCCAGAGCCCAGGAAAGGTCTCTCTGGTTGACCTGGGATTAGAGCAGATCTTACTCCAGCTTTTTTGTGACCCTCATAAACCTCTTCCAGGGTGGTTTTTCAGAGGGCTCTTTTGATCATCCTCTTAATTTTCCCATCTTTTATTTCCGTAAGCTCTCCTGCTTCTAGGCACACGAGGTTGCTTGGCCTTTATCCCATCAGTTTGCACGCATGACTTTGGCTTTCAGCTTGTTCTCTTGCATTTTGCCATAGTGAACAGATGATGCAGTTTCCCAGAGTCTTTAGCAACACATTTTTAGTTATCTGTGTCATCTTTCAGCTGGTAAGGTGAATTGCATAAATTGGGACTATCTAGCCAGTGGCAAAATTTTGAGTACAAGTTATAGGTTTAAAATTTTTTTTTTAATTGTGAAATATATCATCTATTTAGAAAATTGCACAAAGTAACATGCAGTTTAACAAATTATTATAAAGTGAAAATCTGTGTGCAAAGTTCGGCTAAGGTCAAGAATGAGAACAGTGCTAGAATCCCAGAAGCTTCATGATCACAATCCCCTCTCCTTCCCCGGAAATAAATACTATTCTAATGCTTGTGCTAGTGATTTCTGTTTTTCTCTTTGTAGTTTTACTAACCATTCATGCATTCCTCAAAATAGTTTAGGAGTGCTTGTTTTTGAACCTTTTATCAATGTAGTCATCCTGCATGTATTCTTGTGTTTTAATTTTAAATTTTACTGTCATGTCTCCATAGTCAGTTTTTATTGGAATATCTTAAGCTTTGGTTTTGATTTTTGCTGTGATGCAGGAGCTCTCAGAGGTAGGAAGAAAATCAGAATGGCATAGCCAAGAGAAGAGGGTGCTTCGGCAGGGAAGTGGCAGTCATTGGTTTCAGGCATTACTGAAGAGACGAGCACTTATAGGAACCATAAGAGAGGTGTTCCAAAAGCAGATTGAGGGTAGAAGCCAGATTGTAAGGTAGCTAGCCAGAGGCAGCAAGAACTGGTTTTGTGAATGAAGTTGCTTTCAGAGGCAGGGAGAAGACTAGGTTGATGGGCAGAGGCTGCTGCCCCTTCTATTTGAAGGCAAGGAGAATATGCAAGAAAGGAAGTGAGTATATGGGAAAGCAAAGGCCATTTGAAAATGAGATGGACTAGGGCCGAAGGCACAGGTAGAGGAGTTGGGTTTAGAAAGGAATTAGGCGTAACTTTTCTTCAAAGTCAAGGACGTGAAAAGAAGCCAGATGGGGAGTCAGAAAATTGTTGACATGAACATGAGTCTCACAACAGCGTCTGCCTTATTAGGTATGGAACTTATAACAGGAACTCGTAAGAGGCAGTAGTTCAGTATAGCTTTTGTCTTCTTTGGTGTGCACAGGGACATATTAAAACACTGATTGAAGGCAGTGGCACAGAGAAGGAACTTTTGTCTCTCAGTCACTCTTATTGGCTTCGACAGACCGTGTCCTCTGTTGATTCAGTTTCCCCATCTGTAAAATAAGGGAATTGGATGAAATTACTTTTAAATTCTTTGTTTCTCTGAAGATGGCCATTAAGGAGATTTTAGATACTATATAATTACCCAGAAATGTCCTGATCTTTCATAAAACTTTCAGAAAGCATTCTGAACCTTTCCAGAATAATTACCCTCTGACCAAACCTAATATGTGAAAATGTAATTCAGTCAGCTGGGAACATTGAATATTGATTATTCACCTTGTAAAGAGATGCATGCATCTCTTTACCAAAAAATTCTTTTCAACAGTAAGATGTCATGATGCATTTAAAACAATTCATTTTACGAAAATTGTATTCATCCCCAGCTCCTCTGGAGCATATAAAAGAAGAACATTTGTGGAGGTGAAAGTTTAATGTGACATTAAACCCCGGCATCACTCTTCACCTGCTAATTTGCCAGTTATTATTTCACTTCATTTAAGTTTCTGCTCAAATGTGACTTCCTCGGGGAGTCCTGTCTAAAAATAGCTCTCCTATCAGTCTCTGCCTCTAAGCCTGTATTACTTTTTATAACACTGTCACTACTGAATATTTTATTACATATTTGTTTTGTCTCTTTCTACCATTGGAGAATGAGATCTTTAAAGACAGATTATTGTATTCATGCTATAGTCCTAGTGCCTAGGACAGCACCTGGCATATAGGAGATGTTCAGTAAATATTTGTTGACTGGATTGATGAATGAATGAATGAATCTTACTCCATTACAACATAGCAAAATTGATGTCGAAGCCAAAAAAAATTTCCAGGGTTTTTCTTTGGTGATTTCTAGGGTCCAAGGACTACCAGCTGGTTACGTGGTCACGGGATCAGACCTTGAGAATGTGGCGGGTGGATTCCCAGATGCAGAGGGTACGTATTCATTGCTATTGTGGAGGACTGTAACTGGATGCACTAGAAATTTTTTAAAAATACAAGATTTGGTATTTATGGAAGTTAGAGGATACATGATAGAAACATTAAATACATACTTGCCGGTTGCCAAGCGGCTCGCATATGCCACACTGAAGCTTTGAGGTCTTCAAGAGCCAGTTTCAGTTTTCAGCACTTCAGGGCTGAAAAACCTTTGAATGTCTGTTTTTCTCTTGACCTGGCATAAGAGGGTGTGGTAGCAAACTGAACAAGTGGCCGTGGGCTTCATTTCATTCTCTTCTTTTAAATGGTTTCGGAAGTCTTTCCTTGTACTCCGCAATGTTCAGAGCCTTCTACATCCATCAGTGACACTTGTTCTATGAAGCCTTTTCCAGCTTTTGCCCCATAGATGCATGTTTCTTGTATGAACCGCAGTGGTACTTGGTATGAACTGCTGGTTGGCACTCGCTTTGCTCTTCGTCATCACAGGGTTCTGTATTCTCATTCTGTGGCTACATTTCTTGAGGTTGGAACCGTGTCTCATTTGTATTGACGTCCCCAGCGCTCTGTACAGAGTGGATAGAAAATGCTGGGTAAAATTTCCAGCACTGCTTAGTACTAATTCCCTCCTGAGTATTTTGGTCAATTATTATCATTACTGCCTTTCAAATCTGTTTTTTCCAAAAAGAACATTTGCTCCAAATGCTTTGAAAGTTATTATATTTATGGTTTGGGGTTAGCTGAATAACTCCATGAAGGCTTGGAATTTAAAATAATGTTTTCTGAGGCCTTGCATAAACTATGGACAGGATGAAAATTTTCCAGAGTGAGTAATACTCTGTTCTCCTGACTATAGGGAGAGTTGGTGATGGGTAAAACCTATTTGGATTGTATCTGTTTTTGGCCAACATCTCTCTCCTTGGTGATTCCCATTTTTAAATTAGAATTCTAAGCAAACACGATGCTCATTTCCACTGACTTCTCTAGACCTAGATCTTCTAACCTTCGTTGCAGCTTTGTGCAAATGACATATTAGATAGCGTTGATGAGTTCATCGAGAGTATTTCTCTTGCCGGAACCGGAGAAAATTCTTCACACTCAAGACAGATCACCAGCACAGCTTCAGCCATGGGGAGGAAGAAGGTAATCGATCAAACTGGTGTTTTAGGTGAGGTGCCCCTCTACGCTTGTCAGAGTTGTAGAAACTACCCACAACTGCTCTCTGACTCCGTTTCAAACTGTTTGCCAACAACTGAACATCCCTCTCCTGCTAGTCTTAAAGGAAGACCCCCCGAGCAGTCTCCTGGAAGAGAAGAAGTCGGATCAGCCGGGACTGCCTCAGACACTACAGCAGGAGTTCTCTCTGATCAATGTGCAGATCCGGAACGTCAATGTGGAGGTACTCGGGGTTAATGAACCGTCTTTCTTGCTTGCGGATGGCAGTCGGTGCGAGAGGGGACTATTTTCAGCTATGATTTTGGTTAGCAAATAAATATCTTTGCCGCCCTAACAAGTAAGTCTCTCTGCTTGCTTTTTTATTTCCTGGATTTTCTAAAGAAATCAATACTTTACAAATCCAGATTTTTTTTTCTTACCATATTACCTTCTCATAAGATGAACTAAGACAATGCTCATGTGTCTTAAATCTTAGATGCTCCAACACCTTGTTTTACTGTATGTAAAGATACTTTGGTCCTCGAAGGCTTAGTGATTTGGCAAGTTGACTGGTGAAGTTAATGGTGAAGTGAATGGCAGAGCTGAGTTTGGAAGCCAAATATCCAGACTCCAGAGCTTTGCTGCGGGATCTTCCCTTAAAGCTGGTCATGTCCTTGGTGATTTAGATTCAGTGTAATAGGATGACCAAGTCTCCTTGTTCACTTCACACATGGAGAGATTTACTCTTTTCCTTTGGGCAGATATGGAAATTCTTTGCTTCAGAGAATTGAGTCTCTCTCTATAATAGAGTTTAAAATGTGATTAGTTTTTCTTTTGCCCAGATGCAGTGAATGGGAGGCATGGATATATGCGCTTACACAATTAACTCATTTAGCTTTTAAAACAGCACTGTAGTAAGTGCTTTTATCCCCACTTTATGGATAAGGAAACATAGACACTAAGAGGTCAAGTGACATCTGAGGTCAGTAGCCTTTTGGGGGAAGAGGGAATATTTGAATCCTAGTCTCCAGATTCCCCGCATGTGCTGCTTTTCACGGTACTCCAGGAGTCTTCTCTAGTCGGCAGCACAAGAACTCAAAAGAGATAAAAGATCTTTGATTAAGTGGTTATATCAGCTCAGGTTATACTCTTTGTCCTCATTGAAAACTGGATACCAGTGATCTAGTTTAAGAAGGAGATCTTGATTCCATTTCTGGGAGTGCTTTCTAAAATTGTTAAGATATTCACATACCATAATTTACTTTTATAAAGTGTGCACTTTAGTGGTTATTAGTACATGCACAAAGTTGTGCATCCATCACCACATCACCACTGTCTACTTCCAGAATCTTTTCATCATCCCAAGAGAAACCCTATATCCAGTAGCATCACTCCCCCTTTCCCTCTCTTCCCAGCCTCTGGAAACCACTAATCTACTTTGCGTCTCTGAATTTTCCTAGGAGAACTTGTTAACTTGTCAGGTATTTGACTTTTTTCCTGCTTTATTTTTTCATGTCAAAATACATAAAACAAGTTTCAGTCTACCTCACAGTTTTTGGATAAAGCTTTTTTTTTTTTTTAAGTCAAAAACTTTGAACTTATTAAATCAGTGCTAAAATTAAAAATCTGTTTTAAATGATTTGTCCAAATCTTCCAAATTCATTTATCTTTGGAGAGTTGCCCTTCATCTTTGGAAATTCCAGGAGCGGAGAGCGTGCAGGCAGCAGTCCACGTGTATGTAAGGGTTCTCTGTGGTTTGTCTCCAGAGCAGCTGACAGTTTGTCCTTTGCAGATGGATGCCGCGGATCGGAGCTGCACAGTGTCCGTGCACTGTAGCAACCATCGCGTCAAGATGCTGGTGAAGTTCCCTGCGCAGTACCCGAACAACGCCGCCCCTTCCTTCCAGTTTATCAACCCCACCACCATCACATCCACCATGAAAGCTAAGCTGCTAAAGGTGGGGATCTGCACCCACACGTTCTCCTTGGCGTTCTAAGAGGAGAGCTCTGCTCACGCACTTGAGTGTCTGAGCTGCGCAGTAAAGTTGAATGAAAACTGATAAGATTTGGAAGTCACCGTCTTTACACACTGCACTCTTAACACTTGCTGTTCATTTTGTGTAGAAGACGTGAGAGCAGTGGTTCTTGACCTTTTTCGTTCGTGGACCCCCTTTGAAAGTCTAATGACAACTAGGGACCCTTTCCAGAAAAATTTGTACAGTGTTGCATATAATTTCAGAAATATTGCTTATAAATAATATGCAGTCTATAATTGCATATGATCTGTTCACAGATCTCTTTAAAGCTATGTATTAATCCCAAGTTAAGAACCCCACAATATAATTTCATTTATCTGGAAACAGTAGGCAAGACATATTCTGAAGCTAAAAGGTACTTTTAGAAAAAAAAGTATGTAAGGTTATTTGAAAAATCCATTGCGTAGAAAGAGACGGTGTGCCTCTGGAGCGAGGCTGGCTGGCTGCTCAGGTGAGCGTGGAAAAGGATGGCGGTGCCTGTGTGCAGGTGGTGCGTCCTGGCACTTGGTCTTCGCCCCTGCAGGTTCAGAAACTTGATTTGTCAGTTCATGAAGAACTCATCAGCCAGAATCCCCATGAAAAAGCCCCAGGAGCCGCGTATGACATGCTTTTTCCAGTGCGAGCAGTGTCACGTGGGAAGTCATGGCAATGTCTTGATGAAACCAAGTCAACCTAAGTGCGCTTCACCTTTGCCTAGTTTCATACTTGATTCAGCTTGGAGTATGGTCTGTAACCAAGAAATTTTCAAGTGTCATAAGGCTCTCCGAAACGCTAATTACTTAGATTTTGTGGGATTTGGAATTCGAAGATTTCATTGTCGTATTTGACCATACCAAAAAGATATAAAAACTGTAGGACAAGAAAATATCTTTAAAGGTCCAATTCAGTGCTGTCCAATAAAAATATAATTCAGGCCACATGAATTTTTAAATTTCTAGTAGCCACACTAAAAAAAAAATTAAAAGTAGCAGGTGAATTAATTTCAAGAGCATTTTTTAAAAATCTAGTACCTCCAAAGTATTATATCAACATGTGATCAATGTGAAAATTAAAGTCATTGAGATAGTTTATATTCTTTTAGTTTTGTACTAAGTCTTCAACATTCAGTATGAATTTTACACTTATAACACATCTCAGTTCAGACTACCGCACTTCACTTGCTCAGTATCTGCATGAGGGCAGTGGCTTCCGCGTTAGACAGCACGGACCCAGTTTACATGCTTGATCTTCGGTATTTGTGTGCCAGTTTATATCTACAACATGTACCTTAAAATGTTGAGATTTACATTTTTAAAGAACCAAAGAAAGGATACATTATAATTTTCACTAAAGTGAAATCTGTTGCCCCTGGCTTGTTATGTGAGCAATTTCCAGTTCAGCCCAGTGGGTGTTACTTCTGAGGTACCGAGATTTCTCCTGGGGGGGGGGTGGGGGTAGGGTAAGCAGTGAGGAATGGAGTAGAATTCACCGTAAACAAAGAATAGTCGTTCCATTACCAGAAACGTGCCCTCTCAAACCCAGCGTGTGTGCCTGCCTGGCTCAGGAAAAGGTGTCCTAAAGTGGGCTCAGGATTGAACCGTCTCCGAGCCCCTAGAGGAGGTGGGGAGTAGGATGTTGTGTTGGAAGTCTCAGGCCCAGCCGTTGGAAGTCTCAGGCTCCGGTCTCTCTGCATCTTCACCCGTTCCCGAATAAGCAAATCAGGAGGAAGAATGTCGCCATTCTTGACTGTATTTTGTGCCTTTTCCAGATTCTGAAAGACACTTCCCTGCAGAAAGTGAAACGCAACCAGAGTTGCCTGGAGCCCTGCCTGCGCCAGCTGGTCTCCTGCCTCGAGTCTTTCGTGGTGAGATTCTTGTACTAACCTATGCTTTGATTTTTTTTTTTCTTTTTCATTTCTTCTCCCTAAACTCCTGGGCACCTTGATTTTGTTATGATGTGTCTTTATTTTGTAGTCGAGCTTTAAGACAGGTTGTGGTTTTCAGTCTGTTTGGTTTTTAAATTTCAGAACCAAGAAGACAGCGCATCCAGCAACCCCTTTGCACTCCCAAATTCTGTTACGCCGCCCTTACCCACGTTTGCCCGGGTAACCACTGCCTACGGGTCATACCAGGATGCCAATATTCCCTTTCCTAGGACCTCGGGGGCCAGGTTCTGTGGAGCAGGTTGGTCTCTTTTTGGGTCTCTGATTCTAGATTTTGAGAGAGATCAGCTAAGAGTGTCACAAAGTCTATATGAAAATCTCCATCAGACAGTTTTCTTTTTTTATTTCTTGAGAACTGAGAAGAGCTTATGCAGTAATGTATAGCATGATGCCAAATTGGTGTCTGTGGACATAATTCTAAGAATGTTCACTGGAATAACAGTCTTGATGAGCACGATTTTGAGTTACTCAGAGCCCCATTTCTCAACAGAGGCAGGTACCCTAGCTGGTAGGTACCCTAGCTGGGAGCTATACAGTACCTGTGAAGACTTTTTCGAAACCACGTATATCCAGTTATCTCCTGGATCCTGGAGATTCTGATGTTTGTCCTTGTTAAGTGTGGCTGGAATCGTGAGCCTTTGCACCTCATGAAAATGTGTTGTATCCTTCAGGTATATTGAGATAGACAAAAGATTGACAGTGCTGCCGTAGGATTGATTGCCCACGTCCAGCTCACTGACCTTGATGTGCACATGTGCTGTCTCCTCTGTCAGGGTATCTGGTGTATTTCACAAGGCCTATGACGATGCATCGAGCGGTGTCTCCGACAGAACCAACACCAAGGTGCGTCTGGGAGACTCAGGCGTGAGCCGCATGCGCGGGCCAGAAGTGGGCAGGCATCTGGGAATGACCACGGAAAACTCAGTCCGGACTCTGGACGATTGGTTTTAGTCCTCAGTAAACCTCCACTTAAAGGTTTATTCGAGAAAGATCAGGTTAATTAAATTGCAACTAGGCGAGATTTCTACTGTCAAGTTACTACCAACCCACTAGTAGTTTGATGTAGTCTGTTGTCAAAACAAGACAAATTCCCTTTTACTGTGTTCTTCCCCTATTGCTGAAGTGTTATTTGAACATTAAATAAAACTAGGTAAATAATAAGAGATCATCTGTCATCGCAAACACTATATGCCACTTCTAACATTATTACAATATGTTTAGATTTTTTAAATGATCATAAGTGGTATGTTGAAAAACCTCAAACACTAAGGAAGTTCTAAATTAAAATATGAAATTTATTCCTTTCCATGTCTCGTGAAGAGCCGCTGTTCACATTTAATGTGTTTTCCGTTTAATCTTCATTATTCGACAGTTCTATTGAGATTTAATTCCCATAGTATACAGTTAACTCATTTAAAGCATGTAAATTCAATGACTTTTCATATATTCACAGAAATGTGCAGTTATCAATACAGTCAATTCTAGAACACCGTCATTGCCCCAAAGAGAAACCTTATATTGCATAGCCATCACCCCTCTCCCCTAAGTTCCCTATTCCTTTAGCCTTGGGAAAACACTAAGCTACTTTCTTTCTATATTTGCCTATTCTGTACACTTCATGTAAATAGAATCATATAATGTGTGGTCCTTTGTGACTGGCTGCTTTTACTTGGTGTAATGTTTTTAGGCTCATACATATTGTAGCATGTATTGGCACTTTGTTTTTTATTTACAAATACTGTTCTATCTCACACACACACACACACACACACACACACACACACACCCCATTTTATTTATTCATCAGTCAGTCAATGGACATTTGGGTTATTTCCACTTTTTGACTATTAGGAATAATGCTGCTGTGAACATTTGTGTACAAGTTTTTTGTGTGGACATACGTTTTCATTTTTCTTGGGTCTATACCTAGGAGTGGAATTGCTCGATCATACTGTAAAATTTTTTTCTTAATAAACTTTATCTTTTATAGCAAGTTTAGGTTCATAACAAAATTGAGCGGGTAGTATAGAGTTCTCATATTCCCCAGCACCAACATACATAAACCTTTCCCAAATTATTTTTATTTTTTTAATTTTTTAAATTTAACCATTAGTTATGTACCACACACTTCTGGTTCTTCAGTATAGTGACCAAGATAACTTGGAAATCATTGTAATAGCATTTGTGTACTTATGAACGAATAGCTGAGCTAACAGGAAGGAGGGAGATTGAACCAAGTATATGAGCAGGCACTACTGCTGTCCTGGGGGTTTGCCAGTCTCTGCAGTAACCCAGGCAGTTGAGACCTTGGCCCCACAAGAATTGGGAGTTAAGTGCCAGAGACCTGATATTATACCAGATCTCTTATTTGAAAAGGTTGGAATAGAAAATAGTCACCTACTCTCAAAGGGAAATAAGAATATATTTGGACTTCAGACCAGAGGGAAAAATGTTCCTATAGAATAACAGTATTTTTTTTGAGGTATAATTTATAACACACAAATATGAAATGTATATCTTGATGATCAGCGCCCAGATTAAGATACAGAGAGCATTGACCTCACCCCGAAAGTTTCCTGGTCCCTTTACCCAGAGGAAACCAGTCCTCTGACTTCCATCATCGAACTTCATCTAAATAGAATCACGCAGTATGTAGTATTTTATGTCTGGCATATTTTACTAAACTTAATGGTTTTTTTTGAAATTGATTTACATCGTTGCATGTATCATTTGGATAATTTTCAGTTTGAGGCTATTATATGTAGACCTACACATATAAGTTTTCTTATGAACACACGTATTAATTTCTCCACCCAAGGAGTCGCATCCGTGGGTCATAGGCTAGGTATAAGTTTAATTTTATTAGAATTGCCAAGAAGTCCTCCCCAGTGTTGTGTCATTTTATACTCTTTACCAGCAGTGTTTCAGAATTCTGGTTGCTCCGCATCTTCTCTAAAAAGTAATGTTCAAGATTTTCAACTTCAGCCATTTTGGTGGGTGTGTAACATTATCTCATTGTGGCTTCAATTTGCACTCCATAGTGATGACTAATGATACTGAGCCACTTTTGTGTGCCAACTGATGGTATTTTCTTTTGTGATGTTCCTGTTCTGTTATTTTGCCCATTTTTTTTTGGACTGTGTTTCTTATTATTCGTGGCAGTTTTTTATTCTGGTTGCACATTTTGCTAGATGTATGTATTGATTTTCTTCTAATCTGTGGCTTTTCTTTCTCCCTTTTTACTGATGTTTTTGATAAATAGCAGTTTTAAATTTTGATGCAGTCCAGTTTACCACTTTTTGTATTTTATGCTTAGTGCTTTCTTTGCCTACTCCAGGTCATGAAAATATTCTGCGTTTTCTTTTTTAAATTCCTTAATAAGGTCTATAATCAAGCTCAAATTAATTTTTGCATATCATGTGAGGTAGGGGATCAAAGTTTATTTTTTTCAGTAGAAATGTATAGTTGTTCCAGCACCATTTATAGAAAAGATTTTCTTTTTCTCATTGAATTTGCATTGATATCTTTGTTGAAAATCAATTGAGCATATGTTTGTGGATCTATTTCTAGACTCTGTTTTTTCCTTTGATCTATTGGTCCCTCCTTATGCCAACACTACACTCTTAGGGTAGCTTTATATAGTAAGTCTTCCAATCTGGTAGTCTAAGCCCTCCAATTTTATTATTCTTATTCAGGTTTGTGTTGGCTAACTAGGTCTTTTGCATTTCTGTAAAATATGAAATCAACTTATTGGTTTCTATAATAAAGCTCATATTTTGGTTGGAATTATGTTGACTCTGTAGATCAATGTGCAGAAAACTGGTATCTTAACAATATGGGATCTTCGAATCCACTAACATGATATAGTTCTCTGTTATTTTGGGTCTTTAATTTCAGTGATAGTTTGTATTTTCAATGCGTATTTTTTAAATTAAATTTGTTCCTGGCGTGTGTTTTGATGCTGTTCTAAATGAAATTTTTAAAATGTTTATTTACCAAATGTTTGTTTATAATGTATAGAAATACAGTAGATTTTTATAAATAGATGTATCTAAATTCACTTCTTAGTTTTAGCAGTTTGTAGATTCCTTTGAGTTTTCTGTGTATATAATCCTAGAAACATTCTGTGCTTCTGCAGACAAAGCATTTTTCAGTTCTAAAGGTTCTGTTTGTTTCTTTTTTTTGACTTTCCATTTTTCCCACATTTTATTCATCTTTTCCTCTTGGTTTCATCAAGTGCCAAGAACAGCACTACTTAGTAATACGGAAAGACTGATGCCAGTGTGGATAATTCTGCGTTTTTAACCGCAGATCTCTCTCAGCCTTGTCTGCTTATCACACTGGCTTGATTGCGCCAATGAAGATCCGCACCGAGGCCCCTGGGAACCTTCGGCTCTACAGTGGGAGCCCCACGCGCAGCGAGAAGGAGCAGGTCTCCATCAGCTCCTTCTACTACAAGGAGCGGGTAAGCGGCAGAGCCACGGCCTGCGGTTCTTCTCCCTTCCCTAGAATCTTGTTCCTTGTGTCCCCTGCCTGCCGCACACAGCAGCTCAATTAGTAATCTAAAGCCTTTCCCTCTGATAATCAGTTTGTTCAAGAAAGTCCTTGCTTTGTGCCTTTCTGTTGGTTTCAACTGCTGTAAATTGTATGTGTGCGTGTGCACGGGGGAGGGGGAGGGATGAGTTCTTATAATCCATAGTCTTTCCCCATTTAATCCAGTCCTTGTAATCCCCATTCATTAAGTTGATTCCCATTCTTTTAGATAGAATAATTTACCTTCAGATGTCCTTAGTGTTCTGATGTTTGTCAACAATTGATGGGTGTTTATGGAGGCTTAGGATCTTGATATATTTGGAATTTCAGAGTTCCGAGAAGTTCTAAAGTTGGTCTCTAAAATGTTTTATACTTTTCTTAACTCTACACCGAAGTACGCATTTGAATGGACCAGTTTATATAAAAATCACCTGAACCTGTCCTTATGTTCCTGGGTTCTTCAGGAACTCATCATTTCTAAAGTAGCTATTAAGCTGTCAGAAGTCTTTGGTGACGACAATGAAGAGAATGTTGGCAGAGCGTAGGAAGGATTCTGAGAACTCTTTCTTGTCAGATTGAGTCTGGCTTAAACCGGCTTTTAACTGACATGATGTTTTAAACAGGGCTACCACCGAGCTACCACAAACTCAGTCCTTAGGGATTCTTTGTTGTTGTTCCCCACTAATTGAGACGTGATGATCGACTATAATTAAATTTTTAAAATTGAATTACTAAAAAAAATTTGCTAGTAAACGTTAGAGGCATCTTTACTTCGATCGTATAGTGTCTGACGTTCTTCACAGTGATGGTTGGCCATCTCTGACTTTGTCTGGTTTTCGGATTGTACGTGACCGAAAGAGTGGCAGCAACTGATGCTTGAGACAGGACCAGTGCCTTGGGGAAAACCATTTAGTCAAATAGGGGAAATGATTTTTAGTTCCTGTCTTCATACTCTGATGGAATTCTCTCCGCCATGCCCCACCCAACTATCATATACCTTCTTGGAACACCTATAACTTCCCAAGTCCTTTACGTTCAAAGTTCTTTTTCTTCTTCTACAAGCTAGCAGGTAACCGATGAGATGATTTGATGAACTGGTTGGAAGTGAGGCATTTTCTTATTGACACTCCAGCCAGACAAACTTGTTGTTGGATAAATGTGGAACTTTTCTTTAGGTCGAGGAGATCTTGTAGTCGATGAGGCAGTTCTGAATTACCTTTGAATAGTGTCATGTGCTACTCATGCTTGGCTTTGAATTGGGCACAATACATGGGCTAGCACTTCTGGCTTGTGGTAGTGTGTAAAGGCCATGTCTAGTTAAAATAACTCGTGTCCCAAGGTGGGACCTCTCCTAACGCAGAAGTGTTCGTAAAGCCTACATTCTTGTGTTTGGTGGTCTGGCCTCTTACTGTAAACACCGTACTCATAAAGAGGGGCCAAAGGAAAGATTGTGGTATTTCAGTTTGGGGTGGTTCCCACTGTGTTACTTCTCCTCAGAGAATGGGCTATGATAAATAGTCCCTGAGGATGACATAGTAAGTAGTCTTTGAGTTTTATTCCAGATAGTGATCATGTAAAATGAGGGAGATGCTTTTTTTTGGTCATTTGATATAAAACTTTGATATTGCTGTATAAGTACAGAAAAGTTCACAAATCATGAGCATCTAATTCAGTGAATTAACAGTCATATTGGCCAAGAAACAGAACATTACAACAACTCTTAGAAGTCCTGGGGAAGGGAGGAATGCTTTAGTGGATGACATGTAGTAATTATTAGGTTAAATCTTATGAAATTGGTGATATTTGACTATTTTTGACCTTAAAGAAAAGTTTCATGTGGTTCAACCTAAGAAGTCAGTTTTTTTATGATGAGTCTCAAATAAATTCATTTCTCATTGAAATTCATGTCCATCTCATTACATGGGACAAATAGGGAGGATTAAAGAATTGAAATATGTCCATGATATTGATTTTATTTTGGTCTTACCTTGCTCTTGGAGGGAATACAGTATTGTCCCTTGAGGAGTATTTTTTGATTCTCAGATGTCTAGTTTCACATGTCAAATAATATCACTTTAATTACTTTTATTCTGGAAACAATTCCAGTTTGCTAAATTTCTCTGTGCTTAAGTCTTCATTTTCAGATCAGATTTTTCTCCTACATATTTCTATTCTCTTTTAGATTTCTACCTCTAAGATCTTTAAATGAGTAGAATAAAGAAAAATAATATAACTGTATTAAAGGACAGCAATGCAGGAATTTAAATATTTTGAAGATTACAAAAAAGTCTTTATAGAGCCATTGAGGGATTATTGTTCATTTCTCTTATTTTTGTGTGTTTTTAACCTACCCTACTTAGGCCATGTAGTTATATTCAGCCAAACGTTCTCCAGATGGAATTCCGAGGTTTGTTCCTAAAAATTAAAAAAAAAAAAAAAAGTGAGACAGTTAAAAAACCAACATAGGAAGTCAGAAAGCACAGAGAGATGCTAACATTCATTTGGTAACTGGATCAGCTATTAATAGTTGATGAAACGTTGCTTATTCCAAGGGTAAATTGGAAGGCCTAGAACACATAAGGCATTACCCTGTAAACATTTAAACAATTTTTGCAACCTCCCACGTTTGCTTCAGTTTGTTACTAAAATAACCTAATGTAAATAACTGGGGAGGTCTTGAAGTTGCTAGAATAATTTCTGATTTCCATAAACAGCGTTCATGTTCCCAGTTTCACACTGTTGCTTATGTCATTAGCGCGAGTGCCCTCGAGAGTGGAAGCCCTCAGCCCTAGCTCCCTTTCGCTGCGTTTCTCTGGGCCTCTCCTTTCCCCATGGGCTCACTCTCAAAATAATCCTGTCATCCCAAGGTCAAGACTTCCAATTTCCCCAGTGCCCTCCAGCCACACACCAAAAAAAACAAAAACAAAACAAAAAAAAAAAAAACAAAAAAACCCCCAAAAAACGTAGTATTGAGTCATTTGAAGACTTCCGTTTTAGGAGTGAGAAGCTTCTTGCACGTACGTGTGCTCCTGAAGGGAAAGCTGGGGTCCACCAGTTTCTGCGCCTGCACTCTGACCTTCATGCCCGTTGGAGAACCGCGGACCTCGATCGTGGCGCCTTTGTCAGAGCGCTGTGGACCTTAGCCTCCGTACTTGTTGAAATGCGTTTCGGCTGAAGGACAATGGCGTTGGAGCTGCTTTGGAGTGTGACAGGTTGGGCGGGAGTGAGGGAAGCCACACACTGTTGTGCTTAGGTTCAGATTTTTTACTCATTTCAGTCCCGATTTTTCAGCATATTATGGTATCTTTTAATCCATCAGGTTGTGGGAAGCTTTTATTTTATTCTACATTTTTTCCTTTTAATTTTCTTGGTGTTTTTCTTCCCTCCTTCTGGGTGTAACGTTTTCACGCACAGATGTCTCCTCGCTCTGCCCGGCGACGTTGGTCCATACAAGCAATTAACGACTTCCCGGTACTGTGCGCTGTGCAAATGCTCTCCTTGACTAATCCTGTCTCTGCCCAAAGGCCCAAGAATAAAATGCCACCTGCCTGGCTTTGAGGAACCTGAAATGACAGGCTGGCTGGGTTTCAGGACTAGCAACACTAAATTTCACTCTTGGGAGTCAGGCACCTAGGACGGCCACCTTGTTCCATCACAGTTTCAAATGAGTGAACACTGATACTGTTAAGGATTGTGAATGGACTTCTTTGAAAAAGAAGCTTAACACAGGGTTTCTTGGAAAGAACCCTGATTGTAAGCCTTTAGCTCACCTGATTTCATTTGGAGTGTTTTGATAATTCCATAGAACTTTCAAAAGCCTACCTTTGGCATAGGGGGAAGCAGAGGAAGATATAAGAGGCTTACACCATTTTGTCCGTTTTTATCGTCTTGGTCAATTCAAAGAGGGAACTGCCCACCTGCTTCATTGGCATGATGCATAAGCTAGTTTTTATCCTTTGGGAATTTTCTGGAACAAATTGTTTTCCTTACCATTAATATTTCGCTTCGACAGTTAAACTTCTGCTATGAACATCCTCTCTTCCTTTTCTTTCTTCCTTACTCATTCCTATTGGCCCTCTCTCCTCTTCTGTCTTCCTCTCCCACCCTCTTCATGTCTCAGTGGTGCCCCGGTGACCTCAGGCTGGTGCAAGGCAGCCTTGAGGCGTTAGCATGAATTTCATTTGGCGTAAAAAAATATTTAGGGGACTAGTTCTACAGCCTTTTCATATCAAAGCCAGTTGAAATCAGGAGCCCTGATTAACAAGCACCACTGCTGCCAACAGCTTGCAGGTGGAGCCGCGAGCGTGGCCACCTTTTCTCAAAAAGCCTGTCCCGGGCCAGCCGACTGCTGAGTTTCCACCGATTTTTCCAGCAGTCCCTGCTCCCACTGCTATTTAAATAGGCACGCGTTTCGACTCACTGCCCGCTCTGCTGATTATGCATTGTTGGTGGGGTTGCTGCGAAGCAGTCGGTGGCTTATTCTTGGGCTGTTTTTACATTTAACCCATTTACTGGCATCACTGTGGCCTCTGATTGTAGCAGTAACATGGTGGTACAGTCGCAAGCTGGCTATTGGTTGTCATTCAGTGCTGTTTGCACCAATGCCTCCTTCCCGCCCCCTCCCACCCAACTCCTTCCTCCCCTGTCCTCTTTCCCGGAATTCCATGAACACCTTCTTGGTATGTTCAGAGGAGCATCCTGGTGCTCATTATGTGATGATTTGTCTGTCTTGCTTTGTCTCTTCCCTCAATCCTGCTCATGAAATCTGTGGGGAAGGGGCATTTTCTCTTGGTGGGGCATTGAGAAGACTGAAGAGAAGCGCACAGTCCATTGCCTCTCAGAGGTACCGATTTTACGTCACAGAAAAGTATCCACGTTTTAGCCTGTCAGAGTGGGGCTGGAGCAATGCAGGAGGTTTAGGGGGTGCATTTGGGCCTTAGTGCCCTCCCCTCACCTGGAAAGATCAGGGCCACACCTCAGCCTGGTGTGTCTTTGTTCTCTGTGTGTTGTCACTTGACAGTTGCACAGATAAGAGAGACTCCTAAAATCTCCAGCACAATATTAAGGGAAATGGAAGTCTTGGGGATGGACTATGAACTGTTTTTGTTGGCAAAGCTCTGGAAGAAACACCCTGAAAAATTATCCAGCAAGGATTTTGGATTTAGCATGTCTTCATTTAGGCAGCTTTGTTTTATTTGAGTCCCCAGAAAAATTGGCTACTAGACAGGATTACGGAGGGGCCCCTGTAGCCTGGAGGGGAGACTATATTTCATATTTTAAAACCACTAACCAACGAATTTTTAAGAACTATGTTTTGTGACCCCTTAAAGATTTTTGATAATGTTTTGCAGTTATTCCTTACTGGATTAAATGAATGAATAGTGCTATTTCATAATTGCTTTTACATTTTGATTCTTGAGGTAGCTATAATTAGTCACTTCTCTGACCTTGTGTTGGGGAAACTTTTCCTGTTATAGGCCAAAGGTAGCTTAATGAGTTACCATAAAACATCACCTGTTCATCATCAATACAGACCAAAGAGAGAAGCACCTAGAAGCCTGGAGTCTCAAGAAGTTGACAAGGAAGGCCCAGGAAACATAGACTGTGATTTCCATAATTCAGTGAAGGGTAATTGCAGAAAGCTGTCCCAACACCCCGTCTTTACACAGTCATCAGATACTTACTGATGCCTCACACTGGGTTGTTTCTACTGATCTCTAACCCGATCTCTAACCCAAGACTGCAAATGGGGGAAGAGTCCTAAGGCATCTCTCTGGACTCTGAGGCATCTTCTCTATGAACACACCTAATCCGCACATCCAGAAAGGCACGAAATGGTGTGAGGTACAGGCTCTTGAGCCAGGCCTGAAACACAGCATCTGGGTGTGAACTGGGTGTGCCCCGTGTGGAGCCGCATAGCTGCAGTTGTGGCTTGCTCCTGGCGGTCCTCAGCACCAGTCTGGCTCGGCAGAACGTAGCCATGGTGCCTTGGCAGAGAAGTGACTTTAGAAGTGTGATTGTAGATGACGGCGTGCTGGGTAGGTCTCGCTAGAATCCGATGTTGATCTCCTTATGTGTAGAAATGGATCCATTGAAAAGCGGACCAAACTATTTACATAGTGAGTTAGTCAGGACTTAATTTTTTTTTCTTTTTAATCTAAAATCATGCTCTTAAAAACAGGTTAACAAGTATGGGCTTAGCCCCCTGAGAGGCCCATGTTCAAATCTTAGCTCTCCTGAGTGTGGCCTTGAGTGACGGAGGCAGCACCCACTCCCATCAGCGAGCTGTGGTGAGGCTCACACTCGCGCGAGTGAGCAGTTCATAGCAGGAGCTGACGTTAACAACAGGCAAACCTATAAATCCTAAGTCAGACATCTGTACACTTGGCCTTGTGGCCAGGACATCTCATTTCCTACATACAGGCTCCTGTGCAGCCAATCTGTAGGTAAGACTCCAGGGAGATAAGATAATTGCTCACGATCCTCCAAGTCCATTACCCACGTCCCTCTGCTCAAGTATTTTTGACATTTTAAGATGATCATTTTTAGAAAAAATTCAACTCTGCTAGGAAAAACATTTTTCAGTGAGCTAGTCTATTTGCAAATGAACCACTTAGTATTCTATTTTCATCAGGTTTATTTAAAAAGTCAGGGAATTGTGGTTTTCACTGTGGTCTGAAAGCTGTAGACCCCGTCCCTCATGAGGCTTCGTTTATTCCCCAATTAGTTAAATGCAGCTATAGCGAATTGCTCAATTGTTCAAGTGATTCTCATTTTCTCTTTGTAATAAGGAACCAGAGTGCCTGGAACAGCGTTTTATAAAGCCTTCCAACCAACCCAGTGACCAGATTACATGGATCATATTCCCTTCTGAGTTGAATCTTTTTAGTGTAGATCTATCCCCTCCTTCCGTCCATCCCTCCCTTCCTCCCTCCTTCCTTTCCTTCTATATCTTCCTTTCCTTTCCTTCCCTTTCCCCTCCTTTCCCCCCACACACATGCACACACACATGCACACACGCATAACCCCCCTTTCTCTCATGCTCATCTCTCTCCTCTCACTCTGATTTCTCTTTCTCTCTCCCTTCTCTCTTATCTCATTCTCTTTTTCTCGTTCTCTTTAAAATCCAGTACCCTAAATCTCATCTCCGATGCCCAGTTGTGTGGGACCTGTGGGTTAGTCATTTCCTTGGATTTTTATACTCCTGGAAACGAGGTTGAAAATCAGTGACCTGAGTGTGTGCACTTATAGCCTCCCTGTTCTAGTTAAGCTCATTGCACTGACCCTGTCATTGCTGGGTAGATGTATGCCAGTTACACTCTTTAGAACCAGCCGTGTAATAGTACTAGGGCACGCGTGATGACATCGTCGTCTTGTGTCCGTTAACACTGCCTGGCTCCAGCCCATTCTGACAGATTGTTTGCTTTTCAGCACATTCTCCCCTTACTTGCACCCACGTCAGGATATTTGTGGCTAAAAGGATAGTGAGTACACACATAATTCTTTTTTAGAAAGTAACCTAGGCTAGCAGGGAATTGAAGGGCTACCCCACAATAATAGATCAAGCTTCCTCTTCTATTGTAGAATAATGTCTTCTGAATGGATAAATAGTAATTAGGAACTGAACTTCTTCTTAAGATCAAATGGGTTAAGGTCCATATTGATAAGGTAGCATATGTCTTTACCAGTTATGATAAGCAGTTCAGATACTTGAGCTAAACCTCATTTACCTCTGTGAACCAAGTCCGAGTGCCCTGGATTTACTAGATTCCATAACGCTCACCAGTCATGTGGGAGGTCACATGCATTGGGCAACTGTGGGGATTAGATGGGACATCAGTGGTAAGAAGAGCTCAACGTGACTGACTTATAGCAGAGTGATTGTATAGAAATCACTTGTGGGAAACGCATTTGTGAGTCATCTAAATAATGACCTAATCTAAATTCCTGGGGATTTATACACATTTCTCAAAATTACAGATTTTAAAATTGCACTCTTTCAGGGTACACCATTTGCACGCTCACCTTTTCATTGTACTCTTATTAACCTGGTGAGATTGGAACAGCACGGCTCACCCTGAGCCACAAGTGACCAGTGAGCGAGGAGTGACATGAGGTTCAATTCACAGCAAATAAGTAACTTGCCCGGGGTCACCTTGAACCAGTACATGTGGCAAAAAAGACCAGTAAACCTTGATTTTCTGACTCCAAATTGCAGACCCTTTGACTAGCTCCTTTTGCTTTCTTCGTTAATAAATATGTCACCTCCCTCCTGAGTTGAGTCACTTTCGTGGCCCCCTTTTTAATTTCTGGCAATAACATAAAATAGAATGTCACTCCCGTGGTAGGTTGTCATTTTGAAGATACCAGATGGGGCTATACTCTCATAATTCTCGTTTTCGATGACATCTGCCATTTTCCTCATGCAGTAGGCTCCTCTGTAGCCATCTGTAGGTAAGGCTCCGGGGAAATAGGATAATTGCTAATGATTTTCCATGTCTATTACCCAGGTCCCTCTGCTCAAGTATTTTTGACATTCTAAAAACATCATTTTTAGAAATAAAACAGGGTAATTCTCCTTGAGCTGCTAAGTTTTTCAGTCTGCCTCCCATAGATTAAGGTTTGCAGAGCCCACACTGCTGTATTTGGATTATGTTCTCAACAAATCCTATTAAAACTCTCTGAGAAGGGGAAAAAAAAAAACAACTTTGATTCGTTTCAAGCAAGAACTTTGAACCTAGGGCTGAAGCCAGCCTTAAAAGTTGCTCTTCTCCCACATTTTTGTGGTCTTTACTAACTTGCTGTTTTTTTTCTTCTCTATTTTTTAAATTCTGGCTTCAAGGTATCTGCTTTTGAGCACCTGCAGAATGTATACAGTTCTGTAGTATTGCTTATTATTGTTAAGAATTTGGACCAAGAGCTCAATGCCCTTTGTCATCCTTTAATTTCTTGTAGTTGCTGATTCATATAATTGTGGGCATGATGTAATGCAAATTATCTGCAAATTACCAATGACCCAACTATGATGTGCTCTGCCACTATAGTTTCCATTCAGCCAAACCCCCATTAGTTATAACTTGTCGTCTCCCCCAGAAATCAAGGAGATGGAAAAGTAAACGCGAGGGATCGGATTCCAGCAATCGACCGATCAAGGCTGCTGGGAAGGTTATCATCCAGGACATTGCATGCCTTCTTCCTGTTCACAAGTCACTGGGAGAACTGTACATGTAAGTTCAGAATATCAAGTATGCCATGCTTATCATTAGGCATGATTATCAAAGTGTCAAAAAATTTTTACATATATTTATTTTTTTTATAAAATTGTAGTCGACATACAATATGATATTAGTTTCAGGCATACAACACAGTGATTAGACATTTATATGACTTATGAAGCGATCACCCTGATAAATCCAGTACCCATCCAACACCATACACAGTTATTACAATACTACTGATTATTATCAAAGTTGTGGTTTTTTTTTTTAAGTATTTGAACCCTTTCTTCAAAAGCAGTTTTAGAGAAGTACAGTGTATTCACTTTCTATTGCAGCATAACAAATTGCCGGAAATTGAATGGCTTAAAACAGCATGCTTGTATTATCACAGTTTTCGTGGGTTAGGAGTCTGGGTGTGGCTTAGCTGGGTCCTTGCCCAGGTCTTACCAGCGTGAAATCATGGAGCTGACCAGGTGGTGTGCTTATCCACTCCTTAGTGTCCTCTTCCCAGCTCACTCAGGTTGTGAGCAGAATTCAGTTCTTTACACCCATAGAAGCGGTTAATTTCATCTTCCAGACCAGCAGCAGCGTCTCACGGCTGCTTCACCGTCTTAAGATATTCCCTGATTGATTAGATCAGGCCCACACAGAATAATTTCCCTTTTGACAAATTCAAAGTCGACTGATCACTAATATAATAATAACCTAACCATGGGAGCGATGTCCCACTAGTTTTCACTGGTCTCACCTGCATTTAAAGGGTGGGGCTCATACAGTGTACCTGACAGCAGGGCAGAGCTCTTAGGAACGGTCTCCAGATGCTGCCTCCTAAACCCAATCTGTACAATAGAGAAAACAGAGCCACTTTGGTTAAAGGGAGTTGGGAGGTAAGTAGCAAGCATACAGGGGCAGGCCCGTGGTTCCTCTTCCTCTGGACTTGCACACATGACAGAAAGTATTTATTTTGTAGGAGATACACAGTGTGCTTCTCTGTGTTAGAAACAACAGTGTTGCACTTGAATCCATTTTTGGATATGGATAAAACATTTTGAGTGATAACCAAAGAGGCAGTTTTTAGTCTCTTTGTTAAACCAGGTATGATTGATTTAGGAAGTTAGACTAGAAAGAAACTTTAAAATTCTTTGTAAATTTCAGACTGAATGTAAATGATATTCAAGAAACGTGTCAGAAGAATGCGACTTCTGCCTTGCTTGTTGGAAGGAAGGATCTTGTTCAGGTATTTTCCATCCCTTTTGCTGGAGATCTGGAACTTTCTTTCTGAGCAGATTGTTTTCACTTCATAGTTGTGGTTTAGTGACATTTCAAGGTGTGCCTCCTATTTTGCAATTCTCATGTCTTTGCCGAACTGTAGGGCTAGAGCAGCTTTCTAAATCCCTTGGATATTTTTCTTATTAGTGCTAGTTGGGAAGGTCCTAAATCACTTACTGAGTATTTTTTATTACATCTCTTTTCTATTCTAGTACCATGGTGATTGTTACATACCGAAATATGGGTATCTGCATCTTTCCCGTTCGTACCCTCAATTCAGTTCTATTTTTTATTTTTTTTACTTTTAAAAATACTTCATTTCTAAAAGGTTTACTAGAACATTCCTTTAGATTAAGGAGACATATTGAGTTAAAATATGATGTGATCTTTAAAAATTTAAATCTTCATTTTTGTAGGAACACAGCTGTGTATTAAAGCAAGCTGCTCCTACACTGTTTTTTTTTAACAGCTTTATTGAGATATAGTTTATATACCATGCAATTCACTCATTTAAAATGTACCATTCAGTGGCTTTTAGTTTGCTCTGCAGAGTTTTGTAACCATCACCACAAATAAATCTAGACCATTTTCATTACCCTAAAAAGATACCCCACATTCCTTAGCTCTCAATCTCATTTTACCCCGCCTAGCCCTAGGCAACCACTAATCTATTGTCTGTCTCTATTGTACCTTTTATTCTTCAGTGTGAGGATTAAATTAAGCAATGGACACTGCTAACGACTAACCATCTGCTCAGTTTTCCCCCTCATAACTCTCCCAAAGACCCAGAGCTACGGCCTTCCCTTGATTTTTATCTGATTAAAAAATTCCCTAAGATTTCCATTTGTCTTCTAACAAACAGATTTTTGCCCTTTTAAGTGAATTTTAGTCATGGGTATGTTTCTATAAGGACCCAGGCACCTAAAGTTCTGTGAACAGCGAGAAGGCAAAATGAAGTAGTAGAATTATTGTGGAATTTATAGCAAGATGTATAGGTCCGGCTCAGCTCCCTAGTGGTGTGACTCTGAGCAAATTATTTCAAACTCTCTCAGTCTCTGTGTGTATTTGTAAAAGGGGAACCATAAGAATAATTACCTCATAGGATTGGTGAAGAGATGCAGTAAATACAATACTAAGGCAAACCCAATGTTCATGTTCCAAAAACATTCTCTGAGGAAAAAATTACTTCTTAGAGTGTTTTGTTTTTTATGTTTTCATTAAGTTGATTCAGAAGATCAAGCTAGTCCAGGTGAAGTGGAAATACCCCTCCCTGGATTCAGACAGGCCCGAGTTTAAATCTAGGCTCTGTCACTTTTTTGTCGTGTGGTCCTAGACAGCCACCTCCTCTTTCTGAACCTCAGTTTGTGGTATGGTACTCTTTAGTGGGACAGTAATGACGTCAATGCAAATGCTTAATTTTAAAAAATTCTTTATGCACATGTCGAAGATGATGTGCCTATAATTATGTAAAGAGTTGCAGAAATAAACCTAACTGTCAACTATTTCTGTTGAAGGCTTTAGGAAATGTGTATTATAAGTGAAGAAATAACATACCTAAGTTGTCAGCTGGGGTGGTAAATGCCCTTTCTGTCCCTTTCAGCAACCATCCAGGTGGGTCATTGATGATAGAGATGAACAGAACCTCGGGTCTCTCATTCGGACCAATACTTGTGGGCATCGTTTAACTATGTTGGTGCCACATAAGCTAATGGATTTTTAAATATATCTGATGTGCTTCTCGACCTGTTTTTCAGTGTTTTTATTAACCTATTCTTTTTTTCTTAGATTATAAACTCCTTGACTTAAAAGCTATTACTTCTTCCACTTGGGTATCTCATAGTCTAGTATGGTGCTTTCCAGTCAGTGGGCACACAATGACGTGTTGTTACTGAGAAAGATTTCCCAAAAGCACGACTCCAGTTTTGAATGTATGGAGCTGGGAGGGCGCTGTCGACGGCATGAAGTATTTTGTGTGTGCTGAATTTTGGGTTTGGTAGATGCTTAATCGACATTCGTTTCTGTTTGATGACTCCAAGCGCCATGAGATTCCAAGTTTGGAGATATTCCTCAGATTTGATGTCAACAGAAGAGACAGCCAGATCTATTTTGTCTTGGCCTGGTTTTTTTTTTTTTTTTTTTTCCCTGTAGCTTCAGAGAGTATAATGAAACTCTTTTAAGGAAAGCAACACAGTTTTTCATTATTTGGCTAAAGAAGAACAGATCTTAAATGTGAAGCAGAATACTTTTTTCTCTCCCTGCCAGTTCACTAATGAAGCAACAGAAAAAGACACGTGAATTAGCAGCTACATAGACAGCCTGTGGAAGTAATGGCATGGTGTCATTTCTCCGAAGTTTGCTTAAGGAAAGTTTTTAAGGCTAGTGTTTCTCAAACATTCCAGTCCCCTGAGAATCTGTTAAAATTCCAGTTCTGATTTAGGAGGTCTGTATTTTGTATTCTGTATTTTCCGGCTGTGAGAGTAGTAAGGGCAGGATGTAGGTGGAGAGGGGTGGGGTTCTTTCACGCTTCCCGTCCCTGTCCTCACTGATCTCTTCAGTTTGGGTGTTTCTTTTTGATTTGTCCAGGTTTGGTCCCTGGCTACGGTAGCTACAGATCTTTGCCTTGGTCCAAAGTCTGACCCAGATTTGGAGACTCCGTGGGCTCGACATCCATTCGGGCGACAGCTGCTGGAATCCCTGTAGGTTTTGAGACATAAACGTGAGGAAAATGAGAGGTGTAAATTTTAGGTCTGTTAGTACTTTGGGGGTTGTTGTGTAAAAGAAAAGCGCAGAGGCCTGAGGAATGAGAGGTGGAGGTGAGGTCTTTCCTTTCTGTGACACCACAGCTTCTGTGTGTAACTAACTGCTTGTAGCGGAAGGAACTGTGGAGTACGTGCCATCTGTAATGGGGATTTGAGACTCACATGTCCTGTAGAGATTTATGCATTCATTATCCCATAAGTCTGATCACAAGAGTTTGCGCTCTTGAGATGATAAATGTCTTGGGTCCCGTAGACTTTCACCCCAAGAGCAGATTAGAGAATTACGTATTGGCTTTCATGTTTTCCAAAAGCCCTGATGCTTTCACCCCATTAAGCAATTTAGGAAATATTGAATTCATATATTGTACTGTAATATGACAAGCTGGAAATGTAATGTGCAAAATGATTTACAGCCAGGGAAGCCACTTGACTCTCTGTGAGAGTGAGGCCCAGGTCCTGACAGAGAAGGAAGCGCCACTTGCTTCAGGAGGAGGTTGGCTTTACTGACTGGGTGAGGCCAGACCTGGTGCACACGTGCTCACGCTTCGGTTGCCTCGTGGTAACGCAGGGGTGACAGTGCTTGTTGATGACAGTCCCACTTCACGTGAGACTCAGATGAGATAGTGAGTGTACAAGCACCTTAGAAAGTATTAAAGACGGTGTTGGTAGGAAGGTATCAGTATTCCTTCACAGAGGCCAAGTACCTCACATTCTGGCGGGTGGCGCTGAAAGGGGGAAAGGGGATGTGCGTGCCTGAAAGGTGAAACTGCTTCTTATGGTTATTATTTAACAGCTCGTCTTCCTAATTCCGCCTCCGGAGTCTCTCTGCTCGCTGTCTGTGGTGGCGCAGTGTTCTCTGAGCACCTTCACATGGCTTTAGGTTGTATGAAAGAAGTTTATAGGAACCTCCCAGAAAGCAGTAGAGTTGGGAGAGAGCATTTAAGGCCTCACTCAAGCGTTAGTTTAGTCTACTTAGCTCTCGAGAAGCTACGTTCAGGCCTGAACCCATGCCTGGATGCCAACCAGCAACTTTCAGATTGCTTTTCTAGGTCATTTGTAATACTTATTTTATTCCAAAGCAAATGTAGCCAAACCCAAAGTAGACCTGCATCTGTAGAAAGCCCTGGTTCCTGATGGGGTTTCTGAGGAAGACTTAAGCATCCTCCCTTTCTGTCCCTCTGGCAGCAACCCACCACAACCGTGCTCGTATCCTCCTTCCCTCCCTTCTCTTGACTTGTTCTCTCTCCTTTCAACTCTGTCTCTAGGTTGGCTCACTACTGCCGACTCCGCGACGTCCAGACGTTGGCGATGCTCTGCAGCGTGTTCGAAGCCCAGTCTCGGCCTCAGGGGATACCCAACCCTTTCGGGCCCTTTCCTAGTCGCTCATCAAATCTCGTAGTGTCCCATAGTCGATACGTAAGACGTGGTTGTCTGGTTTGTGTCTGACTTTTCCCAAGGGTAAGTGTCATGGGGGATGATTGTCTGATGCTGCTCCCGTTTGTTCTGCAGCCCAGCTTTACCTCCTCTGGTTCCTGCTCCAGCATGTCGGACCCGGGGCTCAGTACCGGTGGCTGGAACATAGGTTGGTACGGCACTGACGTCGTCCACGCTGGCCGTTTAGTTCTCTCAAAGCTGTGTGTGAATTGTTAATAATCTGTAACCTTTTGTTGGTGAATATTCTCCACATTTCTCCTTTTTCTCATTTTTTAAAAAAATTTAGTGTGGTGATACTGTGGCCAGCAAGGCCTGGAGTTTCACGTTTGAACAGGCCAATTTCTAGAACGTCTTTGTGCCTTTCTGCGTTGTTTTTTATCCCATAACCTTAAGAAACTGACAGTGAGACTTCCCAGTGTTCACCCCAAAAACCCAACCCCGTCCTTTCTTCATCACACATCCCTTCCATGGTCATCCGTCACTTCCTGTTATCTGTCTCTTCCTGTGTACCTCTGCCAACGTAGAGAAATAAGGTGAAACCTGATTCCAGGTGGCCATAAAGGTCTGTTTAATGAGTAGATGTATTTGTGTTTTCTGGGTTTTTAAATTTTCTTTTTTTTAAAAAAGATCTTATTTTCTCGATTGTAAAAGTAATACATGCATAGTGAAGAAAAGAACAAAACACACAGTATTAGAGAAGAAAATAGTCATCACTGATCGTCCCACTTACGAATAATGTCTGTTATCATTTTGGAACATTTTCTTTCAGTCTTTGTGCACGTGGGATCTAAGAGGGGTCTTTCTGTGTATGTGATTTTGTGTTCAGTTTTTAATTTCATGTGCATTTTCTAATATGATTTAAAAAGTCTTTATAAGTAATGACTGCCTAATATTCTACTGTATCACTATACCATAATTTGCTTAATCATTATGTGTATACTTAATTAGCAGGTTACTGTAATAATAAATACCTAGAAAAAAGGTGAAGCTAGAGAAGACTTCTATTTAGTTATATTTCAAGATTTTCAACTTGGTTTATTTTTATTTTAGGGAATAAATTGGACACACACTGCTTTATGAGAGTTTTCAGATTTTTCATGTCTTCCCTGATTTCCTTCTTCCCTTCCCATTTGATTTTCTTCAGCGGGGAGAGAAATAGAACACATATCTTCGCCTTGGGGAGAGTCTTCACCAGAAGAAATCCGCTTCGGAAGTCTGACCTACAGTGACCCTCGGGAGCGAGAACGTGACCAGCATGATAAAAATAAAAGGTAATGACCTTCGCAGGTGAGAGCTGCAATTTCATAGTGCTTAGATTCTCCGAAATTAGGACTCTTGCATTAAGAAAGGTATATCAAGTGCCATTCAGTGTTTAGCTTGTTTTTTCTTAAAGGAACTGACAGGAGATCTTTTGAATTTTATCCAGGCTCCTAGACCCCGCCCATGCCCAGCAATTTGATGACTTTAAGAAATGCTATGGAGAAATCCTCTATCGCTGGGGGCTGAGAGAGAAGCGAGCGGAAGTTCTCAAGTTTGTTTCCTGTCCCCCTGACCCTCACAAAGGGATCGGTGAGCATGCATTTTTTTCTTTTCCTGTCATTATCTGAAAGCTTCTGTAATTCAGTTCGTAACATAAGACTTGGAATGAAATTTTAGCTTCTTATTTATAAGCAGAAATTTCTGAAGCATTTTAGTCTATTTTAAACTGCATGAAAACCCTTACATTTCATGAAAGATTAAATTTTTATTGCGACAAGTAGTTTTATCTACAATCCTCAGGTATTGATTGGAAGTAGGGCTATTTATTTATTTATTCAACTAATAGCTATCAAACTCCTCTTTGTCACAGTGTTAGAACATTCCTTCCTTTTGTGGAACTCACAGATCAGCAGAGGAGAAAAATCAAATAATTAAAAATTATGGTGTGTATTTAAGAGCAAATGGAAAGGATTTGGGGGCAGGGAGAGCAGGGAGAAGAATTTTAGAAGAGGCATTGAGGTGTATTGAGAAAGGCCTCTCTGTGGAGCCAAGGTCTGAGACAAGGAGCCATCCGTGCGAGGGCAGCAGGAAGCATTTCCATGCAGTGGGGAGCAGGCCTGTGGGAGAAGTAACTTGTTGTTTTAGACAAGGAAGCCCAGAGTGGCTAGAACGCAGTGAGTGAGAAGAGTGGTATAAAATTAGATTGTAGGATAATTAGGGACTTGTAAATTAAGAGTTTGGATTGTAGTCCAAGTCCAGTGGTAAGCTTCAAAGGGCATTAAGAAGTAAGTGACTGCTCTGGTTTCCATTTTGAGAGGTTTCCGTTGGCTCTTATATGAATAAAGGATTAGAGGAGAACAGTAGAGGTAGGAAGACCGTTTGAAGACTTAGAGTGGTCAAAGAGAGAGCAACGGTCTAGTCTAGGGGTCAAATCAATGGCGGTGGGGAAAGAGGAATAATTAAAGATATATATTAGAGGTAGATTCAACATGGACGTGGGGTTGAGGAAGACACAAAGCTTGGATAAATCCTAGGTTTGCAGCTTGAGCAACTGGGTAGATAGCGGTGCCATGTTCTAAGATAGAAAAGACTGGAAGAAAATCGAGAGCTCCGTTTGGGGCAGTCGGAGTTGTGCGTGAGACATCAGACCGTAGAAGTCGTGTAGGCAGTCGGGTGTGAGTCTGGCGCTCAGAGGGGAGGGTGGTGCTAGAACCAGGAGTTTGGGAGTCTGCAGCACGGCAGGGGCACCCAGGCTGTGAGAATGGGTGCGTCTACCTGGGGGCTGGGGGGTGGGAGGAACAGTACAGGGGACCAAATAACAAAGTCCACCCACTCTGGACCTGGAGAGGAAACTAGTGCCTGGAGCTTGCGTCTTGGAGGAAGAACCAGGAACAAGGACTTCAAATGAGACACTAATGAATGTTGGTGAAAGGCCACCCTGTGGTATGAAAGAAGCTAAGAGATGAGGTGTTTGTTGAAGGACAAAACAGAAAGCGACCAGAGGTGGACTGAACACACTGATTTCTTCTCTTCCTCGACCCCACCAAAGTGTCCGTGTAGAGCTTTTCTGAAAAGACATAACCATGCAAGGAGAAGTAACGTCAGCAGTAAAATGGGACCTGGGAGGCAGCTAGGTTAGTGGTACCTGAGAAAGCTGAACCCGAACGGCAGGCAGAAGAGCGGTAAGATACATGGCAGGACCCCCAAATGTCTCAGGAATGAGTGATACTGATACCTCTGGAGGTGGCATGAGCAGATATTAAAAATACGAGTATTGTTTGATGGCCCTCGTCAGGTCCCGGGTCCCCGCTCCAAGTTTGCAGAGCAGTTTCCTACCCTTCGCTTACCCAGCAGAAAATTGGAAGTTCGTTCTCCAGGGAAGATGAAAGCATTTCTGGATTCAAAGGGCCCGCCAAGCACCTAGCATAATGAATGAAGAAAGACCCAGGATAAAGAGAAGATCCCAGGAGCTTCCAGGGAGAGAAAACAGGTCACATACAAGGGATAAGGAACACAAACGGCATCACACTCCTCAGGAACAGTAAGCGAGATAGTGGAAACTAGACGACAATGTAGCAGTACCTTCAGAATTCTCAAGAAAATGATTTGTAACCTAGGATTCTGTACTCAGATTATCATTCAAGCGTGAAAGTGAATGTTCACCTTTTCTAAGGAGGAGGAATAGCATCAATCCGGAAAACTAGGGAGTCAGAAAAACGGTGAAGGGAGATCCACATGACAGACCTAGAGGTGGGTTAGTCTGGGTTGGAGCTTCAGGGGTGTTGTCTCCAAGAAGAGGAAATTGAAAAAATATGTAGTGTTTTTCAGTGTCCAGTGTATTTATAGTAGAGTCAGATATTTAAGGGAGCATTTAGAGATGAATTATTGATAAGTACATTGCCAACTAAGGAAATGAACAAAACAAGATAGTTACCAATGGTAGGAAAAGCAAAATGTGCAAGAAAGGAAAAGTTATCTTGATACAAGGTTTGAATAGTGTTTACCTAGATAAATAATGTAAAAACAGAGGACTGATCCGACCAAACAGTGATAGAACCGTCTGGGGAAGATGAGGGAGAGGTGGTATATGCGTGCGGTTGGGGAGATTGGGAGTGAACGAGAGCTTCCACTGCGGAAAGTCTGTAGGCAATGCTAAAATATGAAAATTTAAGATAGAAGGTAAAAACAGAAGAAACAGTTAAATGGGCTGGAAGGATTTTCCTAGGGAGTGATGGATGTGGGGATGGAAGGGAATTCTGTTTTGGTAATAAGACATAGTAGAGAGTATTTGACTCTTTAAGTTATGCATGTGTATATACTTTCACTTAAACAAGTAGGCCAGAGTAATACATAGTTTAGATATTGAATAAAAGGATTCTTATAACGGATTATTTTGGTATGTGCACTAGAAGAAATGCCCAAACGCCAAAGACTATATGGGCAATATATTTTTCAGAGCATCTAAATGTGTGAAAGCATATCAGGGAAGATTAATGATGGGCCGAAGCAATTTGTCTTTCAGAATCAGTTTTCAGGAAAATATGTGAATCACAGAGAGATGTAACTGATGTATTAACCCACTAATCAGCTAAGCTCTTATCAATATCTATTGTAAAGAACCATGCTGGGTTCTGTGGGCTGTACAGTGCAGTTTGGGTGGGTGGGTCAAGAAGTCTATAATCCAGTAAGAGATAAAACATTAGCTATGAAGACTTAAATGATATTCAAGAATGAATAATATGTCCTAATACCATTACAAACATTATTACAAGATTTAGAAAGGGAGAGATTATGAAAGATAGATCCCCAGACAAAAACATTAAGACAAATATTTTCATCCTTAGAGTTTTTACTCTTTGGAAGAGTCAGATTGCTCAAATACAGGAAACAGTAGGTATTGAAAAAAATACAGTGAGGTTACCAGGGTTACCGTTGCTTTCTTCAGGGTGGAAAATGAGCAATTTCCTCTGGCGCTTGTCACATCTGCAAGGGTCATCCTGTATCAGCAGCAAGTTTGAGGGATAAAGTTGTTTTCATTTAGGAGATTAGATGTTTATAGAAAGGACTTACAACTTCATTTATTTTGAGGGGAAAATACTAGGCATAGTATTCTGTAAAAAAAAATCTTGCTTTGCTTATTTTGAGGGGCTAATGCTAGGCATAGTATTCTTTTTTAAAAAAAAATCTCTGGTAATAAAGATGATTTTCGATTTTGTTTTTCCATTGTGGTATGTGGCTCTTGGTTGTAATGGTGGCTGAGCAAGGTAATTGCTTTGCTTTGTCAGCTCTGGACCCAATTCCTGCCCCAGAGGTGCATATCTGCTCACCTAAATTTTATACAGCATTTTTCTGCTTTAGCCAATTAATTTATTGTCATTTACGTGGCTGGCTTTATGTATATTTGTGTAATAGATGATGTTTATTAATACTCTTCTGTATGATTAACCAACTGGAGCCCTATGAAGACCTACGACAGTACGCCTTTGGAGTTAGCTTCCTCCTGGAGGTTTCATAAAGCCTCAGGACTCTAATTTGCTCTTTCTGCCGTGTGCCAGTGTTTTTACTGCCTTATAAGTTTGTCTATTAGGAACCAAAAATGATCCATTCCACCTCTACCGGGTTTCACCAGCAAAGCCCATACCTGTGGTTGTATGCCTCTTTTCCAAGTTTGTCAGTGTTCCTGTAAAAGACACCTTTGTGATTCTGAACACACTGTGTCCCTTTGTATCACCTGAAGTGCAGAAGTTAACATGTGTACCAGCATGGCCCAAAGGTGTCCGTACTTCCTTCTCAACTGTTAACTAATGGCCATTCCATTATGTGTAACACTAAGAGGCAAGAAAGAAATATTAAAATCATGCTCAGTGACTTAGTGTTTTTGTATTTTCTATCTTTGTGAATTTATATTCATTTAAAAGTTGTAAATACCCGCAAAGATTTTTATTAGTTAACTAAAGGAAATATTAGATCAAGATATTAAAGTTAATAAGGATGTTTGAAATTATGTTTAAGCTGACACACTGTAGAGAAACATAATTACTAATGATACATTGAATTTTTCAGAGATGACATTTTAATAATTTCACCCAGATAGAGATGGAGAATAATTAAGTTTATATTTACGTTATCTCAAGTGCCAAAGAACAACCCTTTTAAAAAGACATGTTATTATAATTATATTAACTTGTACACATAATTTTCATAGTCTCATAATTTTAAATATTGACTCCTATCAAACAAAACCAGTAAAGGAAATTTAAGAAATTTAAACTAATAAGGCTTTTCATGAGAACATAAACAGAAGTCTTACGTAACATACAAAGTCGTGCTGAGGGAGTGGAAGCGAGCTACTTTTAAATCAAAGTTATAATTCACCTGAACTAGGACTCCCATAAAACTCTCTCTGTAGTTACCATGTATTCAGTAGTACGTTTTTATGACAACTAATTGTCACAAAACAGGGAACCTGGCTGTGCCAGAAGAAGGGACCTTTTCTCTATTGTGAGAGATGGACAAAAAGACCAGACCCAGGGAGCTTGAGAATTTGGTGGTGGACGGATGAAGGGGCCATTGGAAGGCTTCATTTTCTCAGGGAGGTGAGAGAAGAGGCCATCAGGCGTCAGAGGGAGGAGCAGAGGTGTGAGGCAGGAATTTTTGGAATGCAGCTGGGTACGACGTAGCCATTGGGGGAGTGGAAGAGAAGCAGCGGCTGACCGCTGCGTGGGGCTGGGCGGCCGCCCGTGGTCTTCTGTTTAGTGAGAGGTACATTGTGACGGTCAGCCTTCCCTTGGGACCACTCTGGGGCAGACACGGAGCCATAGGCAGGTGATAGGGCTCATGATGGGTTGAGGTTTTGCCAGGTGGTACTATGGAGGGAGAGACGGGCAAGACGTTGAGGATGTTTGCCAAAAGCATTTATGAAGTTGGGTCATGTAATTCAGGCTGACCAAAGGAGAAATTGCAGCCAGAAGGCGGCCGTTGGTAGATAGAGATGAGCGGGCAGTGGCCTAAGAGGGAGCTGGTTGAAACCAGATGGCATTAGCTTCAAGAGGAAAAGGTGACGTGGAGGCATAATGGGGCCTGTGCCCTCCCCTCCTGCCCCTGCCCCTCCTGAGAAAAGTACGTAGAGCACACGGTGGACAGTGGAAGGGAGGCAGGGATGGGACAGGGTGGAGCAGCGGGGAATGAGCAGGGGGACACGGGCAGTGGACGTGGGTTTGCCTGGGCTCACGGAGGTGACTGAGGCAGACTGAAGATGAGTGGTCGGGGGATTAGCCCTCAGGGGGTGAGGGACTGGTCATAGCAGAACTCTTGACCGCTCCGCGGGCACCGTGGTGCCCTGACTTGGTGAGGGCAGAGAGGCGAGACCAGTCAGCTCTTGCCTGAGTGTTAGAGTCCGCCAGTTCTTTCAACGCGGCTTGTTAATGGCCTGCCGTGTGCCAGGCCCCTGCGGCTGTCACAGGAGGGCACGGGGGGTTCACCAGGGCCGCGGCCGGCGCCCTCTGCCTGCACCCCGCCTCTGCAGCGGCAGCGGCTCCTCTTTCTCACACTTACTAACGGGTTCTGCTGCTTCGAACAGAACATCGAAATCCACGGGTCTGATAGGCTCCTACAGAGTCCCAAGGTGAACACACCTCCTCAGCTCACAGTGCCCGGTTTGCTTTTACAGAACTAAACTCATGTGTCTCGTCTTCCGCCCCCGCCTGCTTCCAGAGTTTGGCGTGTACTGCAGCCACTGCCGGAGCGAGGTCCGTGGCACGCAGTGCACCATCTGCAAAGGCTTCACGTTCCAGTGCGCCATCTGCCACGTCGCAGTGCGAGGGTCGTCCAACTTCTGCCTGACCTGTGGGCACGGGGGACACACCAGCCACATGATGGAGTGGTTTAGGACCCAGGAGGTGTGTCCCACCGGGTGTGGGTGCCACTGCCTGCTGGAAAGCACTTTCTGAACGTACAGACCATGAGAGTCGCCCGGAAATCCCAGAGGACCCCGGAAGCGCCGGTGACAAGCTCTCTGCCAGGCGAGAGGCTGCAGAACCCACTCCTCACGAGAGTGGCGCATAGTCCCGTCACGGACCGTGCAGCGCCAGCCGTCGTGAGCCTTGGCCCTCCCCTCTGTTGGCTGTCGGTGACATGGATGTCACTGGAGGAGGGGGACGGCAGGCACGCAGAGCTGCAGAGCCGGGTGCCAGTTTTCTTGGAAAAAAGCACCTGCCCCCGGAGCCGTGTTTACTTGAAACTACTGAACAGCATCGTTTCCGATGCCATCACAGAGACCAGGTCAGATGTAGAAGACAGTCTCCCGAGCCAAAGGACAGGGGAGATTAATTTAGCTGACAAGTTGGCCTGTGACAGAAGTTGGTATATTTCCTGATCTGATGGATATTGGTCTTTTAAAATATGCTTAAATTATAAATATATGATGTACTTAAGGATTAAGATGTATTTTTTGTTCCTGATTTCTTTCATTTGCTCTCCCTCGACTAATAAAAATCTAGTAATTATTTTAAAAAAGAGAGAAAGTTGAACTTTTTAGTGAATCTTTTTTTTTTTTTTTTTTTTTACCCTACTTCTAATTGTGACGTTAACTTTCGGATAGGAGCAAAGTCTGTGTCAGATTGTCAAAGGAAATGCTGATTTGCTTTTGTCATCTGGCAGGAGAATGTAGAATCTGACACATCTGAGGTTCTTCCCAACCCCAAGAGTCTTTTAGTCATTTCTTTCGGCCGAAGGAAAGCGAGACAGCATCACAGCGTCGACGTGACGGTCTCGTTAGCGCCGTGCGGGTGGGCGAGCTCGGTGAGTTCCCTCGCTCTTCCCTGGGCTCCTTCCCAGCCTTTGCCCCGTGTTTATCTGCGTTCCCACTGGTTATGTCTCAGACGTCCACCAGTTCTTCAGAATCATTTCAATGCTTCGGGTTTCATGTGTTCCAGAAAAAAGGTCTTTTTTGGTATTTCTACTGAAATTTACATCTGTTTCTTAGAATTTTGCAATTCCAGATTGATTAACTTAGAAAATATAGCTACCTGTCTCAAAATGTGTTGTACATCACTGTGTTTTAAACCGTAGGTCAGGACCCAATAATGGACTGTGAAATCAATTTAGTGGATAAAAACGAGCATTAAAAAAAGTGAAATAGAGTAGAAGAAAAATGATCAGAATTACAATATATACGGTAAATATTGTTTTATGCAACTTGTTGACTTGTGTGTACATGCAAACTTGCCCACATGTATAGTGCGTCACAATGTAAATTAAGTTCTTACTTAGGCTGTGGTCAAATCATTTTTAAAACAGTTTAAAACATTTTTATGGACAGTGTTTATACTTTGTCCCCTGTGTTACTGGATACAAAGCTCCCTGACGTAAGAGACGCCTAGATCCTGCACAGTGAGAGCGGAGGGTTAACCCTGCTCTGATCCGAGGTTAGATACCAGTGTCTGTACAGAGAGCAGCAGGCACATGGGGGGCTGAGAAAGGAGGCGGCCGAGGAAATCTAAATTTGTTCGCTCTTTGCCTTTCGCTTGTTTGTGCTGATGCGCTATCATGGCGATCACAGGTTGACTGATTTACACTGAGGTAAAGGGTGTGTTGTGTTCCTCATGAAATCACACCATTTGCAGAGAAGAGTCTTTTCCTGTTCACCACTGCTCAAGCTAATACAAAAATCTGTCCCTGTCTGTCCCCATCAAGAATTACATGTGTTTGTTGTTTTAGTTTATCGTTATAGAAACTTGCCTTCTAAAACTGGGAAAACCTTAATAATGAATTTTAAGAACTATACAGCTTAAAACATTACTTAATGTCTTCTTTCAATACATGTATTGCTTTTGAATTTCCAAGTTTCCAGGGCAAAAGCCTAATATTTAAAAAAATATTCACTATTTGGAAACACGTTGGTCTGAGTGCTGGCTATGGTCGGTATTCTCCCTGCCCTCAGACTAGATTATTACAAGCACCTCAGACCTTTTTTCTTTGTTTTTTTTTAAATAATACAAGCTATGTTCCAAAGTACCTTTGAACGTGGCAAGGAAAACAGGGCTCGCAGCCGTATTTGTGCACCAGAAACAGAGAGTCGCTTAGGTGGTCTGCTGTAAAGAATGTGGGAGGGGAACCACCAGCTCGATTTTCTTCTCCTGTCCTCAGCCCCCTCAAAACACAAGTGGCATAATGCTGTCCTTAGATGCCACGGAGATAGAATCAATGTTGCTTTAAATTTTTTTGAAAAGTTTCATCTAATATAAAAATGCGTTCAGTCCAAAGATGCTTTCCTTCAGTGATTCCCTGGGGGGCTGGCAGGATTTAGGAGAGTGCTGGTTCCATCTCAGTGGCTTAATGCAGCACGGACCTGAGGGAGAGACAGGAGTCATTCATTTTCTTAGAAGACTGATCCCGACAGGTCGGGGAGCTCATCGGTGGTCTCTGTGTGACAGAACGATTTCTTAGCAGATTGATGTTTCTTGCAATGGAAAAATAGTCCAGAAAATAGTTATAAATAACAGCCTCTACTTTATGGCTTACCGGTTCTTAACCGTCCTCAAAGTTGGAGCTGGCAATAGGGTCTTAGACGCACACTCAAAGGACAGATCCCGGAGGAGAAAACACACACCTTGGTTTCCTCATTCTCCTTAGACTCTACTGTCCTTATCGGAATCAGAAATAAGTCTTGGCATTCCATAATACAGGTATGGTTTATTTCATCACAGTGGTACTGATTTGCTATTTTTCCTGAAATCTAAGAAGGTCTGATTTAATTCATCAAGTATGTAACGTGAGATGAGCATTTGGACAAAGGTGAATATAGAGAAGGTGGTCTCTGCCCTGCTGGAATGCAGAATCTAGCAGGAATTTAAGTGTTGACATAAATGCGAGTGACCCCTGAGGGAAGGAAGGAGTAACTCCATTGAGGGCAGAGGCCGTTCAGAGGCGACTTTGGCTGAGCTTAAGGGTGAGTGTTCTTCAGGTGGGAAGAGCAGGAAGGCAAAGGGAAGGGCTAAGCCAAGCAAGGATGGACAAGCAAGTGTGGCACCTGAGGGCACCGTACGTGGTTTCTTACAGGTGGGGCTTAGGCTGGGGCTGAGAATTAAGGCTGGGGAGCAGGGCAGGAGTCAGAGCATAATGGGTCCCCAGCACTGTGCCAAGGTGTCTGGGCTCTACCTGTACGTCAGGTCTCCTCAGTCTTTCACCATCTGCCAACTGTAGAAATACAGACTATCGATTTTAACTTTAAAAAAAAATCAGCAGAAATGTTTAAATGAATCTCATCAGTCATCATCAAAGCCTGTATCTTTCACCAAGGTTTCCTTACATTTGGCTTGATGATATAACATAAACTGTAGAGGAGGTTCCATATCTGGTCCATCTTCATTCCTGCCTCCCTCCTCCCCCTCCCTTTAAGTAGAAAAATCCAGAACAGCAAGTGTTTGGTAGTTAGTGAACACTAATCAGTGTCTCTTGATATTCTTGACAGTTTGATATTATAAAATTCTTGATATTTTTGGTTCAAACATGGATAATAAGTTGTGGAGAGCTTTTCCTCTGAAGACTTCATTCAGCATTTTGTCCACTTGGTGGATGGGCACATTTCTCCGAAACTGAAAGAGCAATAACTTGGATTCCCAATCCCCATTTGCTCTGCTGCAGCGTTTGGCTGTGCTTTTAAAGATACGCCTGATAGTAATGTCATCTGCTCCTTTTTCTAATGAGTGAAGAAAACCATCGGTTTGGGAAAGACTCAAATACTGGTCAATCATGTCATTTATAGCACAGTTCATTCTTAAGAACTAATAATCTCAACATCAGGTAGTTTCTTCTCCATCTGTTGGTAAATTTAAACTGTGTTGTACTGATGCCATTTTGCACTTGGTCTTCAAAGCACTCGATTGATTTCTAGAGAGGCCGCATAATGTTATCAATGATATTAGCCATGATTTGATGAAATTTTGTAAGCTCTGCACTGGGGAATGGTTGCAAGAGCTGCAAGTGGATAACTAGTCCATAAAATCTGATTTCAGATACTGATTTCAGGTGTTTATCATCATGCCTCCTGTTCATAGTCGTCTTTTCAGTTATAATCTCCACGTGGTCATACTTAAAGGTTCAGTTTTCCCAGGACATAGTCGTAGTCCATGTTTCCTCCGATGTCCCGTTCCTCGTTTACATCCAGGATGTATTTATTCCACATGTTGGTTATTACTTTTATCACCATTTTTATTTTCAATTAACCCTTTTGAGCCGTTGATCCATTTTTGTAAATTGGAGCCATGCTACACACTAGCAATAATGAAAATGCAAATTTCATAGACAACGTACACATTTGATAGACAGGAAAAAATGGCCAGCGTAGTCTTTGCATGCACATGTGCAATATTTGAGAACATGATTAAGAAGTAGTAAAGCTCTTCCCTTCTACGCCATCACTGGAGCGCCAGTGGCCAAAGCGGAGTTCCGTTCCTTTGTGACTTCTGACTGGAGCACGGTCCGTAAAAGACATTTCGATGTACCTTCCCACACTCTCAGGAAGATCGTGTCTTCCCCTCTTTCCAAAGAGCTGAGACAGAAATCCAGTGTTCGGTCCACACCCATCTGAAAGGATGATGACGTTCAAACTGTGCGAGGACATTGCCAAGGGCAGCAAACTGGTCAAGTGCTGCAGGTTTCCAGGAGAAATATGTCCCCCGCACTCAGTGACTGCAGCCGGCGGAGGCGGATGGCACAGCTGTTCACGTGTGCATTCACCCCCGCGAGGTGCTTATCACGGGGCCGAAGCTGGACAAGGGCCACCAAAAAAAGGCCTTGAACGTAAAGCCAGATCTCACCAACCTGGAAGAAAAGAATAAACGTAAGGAAGATGCCATTGAGAAGATGTGGGAAGAAGGTACTCTTATGTACAGCTTCCATTAAAAACTGCTAAAATGAAAAAAAAAAAACCCATTCAGAAATGAGATATTTATTAAGATTATGGTTAATGTGTCAAATTTGAGAAAAAAATTACACACGCACAAAATTATTTTATTTTTTCCTGGAAAGCTTGTCTATGCAGACCAATTGGGGAGACCAATGGTTTGGGGATCTCACTTGAGAAATAACTGCTACCGGGACAGGGAGCCATTGAAGAGTGTTAAGTGGGAGAGTGACAGGTCAGGTTTTAATTTGACCATGTGCGGGTTAGAGGTGGAGAGACTGTGGAAAGGGGTGCTGGTTAGGAGTGTATTTCTGTGCCTTAATTAAAATGGCGACAGTGGGGAAGAAGAGGGGGGTAAAAAGCCAAGAGATCTCCAGGGAGTAGAATCGACAAGACTCAGCCCACCCTGGTTTGAGGCTACAAGAGGAATGGCTGATGGCTGTGCCCGAGCAATCGCTGGCCCTGTCCCGCCCATCTACCATAAAGGCAGACACTCCTTAGGTGGCCTCACACCCAGGAGGCCTCGCTTTCTCTTGCACAAGGGCTCCCAGGCTTCACCTCCATCTCTCCAGTGTGCTTTCTGCATGTGAAGCAGCTGGGAGTTGCTACCAGGCACCTGAAATGAGGCTGTCTTTGGGGCTAGGAGCCCCTGAGGGTTTTTTTTTTCCTGGGCCCTACACCACCACTGGCTTTCTGCCTCCTTCCTAACCACTCACCTCCCAAGCCTCTAAGGTCAGCCAGGCTTGCTTGGGCCCCTCCTACTCCCTTGGCCTGCCTGGGGCGTGTTGAAATGCAGTCCTCATCATAGCTTCCACCCCTTCAGCCCTTCATTGCACAGGAGGAAGGAAAGCTCAGAGAGGGAAAGCAATGTCTCAACTCACATACGAGTCTGCATTTGACCCACACATTTTAAGAGATTTTTATATCGTTTTCCTCATGATAGAAACATTTAAAATTTTATTACTATTTTGTTCTCTACACTCTGTCCCCGTATGATTTTCTAATTAGGGTTTATTTTATTTTCACAAATCAGAAAAATACAGCTGCACAGGCATAAAGCGATGAGAACCATCTCCTTATGAAGAATGTATGGTCAGCCTCGGGGCTGCTCCCCAGCGTGAGAGCAGCTGTGTTAAAAAGCCCAGGAGCTTTCTCTGTCCTGGTATCTTATTGTGCCAGAATCTATTCTTGTAAACTTTTAATTACTGTTTAGGTTCACATGCAGTTCTAAGAAATAACAGAGTGGTCCAGTACACTCTTCACCCAGTTCTCCCTGTAGTAACATCTTGCACAACCAGGAAACTTGAGCACTGCCCATTGATTTTATTCACCAGTTTTACATGTACTCATGTGTGTGCGTGTGTGTGTGTGTGTGTTTAGTTCTCTAATTTTATCATGTGTGGATTTGTGTAGCCATCACCACCATCAGGTTACAGAGCAGGAATTCCTCATGCTGCTCTGTTACAGCCACAGTCACCACCCCCTGCCCCCAAGCTCCTGGCTACTGTGTTTTCCAGATCTGTGATGGAGCCATTTCAAGAATGTTCCGTAAAGGCGTCAGACAGTATGCAACCTTTTAAGACTGGCTTTTTCATTCACTGTAATTCCCTTGAGATCCAGCAAGTTGCCTGTATCAATCGCTTGTCCCTTCTCATTACATAGTATATCCCATGGTATATGGATCACAGTGGTAAACCATTAACCCGTTGAACTGTCGAAGGGCATTTGGGTTGTTTCCAGTTTCAGAATTGATTTTTGAAAATTATTTTGTTAATTTCTTCAAAACCAAAAGTTTCACTGCCGTCAGTGAAACAATACCTGGAAATAAATAAAATTATCTTCCTCTTGTCTCCCCAGCAACCAGCGTATCCTTACGTTCCTCTCATATGAATGTGTAAATACTAAAATGAATTTTTTTTGTTTGAAGAAAAATATGGTTATATACTTTACACTACAGTTAGCTTCTCACTTGAAAATACACAATGACATCCTTGCAGTAATGGTTGTAATGTAAAAGGATAACTTTCCACTTGGTATTTGAAATATCAAACTGGATACAGTATTGTGCCAGGCCTGCCCTGCTCCTCCCTGCAGAATGTAGTCGTACCCTGGAAATAATGCAAGAGGCAACCAGAGAACTCTGAAAGATGGAAAAGAAAACTGAGCTGGTTATGGATAGCGAGCTGGAGGAATGATGTAGAGGGAAGATGTTTTATAGTCAAACGCTCAAAAGAAGAAAGTTACCTGCACTCAGCATTTCTCAGCCCCCAACCTAGCAGTGGAAGGCAGCCCAGGTGGAAGGAGACCCTACCAACACCAGAACTGGGCACCCCCAGCAAGGCAGTTCATCTGGGAACTCCGACACTCAGCAGCTGGGCAGGCTCTCTCCATCACCTCTGGTCTGAGACACTCTTCCCCACTGGAAGACAGCTGGTGATCCGACAGTGTCTTTGCCCATGGGCCTGAGAATCCCCTTCCCCACGGAGACACCAGGTGGCTGGGGTTCCTGACAAAGGAGATCTCACCACGGCCAGGCCTTGGCTCAGGAAGCAGCTGGCCCCCTCAGGCAGCACCAATAGGAACCAGTGGGCGTTCCAGTGGTACCAGATCAATTAAGCATACCAGAAAACACCAGAAAGGCTCTGAAAATGAAATTGTCTTTAAAACCACGGCCTACAAAAGTAGGCCAGGCCCATTTACAAAAGTTAAGCCTAAACAGAGTGATTGCCTGCTAAACTATAAGATTTAAATAGGACCCAGAGCCTCCTAACAAAATAGTCAAAATCTTCAGGATACAGTTGAAAATCATGTTATATCAAGAATCAAGACAATCACAGCTTGAATGAGAAAAGACAATGAACTGATGCCAGCACTGAGGTGAATAGATGTTAGAATTACTTGACAAGGATTTTGAAGCAGTCATTATAGAAAAGCTTCCACAGCCATTACAAACTCTCTTGAAACCAATTAAAAATATAGTAATCTCAGCAAAAAAAAATAGAAGTAAAAAATAATTAAATAGAAATTATAGAACTGAAAATAGAATAACAAATTTTAAAAACTTGCCAGATGAAATCAAGAGGAGAGTGGAAATGACAGAATAGAATCAATGAAATTGAGGGTAGAATTTATCCAATCAGTGCAAAAAAGCTTAGAGACAATAACAAAAAATAAAACACTTGTACCATCAGAGTCCAGAAGGGAACTGAAAAGAGTGGCTGAAAATAGTATTCAAAAAAATAATGGCCAGAAACTCCCCAAATTTAGTAAAAGAGCATAAACTTGCTAATTGAACTAGTTGAGATTTATTTGTTATAATTTTTAAACTTATCAATTCATCCAAATAGGATGAAGCCAAAGATATTCATGTCAAGACACATCATAATTAAACCTCTGAAACTAAAAACAAAGAAAAAAATCTTGAACACATCAGAGTGAAACCACATATTATATGGGAACACTAATTCAAATGACAATTAATTTCTCATCTTAAACTACTGAGGCTTGAAAGAAGTAGAACATTTTTCATAAGTTGAAAGAAAAGAACTGTCAACCTAGAATTACATATCTGGCAAAATTATCCTTCAGGGACGAAGGGGAAACTCAAAGAATTTGTCACCAGCAGACTTAGCCTGAAAGGATGACTAATGGAAGTTCTTCAAATAGATATGAATGATAAAAGCCAGGATGTTGGGAAATCAGGAAGGACGAAGGAAAATGGATAGAGCAGGAATATGGTTACATAAAATATTTATCCCCATGATTTTTATAAATCATATTTGATGAGTAAAACAGATTATAACACCATCTGATACTAAAGAAAATATAAAAGTGAGAAAGGTCAAGGGACCTAAATGCAAATAAGTTTTCCCCACTTCCCTCAAAGCGGTAAAGCCATACCAACAGACTGATGTTACACACGTATTGTAACACCCAGAGCCACCACTAGGAAAACTATGGCGTGATGTACTCAAAAACACGATCAATGTAAAATGGCACAGCCATGCTGCAAATGTGAAATGCCAGACAAACTGCCATACCAAATGTGAAACAGTATGGAAGTTCTTTAAAAAAATTAAAATCAGAGTTAACATAATTCTTTAGAGAATCACCAGCAATTTCGGTTCTAGGCATACACTCAAAAGAATTGAAAGCAGCATCCCGAAGAGGTGTGAGTCCTCCCATATCACAGCAGCATTATTCATAATAGCTCAGACGAGGAAGCAACCAAAGTGTCTGTTGATGGATGAATGGATAAGCCAGATGGGTATATTTATACAGTGGAATATTATTCAGCCTTCAAGAGGAAGGAAATTCTGCAATACGCTACAACATAGATGTACCGTTATGCTAAATGACATGAGTTAGTCATAAAATGATAGGTACGGTATGATTCCACTTACGTGAGGCACTTAGAGGAGTCAACATTATAGACAGCAAGTGGAAAGGTGGTTGCCTGAGGCTGGGGAGAGGCGAGAATAGGATGTTGTTGTTTAATGGATATGTAGATTCCTCTGGTACCGTCTCTAGACTGATAAGCGGCTAAAGCTCTCTCCAGAGATTAACCTTTGAACTTCAGGGTAGAGCGGTGGAGAAGGGGCACCTTTGTAAATTTATGGAAACAAGGGCAGGGCAGTGGGCTTTTCCGGTGCTGTTGCTTCATTACCTTTAGCTCGAAATAATCCTTATGTCAAATGTGGAGTGGCACATTCTGCTTTCCTTCACTAGGGCACAAGATTCAACCCTTAATCGGCGCTGTCGCTCCCTAACACACATACCAAGACCCGTGACTCTCCCTTCTCCAGCAGAGCCACCCACTGGTGTGTGTGTGTGTGTGTGTGTGTGTTTGTTCCCTTGTCTGCCAAGCCAAGAAATTAGAGGCTCACGTGTGGGTCACGGTAGTGAATTTTGTCTTTCCTTGAATCCCAGCGAGTTGAGGCTTGGAGCAGTGAAAGTGACGTGAACGAGGGACTCAGATGTGGCTGTCTCCAGGGCACGCCTCGCATCACGCTTTGATAAGTTGCGGGTAGTGGAGAGGAGGGTGGGACTGTCAGATAGGTAGGAGGTGGGCTCAGCAGGACAGGGTTCAGCCTGCGTTTGCCACTATTAGAGGAGGTGGCTGATGTTTAGCAAGCATATTCGTTTCTCCTTCCAATTTTAATCTTTTGACTCTGTTCCCTCACGGTGGTTGGATTATTTTCCAGCAATACTTGTGGTTGACAAGCAGCTAGCACTTTCAGGAGTAGTAACAAATGTGATGTCCGCCAGCGCTTTGGAAATTTACAACTAATCCTGGGAGACTGGTCGTTACCTCCCAAACCAGATTTCAGAAATCCTTATGCTGCTACCAGGGAGGTGCCAGTTAGTGCGTGGGAAGGCCCGAGGATAAGCTTTTACACATTAGAGCAGGGGTCCCCAAGCCCCAGGCCACGGACCACTACGGGCCTGTACCCTGTTAGGAACCAGGCCTCGCAGCAGGAGGTGAGTGCCGGGAGGGGGTGGGGGAGCGAAGCTTCATCTGTATCTGCAGCCGCTCCCCAGCGCCAGCATCACCGCCTCAGGTCATCAGGCATTAGATTCTCATAGGACACCGGTCCCTGGTGCCACAAAGGCTGGGGACCACTACGTTAGAGTAACATAAAAAAGGTCAGGAAAGCACAGACATGAGGATTCTGCTTTTCTTTCGGTCATAAAAGTATTTCTCACAGTAGCATGAATCTCAAAACAATCTGTAATTACTACCTTTATTCTGCTGCGTTAAGCCAAGCTACAACATAGCGGGTGAGAAAACAATTAGCTGGAAATGACCTATCTTTTCTCTCGAGCTCAGTTTTCGGTGTCGCGGCCTTGGGTCGCCATTCAGGAAAGCACTCTCTCGTCCTGGGTGCTTTCAGAAGTTTGAGAGTTTTGCTGGCAAAGAAAACGTTCACTCTGGCTCCCATTCTTGTCTGACAAAACTTAGCATCTGTCTGGGATTGAATAGTATCTCTCCCCCCCCCCCTAAAATGTATGTCCGCCCAGAACCCTGAATGTGACTTTATTTGGAAATAAGATCTTCGTAGATGTAATCATTAAGATGAGGTCATACTGCATTAAGCTGGGCCCTAAATCCAAGGTTTGGTTTCCTTAGAAGAAGAGGGAAATTTGGGCAAAAAGACACAGACACGTAAGGGAGAAAGAAAGCGATGGGAAGACAGAGGCAGGATGGGAGAGATGCATCTGCAAGCAAGAAAGCTGAGGGAGGATGCTGGCAACCCGCAGCAGCTAGGGGAGACCAGGAGGGTCCCCTGCCAGCTCCTTCAGAGAGAGCACGGCCCTGTCGATGCCTTGGTTTCAGCCTCCAGAACTGTGAGGGAATAAATATCTGTTGTTTAAAGAAAAGATTTTGCTGGCGTATAGACTGGTCAGTGCTGCTAATCTTTTGAGTGCCTTTGTGTCCACCTGGGAGTAACTCTGTTCTAAAGGCCTGGGGCCAGGCCAGACATTACTTTCTTGTGTCACCTTGATGGAGAGAACACCCTCAAGACTGCCCTGATGTTTATTCTTTTCCTAATGGCGATCAGAAATGGAAGATGGAGAAAAGACGATGTTGGTGTCCAAAGTAGGGGGGTTTCTCTTTCCCATCAGAAAAATGTCCCAGAAACTAATGTGCTTGCTTGCTGGCCTTGGAAGGCTTGGGCCAACTGTGTCTTAAAGGAGTCAAACTTTTTCTCTTCTGTAAACATTTTGGACACATTTTACTCAATAGTGCTTAAATATGTGCACAGTACAAAAAGAAGATATATACTCTTTCTTGTTTTCCTGACCAAAGGTTTTGGCAGAGTTGGAAATCCTGGAATAGAGCTGGCTGAAGGAGCATGAGGTGTAATTTCTAGAGCAAAGAGCTTCCTCAACATTTACATTTTTAAAACTGAGAAATTATTCACACTAGGTGGCAGCAGAGATCTAGAGTTGGTGAATCTGATAGATTTTTTTTTCAGTCCGAAATGAGGTTGAGAATGAAGGTTAATCCAGGCTACTCTATACCTGTTCTCTAGTTGTGAAATGAAAGGTCTGCTTACTTGTAATTTAGCCTAGATTCATACTGATACCAATATTGATTCTAGAAGTGAATGAGAAAGGCAGAAGCTGAACTAAGGAGAAAATAGAATAGAAGAAAAGAAAAACGTTAAGCTGAAGCCGGGTGGTGTCTTTTCGCGCACTGTCACCATTTTCGCCATTGACCTTCATACAGACCTACCAGGCACGCAGCCCATTTTCCAGTTGGTAAAAGTGAGACTCAGAGACGTTAAGCTCAAGGCCACGGGAAGAATGGAATAAGAATGCCACACAAGAAAACTTGACCCTGTTCTTCCAGAACAGTTTGCTCCGTTTGTGGTGTGAGAATGGCCCTCTCATGCTGAGGTTCTGTGAAACTGTTTACCAGGAGAACAGCAGACCTAGGCGAGGGGGCCAGGCCAGGCCAGGCCTTGGACGTCAGGGGCTGCTCTCCTTGGTCGCACCTCCAATTGCAACAAATTTAGTCAGACTAATGCCACTTTCAAAATAACAAACCATGTTTTTATCTAGTCAACCCAATCCTTGCACCTGGTAGCTTTTCTTATTCTCAAGCATCATAATGTTTTGTTTTTAGCAAATGGTGTGTGCAAGGGTCACAGAGCAAAGTGTTTTCAATCAGTAGCTTAATGATCACTTACCCTTTATTCAAGGGTCATTTAACAGATGACAGCAAGAAAGGAACTCAAGCGGACAGAAACACAGCATGATGCTATGCATTTTCTATGATACACGCACATATCTATAAATACACAGAGAACTCTGGAAGGACTATGTTAAACCAATAACCATGGTCACCTTGGAGCAGCAGGGAGGCCAAGAGTGGCAGTAATGATCAAAGGGAGCCTCACTTTTTAAAACAATAAGTTTTTAATTTTAGGTTTACAGCAAAGCGAGTAGAAAGTACAGAGTTCTCACAGACCCCTTTCCCCACTCCTTCATAGCCTCCCTCGTTATCAGCATCCCCCACCAGAGTGGTACAGTAGTTACAATCAATGAACTGACATTGACGCATCATTATCACCCAAAGAAGATGGTTTATCTTAGGGTTCACTCTTGATGTTGTACGTTCTGTGGATTTGGACAAATGTATAATAATGTGTATCCATCATTATGGTATCATACATAAGTTATGGTATCAGAAATTACATACTACGGGAAATGATTTGCAAATATTGGCTAAATTGTTGTTTAACCCAGTGAGACGGTGCGCCAGGAGGGCGTCCTATTATTATTTCCAAATTCTCTCACTAAGTGCTAATTTCATCTTGAAGCTTCTGACTCCAGGTGTATTTTCTAGGCACTGTGAAATCAAAGAATGTGTGGCACACGTTCTTACCAAGGCGTGCCAATTTATACCCGTTTGTCTTAATTAATGGTTTATTGAAGCTGTACATTTTAAGTCTTCGTTTTCCTTACACGCTCCCCCTTTGAAAACTTTTTAAAATTTCAAATATATATACAAAGACGATAGGACAGTGTCACGAAGCCTCCCATACTTCTCACTCAGCTGCAGCACTGTCAACACCTGCTAAGTTCATTTCATCTTTATCCCTATCACCTTTCCCCCCGACCTTGCCAGGGGATTATTTTGAAGCAAATCTCAGACACCATGATCATTTCATCCATGCACTTCAGTATGTATCTTTAGAAGTTCAAAACTCTTTTTGAAGCACAAACCATGATTCTTACTACTTTTAACAATAATTTCAAAATATTCAATTAGTACGTTGGGCCTCTATACCTGTGGGTTCTGCATCTGCAGATTCAACCAATCTCAGGTCAAAAATATTTGGAAAATAAGTGTTATGTTTTGCTGATGTGTTTGTGTCTATCCTGAACATGTATAGACATTTTCTTTGTAATTCCCTAAACAAGGCAGCATAACAACTACTTACATAGTATTTACATTGTATTAGTTATTTCCAGTAATCTAGTGATGATTTAAGGTATATGCATGGATGTGCTGTGTTATTTTAATAAGAGATTTGAGGACCTGTAGATTTTGGTATCCTGGAACCAGTCCCTCACAGATACTGAAGAACGGGGATCCAAAGTCCACACATTAAATTTATTGCTTTGCCTCTTTGCATCTCTTTTCGTCTAAAGAATCTGTAGGATTCCTCCCTTTTCCATTCTTGCAATTTATCTGTCAAAGGACAAATTTTTTTTTTTCTTTTAATTAGCAAATAAACTATCATTTCTTTGTAGTTTATTTATTGAAGGACATTTGTCCTGTAGAATTTCTCCATTCTAGATTTTGCTGACTGCATTCCTATGTATTTCCTAGGAAATGGTAGTTAGATCTAGAGTAAGTGTTCCAAACAAAACACAGGATTCCCACTTAAATTTGAATTTCGACTAAACAATGAAGAATTTATTTTACTATAAGAATTCTCCATGCAATGTTTGGTCATCTCCGATTTTTATTTGCTAAATTTGGCAACTGTAATCTAGAGACTTGATCACATTCAGGTTTGGTTTTGGGCAAGAATGCGTTCAATATAGTTGTGTACTTCCATTAGGAGACTCAGAGTGTCTGGTTATGTCTCTCTTTGTGATGTGAAGATGATCCATGGGTTCAGATTTTGTCAGCCGGATACATCCATTGTTACTATGACCTCCCAGGTTTTCATCTGAATCATTACTTTGCCTAGAATCATCACTTTGTTAGGGTTTGCAAAATGATGTCCAAGTCTGTCATCCCTTCTGTATTTGTTAGCCAGCATTCTTCTATAAAGAACTTACTCTCCTGTATGTTTATGTGGGAAAGTTAAGCTCTTAAGTCCAAATTTTGCAAGCACCTAAGAGAGAGCCTTACAAATCTAACAATAAAATCTTGCTAGGGATTTAGATAACTCTTATAAATGCAATAAATCAAAATATACAGTTAGTAAGAAAAATCTTAAAATATTTCTATATGTTAATAAACTTATACATTTAGAAAATCGAACTCTTCAGCATTTTAAATATTGTCTGTACACTTAACCAAAGTTTCCTAAGGATTACGATGAAAATTAACATGTTCAATTCTCAAGTATATCAGAGTGTCTGTAGTGTTTCAAACCACGGAGAACTGAATAAAGCCTATAAAAAGAATTGCAATGATTATACAACTTTTCACATCAGGATTGACACAGGGTTGACTAAACTTTATTTCCTCATTATCTATTTGATTATTATTTATGCCTTTCTATGATTACAAATTCACACCCACTTAAGGGGAGCTGAGTGAGAAAATCAAACTTGTTTCCACACCTGAGAGTGATTCAGGGCAACCAGCCAAGAAGGGCAGCCAGAACGTGGGAACTTGGGTCCAGCAAACGACAGGCGGACAAGCTCAGGTCTTTCTCAGTGTCTGGCTCTCAACTTCACATCTTTGAACTTAAGTCAGTTATTCATTTCCCAACCTCGGGCAGCACACATTCCAGGCATCTTTCACATTTCATCCCTACCAACCTTTACTTTCTGGTTTTGGTAGGTGGAATTTGGTATCTCTTCTCTTACCCCCGGTGAGGGTTGCAGCCAGTCTTCCCGCGGCCAGGAAGCGCTCACTGAAGTCTTCGCCCTTTGTTTCCCTTCTGTATCCACCTCGGGAGCCCCTATTCCAGAGCTGTTTGTTGACATCTTGAATTTAGAACTCCAAATAGAATGTGAACAGCGTCTTATCTAATTGTCTAATGTCAGTGTCTTTGTCTAATCCTCATTCTTTTTTTTTTTTTTTTTTTCAGGTAAAGAACTAGCCAGTGAGAAATTAAGCAGGTGTCTCTCGCGGTAAGTTTTCAGTTGAAAAGCCAGGACTAGAACGCAGGGCTACTTTTCCGCCATATTAGTAGGTCAGAAGTAGGCCATATGTGATGTTGGGTATGCATCTTAGTTACCGTAGGTGGATGCCCTGTCTATTCTTTAACTTCCTACCTTCTAATTTTCCATTTCTTCATATCTATATGTGAGAGGTCACTGAAAAATAAAACTCATTTAAACAAACACTGTGGTGCAACGAGTCGATTGTGACATCCACATACCTCAAACACAAAAATATCTTTACAGTCATTGTTCATTCAGTTACATCAAATATTGACGTCTGCTGACTTGTCGAAATGGGCCTTGGGGCTTTCAGTAAAGGTATTATTTAAAGGAACCTGTATTATTTCCTTTACTATTAGGTAACATATTTCCAGTGTAAAGATGGAGATCACTATGGTCTCTCAGGTAACCCGATTCTACTGTTGATTTGTCTTTGTCTTATAAACACATTTGCAGTTTCTCTTACATTTGAAATAATCTGTTCTGGAAACTACTAAATGTTAAAGTTCATACACTTGCCTAATTCTATATTTATAGTAGCTTTAAAATTTGGGGGCAGTATTATTTTCATAAAGGGGACTATAAAAAGGTGACTATCTTTTATTGAAATAGGTTATTTTTTCCTTATGGACGCTGATGGGGTTGTGAAAAAGACTTTTTCGTTGGGATCATTGTGTGTGATCTTTAGAGTGTAGTTGGACAAAGGAGTGAGCCAGCTATACCTTTCTCAGCTCATAGCGTGGAGAATAAGAAGCATCCATTCTAACCTTTTCAAGAGATATTTATGCATCTCAAACTCTCAGAGGTTCCCGTGGCTAGTTAGCTCTGACTACTATATGCCAAGCTGGACAAGAACTGAGCTGATAAAATCAAAGCTAAAAGTAAAACTCTGTTTTTTAATTTATTTGTGAAAGCATTATTGTAGACATCATAGTCATTTTTTTTTGCAGATGGCATGATTCTCTGTATAGAAAACCCTAAAGACTCCACTAAAAGAACTATTAGAAATAAACAAATATAGTCAAGTTACAGGATACAAAATCAGTGTACAAAAGTCCATTATGTTCCTGTATACTAACAATGAAACTTCAGAAAAAGAATGAAAAAGCAATTGCAACAAAAAGAAAAAATGCCTAGGAATAAACTTAACAGAACATGTGAAGGACCTATACACTGAAAACCACAAGGTAGTATTAAAATTGAAGAAGACACAAAGAAATAGAAAGATATTTTATGGTCATGGTTTGGAAGAATCAACATAGTTAAAATGGCAGTATTACCCAAAGCAATATACAGATTTAATGCAATCCCCATTAAAATCCCAATGGCATTTTTAAAAGAAGTAGAACAAGAAATCCTTAGATTTTTATGGCATCAGAGAAGACCCCAAATAGCCAAAGCAATCTTGCGAAACAAGAACGAGGCTGGAACTATCACACAGTCTGACTTCAAATTATACTACAAAATGACAATAATCAAAACAACGTGGTGTGGGCAGAAAAACTGGCACATACAGACCAATGGAACAGACTCGAGAGGCCAGAAATAAACCCACGTATCTACTGAAGGACAAATCATGTCAACAAAGGAGCCACAAGCATACAATGGAGAAAAGAACGCCTAGTTAATAAATGGTTCTCGGGAAATCAGAAAGCCGCACGCAAAAGAGTGAAACTAGACTGCTATCTGTCACCACACACCAAAATTAACTCAAAATGGATCAAAGACCTGAACATAAGTCCTAAAACAATAACTGCATAGAAGAAAACAGAGGTCCTGAACTCATGTACCTTGGCTTTAGAGAGGATCTTATGGATTTGACCCTTAAAGGCAAGGGAAATAAAAGCAGAAATAAGTGAATGGGACTATATCAAGCTCAAAAGCTTTTGCACAGTAAAAGAAACCATCAACAAAACAAAGAGGCAACTAACTTAATGGGAGAAGGTATTTGCAAACAATGCCTCCAATAAGGGGCTAATATCCAAAATATAGAAAGAACTCGTACAACTCAACAACAAAAAAACAATTCAATTAAAAAATTGGCAGAGGACCTGAACAGACACTTCTCCCAAGATATACAGATGGCCAACAGGCATATGAAAAGATGCTCGATTTCACTAGCTGTTAGAGAAATACAAATCAAAACCACAATGAGATAATCACCTCACACCTGTTAGAATGGCTGTCATCAACAGCAGACCCATAGTCCTTGGCCTGTTAGGAGCCAGGCTGCACAGCATGAAGTGAGCGGCAGGTTCTTGAGCGAAGCTTTATCTGTATCTGCTGCCACTCCCCAGCGCTAGCATCAGCGCCTCAGCTCCACCTCAGATCATCAGGCATTAGATTCTCATAGGAGCACTAGTCCCTGGTGCCAAAAAGGTTGAGGACCACTGATCAACAGAACAAGTGTTGGAGAGGTAGTGGGGAAAAAAGAACCCTCATACGCAGCTTGTGGGAATGTAAATCGGTACAGCTGCTGTTGCAAACAGCACGGAGTTCCCCCAAAATTAAGAATAGAATTACCATATGACCCAGCAATCTTTCTTCTGGGTATTTACCCCCAATTTGAAAATATTCATAAAGATATATGCACCTCAATGTTTACTGCAGCATTATTCACGGTGGTCCAAGACAGAGAGAGAACTAAAATGTCCTTCGATAGATGATTGGATAAAGAAGAAATGGTACCTATATACAATGGAATATTACTCAGCCATACGAAGAAATGAATACTGCCATCTGGGACAACATGGATGGATCTTGAGATTATCATGCTAAGCAAAATAAGTCAAAAAATTGCGAACCTTGTGATTTCACTCATTTGTGGGATATAAAATTGAAAGCAGCAAATCAGCAAGACAAACAAAAACTCCCAGAGACGGACAATAGTGTAGCAGTTACCAGAGGGCAGCAGGAAGAGGGAGAAGGGAATAAGGCTAAAGGGGGTCACGTGGTGATGGAAAGAGATTTGACTTTGGGTGGTGAACACACAATGCAATATACATACGACATATTATTGAATTTGTACACTTGAAACCCATTGCATTTTATTAACCAAAGTCACCCCCAATACATTTTATTTAAAAAAAAAAAAAAGTCTCACTGTAGTAGACTGAATAACGTACATCCGCCAAGATGTGTACATCCTAATTCCAGGAACCTGTGACCATATTATCTTACATTGTGTCTTAGTCCGTTCAGGCTGCTGTAATGAAATTCCACAGGCGGGGTGGCCTGCAACAGAAATTAATTTCTCACAGTTCTGGAGGCTGGGAAGTCCAAGATCCAGGTGCTGGCAGATTCAGTGTTGGGCGAGAACTTGCATCCTGGTTCACAGATGCTGGCTTCTGGCTGTGTCCTCATATGGCAGAAGGAGTGAGGGAGCTCTCTGGGATTTCTTTTATAAGGTACTAAACTCATTCACGAGGGCTCCATTCTCATCGCCTACTTACCTCCCAAAGGCTCCATCTCTTAATACTATATCACTTTGGGGATTAGGTTTCAAGATATGAATTTTAGGGGTATACATTCAATCTGTACAGCACAAGGTAAAAGAGTTTGCAAGGCGCTTGGGAGGAGGAGATCATCCCGGATTAACCAGGGCGAGCCCAACGTAATCATAGGAATCCTTATAAGAGAAGGCAGGAGAGTCAGAAGCAGAAAAGAGACATGAGGACAGAATCAGATGTCGGAGTGATGTGCTTTGAAGATGGAGGAAGGGGCCATAAGTGAAGAAATATGGCTGGCCTCTAGAGGTTGGAAAAGGCAAGGAAAGAGATTGTTCCCTCGAGGCTCCAGAATAAGCAGTTATGCCAAAATATTACTTCCAAAGACCCATGTGTCTTCTGACCCCCAGAATCATAAGATAATAAATTTGTATAGTGTTAAGCGTGCATGCGTGCATGCATGCATACGTACACGCATACAGACAGACAGACAGACAGACAGACATTGTTGTAGGTTCTTTCCCTGGCCCAGAAATACAGAATACTTTCATTAAGGCAGGGACGAGAGATCAAAAGAGTCCTGAACTCCACAGAAAGTGAATCGCCTGTTTGACTGTAGCCTGGCCAGCTCTTGGAAGCATAAATTAATGACCAAGGATGTGTGAAACAAAGAAAAACTTCCAAAAGCTAAAACTGTAGCCAGGATCACTGGTCATGCAGATAAGTAGTTGGTATAGAAAAGGCAAAAGTGACAATTGCTGCCTTAAGGAAATAATGATAGTGTTTCGAAAGATTTACTTTCTTGTGGGTAGAGTGAGACTTCGGTAATTCTAAATCTTTCGAACTCTTTTTAACTATTCAGCACAGTATTTAAAGTCAATACCTTAGGTTTAAATAAATCTATTATGAGGAGCTGTCAAATAAATTGAATTGATAACTGAATGTAATTAAGGACAAATCCTGGACTAGAGCTTCTTCATATAGAAGCAAAAGACTCCTGTTAAGGGATAATATGAGACAACTGATTTGTTAGACAATACCAGTTCTAGCTGGAAATGCTTTTCAAAAAAATGATTAGAAAGAGTCTTTGCTTTGAAGGAAAACATTCTTCTTTTAGCCCATACCAGCACTAAAGATTTTATGAAACGAGGCTTGGTTAATCAATGTTTGAGTAGCTTATGAATATCCAGTTTCTAAATGGGAAAATTTATTCTTTATTGTTGATGATTAACAGCATTGTTGGTTGGTGTTGTTAATAATGTAATTACTAATAATAGGTAATTCACCAGGTAATTATTAAATTGTATTATCAATAAGGTAAACATTCTTATTAGTAGGAAATCGGCCCATAACTGTGTCTCTCTTTTTCTCTGACTTGTTCTAACAATAAATATTTGGTTGCTTTTTACTCATTACATTACTCTACTACCAAATTTTGTAAGTGATGCTCAATCTTGTTTAATGGGAAAGTAAATATTTATGATGTGGGGTTTTTTAAAATTTTTATTGACACATAACATTTTATTAGGTTTAGTGGACAACATAATAATTTGGTATATGCACATATAACAAAATAGTTACCACAATAAATTTAGTCAACATCCATCTCCACACAGTTATAATTTTCTTTCTTGTGATGGGAAATTTTAAGATTGACTCTCCTAGCAATTTTCTAATATACAGTATTATTAACTATAGTCGGTATGCTGTGTATTACATCCCCAGGACTTACTGTCATGGCACTGCGAATTTGTACTTTTTTACCGATGGCATATTTTTCAAGAGTAACCTAATGAAGATAATATAGACTCTTTTGATTTTTATTCTCATAGAATGCGTAAGGTTATGTGGGGTGACCATAAGAATAAAGCGATGGAACAGGGCCATGGCGGGGGTGTCCTGGCCTCTCAAAGGAAGTTTCCGGGGCCGGAAGGGCCGGCATTCTGAAGTTGAAAGAGAGACCCTTGGTGGCTGTGCGCTTTTCCTCCGCCCCCTGGTTGGGCGCCTCCCACCCACCACTCCTTGTGCTTTTCTCCCCTCCCAGCGTGGTCCCACCTGGACCGCATCTCCTCTCTCCCGAGACCATAAGCAGCCCAGGAGGAGGCCCACCCATCCACTCCATGTCGTCAGGCCCGGCGCCATCCCCGGCACACAGCAAGTGTTTAACAAACGTTGGCTGAACCCATGAAACGTCGAGGGAAGTGTGAGTAAATTGCCCAGAGGAAGAGGAAATCAGGAAAGCCGTTTGGAATCAGTTTCGTGCTGCTTAAAAGCTAATCAGAGGCTGGGAATGAAAATTTCAAGGGGTCCCATTAGCAGTAATAAACCAAACTGCACTGATTCTTACCCTTAAGCATTTTTAAGAGCTTTTGGGGTGGGGCGTCTCATCTGTGTGCGCATGCACAATCCCGTTGCCCCCGTAAGGTATCCACCTGGTGGACTCGAGATAGGTGCAGACCGCCTCATTCACATCCATCAGTATGTTAGATCCGTGTTTGAGAAAACCAGGTGCTCATCACATCCCGCTGCTTTTCCCACCAGCTCCCCAGTGATGCTCCAGAACCCTAGAGAGACCCATGCTACCTCGTGATCTGAGGCTTGGTAGGGGAGTGTGTGCTCACTTTCTCCGCTCTCTTACAGAGAGGGCCTGAGCTGCTAGCGCACTATCTCAAATAACCCTTCCTAAACCAACCAGATGAACCATTCCCTGCCCTGGGATGCAGATGTGGGTCTTGGGATTGGGCCAGGGTGTGTTGTGGGTGAGGTGGCTTGGCGTGCTGGGGATGATTCAGTTCTGTGGCCGAGGCTTTGTTTGCAGAGTTGAGTATGTGATTCTGCTTCTTCCACCAAAGGTGACCTCTCCCAAAAGCTTCTTAGCCTTTCACGCAAACAGCTACCTGGTGTTTTGGCTGCCGGCCCTTCTCTTCCCCTAATGTTTCCAGGATGTGCCTAGATATAGGTGAACTCAAGCTGGGACATTCCTATTTCCCCAACGAGTACCGTGGGGAAACGGTACATTTGACAGTGAAATTGGGTTTGCATTTTGATTTTCTGCAGGCCTCTCTTGACTGTTATTACAGCTACATCAGTGGGAAGATAGGACAATCCCCTCTGAGAACTGAAGCCATCTCCTTTGTAGGCATATTGTAAACTATGAGTGCTTGGCTGCTTTTCGGGTATTTTAGATGTTAGTCCTTTTGTGACATATGGGGTTTACATCGTGCAGTGTCTTCAGGTTCCTTGGGATGAAGGGCGTGGCTTGCTCAAACACAGCACAGTAATAAAGGGCTGCTCCTATGGGCAAGACCTGGAGGATATTGTGTGGGCTCTGGAGACAGAGTGTCTGGGTTCAAATTCCTGATCTACCGCTTTCTACCTGTGTTACCTGTGCCATGTCACTTAACCTCCCTGTGCCTCTCTTTCCTTATCTGTAACATGAGGACAATAATAGTATCTACTTCATAAGGTGGTTGTGAAGATATGAGTTATACAGTGTCCAGAATAAGCAAATACAGAGACACATAAGAGATTAATGGTTTCCAAGAGCTGGAGGGCTTGTCGGGGGAAATGGGAAGAGACTCCTAATGGGTGCAGGGTTTCCTTTTGGGGTGATGAAAATGTTCTAAAGTTGTGGTGATACTTGCACAACTCTGTGAATATACCAAAAACCACTGAATTGTATACTTTAAATGGGCGAGTTATATGGTATGTGAGTTATATTTCAATAAAGTGGTATAAAAAATGAGTCACATAAAATGCTTACTTAGAACAGTGTCTACACAAAATAAGAACATCATAAATGTTAGCTGTTGTTATTATTTATTTCCAGAACGTGGGTCTCCCACTGAGCTTATTAGAATTTATTCTGCTATTTCCCAAGCCATGCACTGTTCTCAGCAAGGGTTCCTTTGGGGCCCTTGCTTGTGACTCATGGTTCTTGTATTAGTCAGGGTTATCCAGAGAAAGAGAACCAGTAGGGTGGAGACAGATGGACAGATCTATGATTTTATATATAATATGTAACAATGATACTTGCTTAATATATGTATTAAGCAATATATAAGATAATAATAATAACAATATAATAATGTAACAGACTTATTCGTAAAATGAGGAAATACACATCACAATGAAAGGCCTCATTTCTGTGACTGATCACATGGTCATAGCTGGTATGTATAACTACCTTCTTCTCCTACCCATTCTGTATTCTCTTTGCCTTCAGCAAGCACCTCAGCTGGTTGTGGTTTTTTTATGTGACGAGGTGACCCAAACCTTCACCCCTGAAGAGTCTGGGTCATTAGTAGTCCCGCCTGGATTGGATCGTTGCTGTTTTCCATTGACCCTAATCACAGGGCATGGGAATGCAGAGAGGCCTCATAAGGAATCTCCAGTGTTCCAGACCTTCTCTTCCTTCTCTTCACTGTGGAATAGTAGGCCAGTTTGTCCTTAGTGGTCAGGACACCAGCCAAACACTGTGACTCCCTTCAGAGGCACGAGGAGCCCACATGGCTGGGTGGCAGGCTTAACTTCTAGTTGAAAGGAATCATCGTTGTGTCACCTGCTGGAAGCATTGCGCCCTCTGGAACTAAGACTTCTAGGCCAGCAGAGCATAAAGTTGTGGGAACAGGAGGCAAAAATATTGCGAGTGGGTCACTGGGGTAATAGTACTGGCGCCGCTCCCATTCCCACCTCTTGATCCCTGGACCCATGAATCCAGGTTGTGGGAGAGACAGCACCCTATATTGGACACTGATTTGGAGCACCTACAGCCTTCTGGGGAACTTTGTCCCAGCCCTGCAAGGTATTGCTGCCTCGCTGGTGCTGTAAACTGAGTCTTTAAAAGGCCAGTTCACTGTTCTGTCAAGCCAGCTGCTTCTGGGTGGGGGGAACGTGGTAAGACCAGCGAATTTCATAAGCGTGGGCCTGTTGCTTCACGTCTTTTGCTGTGAAGTGAGTTCTTTGATCAGAAGCAATGCTAGGCGGAGAACCGTGATGGTGGAAGACATTCCGTGAGTCCATGGATGGTAGTTTTGTCAGAAGAATTGCGTGCAGGGAAGGCAAATACAGAGTGTTTATTGCACTAAAGACAGAATGCTGCCCCTTTCCATGATGGAAGCAGTCCAGTGCAATCAACCGGCCACCAGGGAGCTGGCTGGGCACCCTGGAGGATGGTTCCATATTAAGGGCTTGGTGTTGGTCTCTGCTGCTGGCAGATTGGGCACTCAGTGTAGGCTGTAGCCAGGTCAGTCTTTTTGAGCAGAAGTCCATGTTTCTGAGCCCATGCATAACCTCCATCCCTGCCACTTGGCCGCCTTGTTTATTAGTCCATTGGGTGATAAGAGGAATGGGTGGGAGAAGAGGTTGACTGGGCCACCTTGTTTATGAGTCCATTGGGTGATAAGAGGAATGGGTGGGAGAAGAGGTTGACTGGTATTTACAGATGGTTCATCCTATGCATTTGATTATTAACATTTTCCTCTGCTGAGGTCACTCTTTAGTGAGCATTCACATGAGACACAAATATCTTCATTTTTTTTTTTTGGCCCATTCAGAAAGAGCTATCCACATACCTCTCTCCCAGATTTCTTTATCACCAGTTTTCTAATCACGTTCCGTCCCAGTCCCTGACCATCCACCCAAACCATTACTACAGACCATGAATTAGTATGTAATTGCGCATGTGACCATTTCTCCTCCCAAGCAGGTGCACTGTCCAAAATTCTGACCACTGGAAGGGTTTCCCTTTACCACTGTCCTTCAGAGATGTCCCTGACAGGGGCTATAGTGCTACAGCCGTCCACTTCTAGGTGGTGCCTGTATATCATGTAGAGCCACGTGTAAATGAGGCCCGAGTCTTTCCTTCCTCTGTCAACTGATTATAGGGAGCTCCCCATGAAGTCAAAGGTGCAACCTGGGAGAGAGTAGTGTAGTAGGAGCAGGGACTATAGGCATATGGGCCACTTCGTCAGGTAACTTACTTGTACCTGTCCTGATCACATATATCCCCTTCCATTTGAGGATGGAGTGTTGCTGTGTGCACTCAACTCTATGGCTTGGTAAGTCAGATAACATCCAGTTCAGGAAGGACAGCTCAGGTTACATGGTTATTTGGTTGCCCATGGTCAAGTGTTCAGTCTGTACTAAGGTTCAGTAGGAGGCCAAGAGCTATTTCTCAAAAGAAGGGTAGTTATCTGTAGATAATGCTGGAGTCTTGCTCTAAAATTCCAAAGGTGTTGTGATTAGCTTTTCATCTACCTTTTGGTTATATTTGGGCCCTCAACAAATCAGTTGACGCATGCTAATTACTTCCAGAAACACCCTCGTAAACACATGTTTTACTAGCTTATCTGGGCTCATCCCTTAGCTCAGGTAAGTTGATATATAAAATTAACCATCCCACATTGTACAACTGTTTAAATGAAAATGAATTAAAATTAAAAATTCAAATTTTAAATCACACTAGCCATATTTCAAGCACTCAATACCAAGTGATACTAATTTGAACAGTACAGATGTAGAACAGTTCCATAGCCACAGAAAATTCTAGTGGACAGTGTTGCTGTAGAGGATAAAACCAAGATATGAAAAGATTATCCGACTTTACAGAGATCATAGGACAAGTCTGTGGAAACATAAAGAGAAGCACTCTTCTCTTAATCCTAGAATATTAGATAGTGACAGGATGATGGAGGGCCAAGGAAGGGCATAATATGTTTAATACTTCAGCTGGACTCCTTGGACATCCATTTTGGGGTACGTGCGTGTAATTCCAGTTCTCCCCCAACATCGTGATTCTCAAAAGCTTTCCTTCGAGTGTGGAGGCTCCCAACTTTGTTTCTGAAGTTACCTAACCTTCCAAGAATCTGATGCAAGTATTATGATCTGTCTTCACCCACCCAGCCCATTGTTTTTTATGCATTAAGTGAAGAACTAGGAAGCAGATTAGAAGTTATGCTCTAGTCTGTGGCCTTGCTTTAGGCAGTCACTTATCCGCTTCCAAAGACAAAGTTAAAATGAATCCCTTTTCTGGAAATATGTGAGATGATAGAGCCCCTAGGTCTGAGTTTTGCGGGAGTAAACAGTGAACTTTTTAGCCAGTCTGGTAGAGCTCTCATGACTCTCTATAATAATAATCATTGCTAATATTTATTGCAGTGTTACTATGTACCAGGCCCTATGCTAATGGCTTTATCTACTTTAATAACAATCCTCCAAAGAGACAGTTATTAGCTAACTTCTCTTTATAAGTGATGATGTAACTAGAGGTTACATCTAGCAGAACCAAGGCTTAACTCCAGTTCATATGACTCCAGAGCTTGTGCCCGAAACTTTGGCCCTGTACTTTTTCTTGATTATGGCTCTAGTATCATGTTTATTATTCCATGTTGAGTTTGACTTATTTATTGTGTGTCTCTCTTCAAGACTGGGGACTTGTGAAGGACAAGGTCCGTGTCTAACTTATTGAAATGTGTAGTTGTTTTTGGCTTTCAAAGCCCTTCCTGTTTTTGAGCTCCCTCCTCCCCTTGCCATTATATAAGTTTACCTCCCCCTATGGAAGCATAAAAGGACAAGAAACACTTTCCTTATCTTGAGCCCTCCGAGCATGGGCACAGGACCTGGCTTGGCCAATTACTTTTCCCACCTAAGGCAGCAACAGACTCTCGAGCTCGTGACACAGTGATGATGAGACGGTTAGGCCTTGTTCATGGTCGTGGTGGTATCCAGCAGTAGCCTGTGGTGGCAGTCATCGTAGCATCCTGACCAAGTGGTTTCTGCTAAAAAATGGTGGCTGTCCTCCTACTTGCTGGTCCTCCAATGCTACCCTGTTTTCTGTCCATTTTCCAAGCCTAGTTTTCTTGCCTCCCGTCTGCCTCTGCCAGAATATTCTTTTGTGTGTATTTGTAGAATTGTTTCTACTACTTGCAACCAAGAGCCATGACTAACACAGTCATCTTTACATACCAGAAAGAATGAGGTAGTGCATTAGTAGATGTTCGTTAAATTAATGAATGAAATCTCATAAGCAATCACCATACCTTATGGAAGATGGAATCACAGGGGGAAGTAGGATAAGAACGAGTATGTTATAAGAATTGTGGAAGGTGATGTGGGTAGATGAGTTTCCCATTTAGATTCTCCTTTTAACTTGTTGGATGCTGTTCTTGTTGTAATGCAGAATCTCTGACAAAGACAAGGCACAGGGCATGAAGTACCATTCTTAAAAGTGCAATTAGAATAGAAAACTCTCTCTTAAACCTGAGGTGCAAGCCTTCAGCTTTCTCTGACGTGCCCTGTAAATTTCACTATGAGTCTCTTCAACAACTGCTTTTTAAACACAGTAATCCTAACCCCCTCAGGTCTCCAGTTACTCAGCTCACACAGTGACAGGCTTGTAGGAACTGGCCTGTCCTTTTCTGCAGCTTTTATGAAGAGCAAGGATTATGTGGCTTTTCTCAGGAGTCACGCCAGACAGTAGGAAAGGATTTGAAGGGATTTGGTTCTGGAAGTCATCAAGAGGTATTTAGAGGTACAAAATTAAGCCTCATTAATAAGCACTGTGGTACTCCAGAAGGCATCCAAGTAGACATTTGACTTCACACAAAATGTAAATGAATAAATGAGCAGCCTGAGCAAGAATACAGGAAAATTGTTGAAAATTTGTATGGAAAAATGTTCACCTCTATAGCAATGCATCAAAACAGTTCATTCTTATGCATTAGCAGAAGTTCTTTTCTTGAGTAATTATTTGTTTGTCTAAACCTCGCTGTACTATCTTAGTTTGGTTCTACGCCCTGTTATACTTGTATCAGTCATATGTCACCAGGAGATGGAAGGCACACTTGAGACTCTCTCGGCCTGCTATTCATTTTGTCAATGGGAGAGAAAGAGAGAGACAGACAGAGAGACAGAGACAAAAAGAGAGAGAGAGAGACACCAGAATCCACTGAACTTCTGTCATTTGCACAGACTCCAAACTCCTTGCCATAGCTTACGAGGCTTTGCATGACCATTGAGATCCCACTCACATCTGCAATGTTATCTTCTCTTACTATACAGCTCTCTTCCCTAAGCTTTCTGGTCTAACCCTTCCTCAGACACACCTCTGTTATTGCCCTTGTTTGTATTAAATAGATATTTTCTAGTGTGCCATTGTAATTTCTTTGTATTTTAATTTATTTCTAAGGTTTATTTTTTTAGTGGTTGCCCTGGGAACTACAATTACCATCTTACCCTATAAGGATCTAGCTCCAATTAATACAATTTAATCTCATTAACACACAAATCTTTGCTCCTATATGGCTTCGTTCTCTCCCCTTCCCTTGTGCTATTATTGTTACACGGCTTTCATTTTTATAAATTATACATGTCCACACTGATTTATAATAATTGTTTTATGCAGTTGTCTTTTAAATCAGATAGGAGAAAAAAAAAGACAAAGAATACATAATGATGTCTTTTATGTTTCCTATATAATTGTCTTTATTTCTTCATGTAGATTGAAGTTACAGTACCGTGTCTTTTCATTTATGCCTGAAGTACTCTCTTTAGTATGTCTTGCAGAGCAGGTTTGCTAGTAATGGATTCTCTGCTTTTATTTCTCTGAGAGTGTCTTAATTTTTCCTTTGTTTTTGCAGGGTAGTTTTGCCAAATATAGACTTCTGATTGACAGTTTTTTCTTCCAGTACTTTGAGTGTGTCATGCCATTGCCTTTTGGCCTCCATGGTTTCTGATGCAATATCAGCTGTCAATCTTATTGAGGCTCCCTTTTATTGAGGCTCCCTTGAACATGATGAGTTGCTTCTCTCTTGCTGCTTTTGAGATTGTCTTTTAAAAGTTTCTTTATGATGTGCCTTGATGCAGGCCTTTTTCTGTTTATTCTATTTGGAGTTTGTTGAGCTTTTTGAATCTGCATATTTTTTTAAATGAAATTTTGGACATTTTCAGCCATTATTATTCAAATATTCTTTTTGTTCCTTTCTCTCTTTTTCTTCTGGGACTCCCATTGTGTTGGCACACTTAATGGTGACTCAGAGGTCTCTGAGGCTCTGTTCATTTTTTGTCCATTAATTTTTCTTTCTCTTTCTCAGACTGGATAACCTCTGTTGACCTGTCTGAATGTTCTCTGATTCTTTTTTCTCCTGTTTAATTATGTTGTTCAGTTCCTCTAGTGAGTTTTTCATTTCAGTTATTGTGCTTTTCAACTCTAGAGTTTGTATTTGGTTCTTTTTCATAAATTTTATCTCTTGATGTTTTCTATTTATGGAGATAGCATTTTCAAACTTTTCTTTAGTTCTTTATAAATGTTTCATTTAATTATTTGAATATATTTAAAGTATTTGTCCAGGGAGTCCAATGTCTGGGTTACTTCAAGAACAGTTGCTGTTGATTTCTTTTTTTTTTTTTCCTGTTTATGGGCTATACTTTCTTGTTTTTTTGTGTGTGTCATAATTTTTTATTGAAAATTGGAAATTTTATGTAATATAATCTGAAAATCAAATTTTTCTACACTCTCCTCTTGGTCATGTTTGGCCATTGAGGTCTCTGCTTGGTTTGCTTAGTGTCAACTAATTATTGGAAAAAGGTTTTCCTAAATGCCTAGAATCAATAAGTCTTTGCCAAAGGGCTTTGTGTGCGTGTTGAGGCTTGCTTTCAATATTCAGCTAGGTAGTTGATAACTCTATCTTAACCTTTATTTCCTGCTTCTGCAGAGACTCAAGGTCAGCCAGAGGTGAGAAGTTAGGGCTTTCTCATGTCATCTTTGAGCCAGCACAAACCAACACATGTATGGCTTTCTAAATTCCCCAAAATGTCTTGGAGCTCATCACAGCTCTAGGAAAATCTTATAGCCCAGTTTATCCTTTTAAGTTCTCCCCTCCTTTTAAAATAAAGCCTATTGTTTGCCCTAGCTGTTATCCACCACCTCAGGCAACCATGAAGTTAAACAATTGTCTTTAAATGTTTGTAATAAATACCCTGGAGAAAAGACTTGGTTCACTGGGCAAGCTTCAGGTCAGGTGAAATAAGTGGACTTCCAGGGAACCACTATACAGGTCAAATCATGAAAATTTTCTGGGAAGGAAGCTTTGAAGGAGCTCCAACCCCATCCCCCTCTGCCAGTTGCCAGGCTACTGGATCTCCCCAGGACTTCAGACTACTTGTTTTCAAGGTTACTATGAAGATGCAGAAAGAGGGTTAGGATCACGGCAAGTTAAAATGCCACGATGCTCGCCATTCTTATCAAGATTTAAGAAATGCTCCCTCGATTGCTGCAAGATTTTGGCTAATTTTTAGAATTCTGAAAAATTTTACCAGTTTACTCATTGCTTTATGGAGGAGAGAATTTTTGGAGGTTCTGTTAGTTCATGAGCCTACCTTAAAGATATATTGAATCATCTCAGAGAATTGGGGCAAAAATCTGCATTTTTATAAGCATCTTCAAGTAATTCTTACCAAACTCTAAGACTTGGGAAACCACTACTTCAAAATTATTGGTTGGCCACCACATTTTAAAATCAGCCTTACCGAGCAGGGAAAATAGTGGAATTTACATGATACTGGAAATGTTAAGGAATTCAGAACTACCACTAAGGATCATATCACTCTTTTCTTGCTTTCTCCGCCCCCTGTCCTAAGGAGAGTGGAAAACATCTCTAATATTAGGAATCCCACATTCGAATAGTATAGAAGTTGCCATAAGAGTTTAATGACGTTGATTTCCACAAAGCAGCATTTTTTTTGCAATGTCCTGCATGCTACTGGAGGATGTTGAAAGTGATGTGGTTTAAGGGATCTTAGCCTTGGTGAGAACCAATTAAATCACATTGCAAAACGTGGATAGAAGTAAAACCAGCCATTTCCTGTTCTGTTCTCTGCTTTAAAATTAACAACCTGCATAACTAGAGACCATAAATCAAATGAACAGGGAAGTAAATTACCATCTTTTACTCCTGAACTAAAGGTAAATAGATGGGTGCAACTGAGCTTACACCCTGTTTCTTGGTAATACATTAAGCAATCAGTGATATTATGGTGGTGAGGATACAGTTGGTGAAAACAAATGTATATTTAGAGCTCAGTCTTTACTAACTCAGCCTGAAGAGTATACCTGTAAACTTATTTTTCAAAAAGACTTATAATAACCTGCTTTGCAAGGTGAGTATGGGGATTTGGGGCTACCACGTGGAAGCTTTTCATGAGGGTGCCTAAGGCTTCCTGGCCTGGGTCCTTTGCCTCCTGTGCAGCTTTGGGCTGGTCTGTTAGTATCTTTAATCCCCATTTCCCTCATGTGGAAAGTGAGCATAATAATGGTGCGTATTCATAGGGCTGCTGTGAAGATTAATGCAATAATCCAAGTGAAGCTCTTAACATAATAATGCCTGGCATGGCTTAAGTATGAAGCATGCAGTAAGGCTGATTATGATTGTTTTTCCTATGGTGAGGTGGGTGTAAGTGTTCAGCATAGTGGCTACTGTGTAGCAGATGCCCTAAATCTGTGCTGCAGATGGGGAGGCCCTGGCCACATGTGGCTACTGAGCACTAGAAATGTGGCTGGTCCAAATTGAGATGTGCTGAGAGTGTAAAACACACACTGGATTTCAAAGACTTAATGCATTTACAAGAGAAATGAAGTATCTCATTAAAGGTTTCTATAATGACAGAATATTGTCTTGATAACACTTTGGGTCTATTCGGTTAAATAAAATGTATTATTAAAATGAATTTCCCCTGTTTCTTTTTATCTTCTTAAAACGGAGATACTAGAAAATTTAAGTTTCTGTAGGGGCTTGCATTAGTGGCTTCCACATAATTTCCTATAAAATCTACTTTATTTGGTTTATGTTTAACCAGTTTATTGAAAATCTATGCTGAACCAGGCTATGTGATGAGGACTGTGCTAAGTACCACAGGAGTACACAGGGAGGAGGGCTGTATCTGTGGCATCAGGGAGGCCTTTGTGGAGGAGGTGGCTTCTGAACTGCTTGGTGCTCACTCTCTCCAGGGGTCAACAGGACACTCAAGGGTGCTGACTTGCTGTGGGCTTTTCTCTCTTCAGAACATTTTAAAAGCATGGAGCACATCACGATACATCTCTATCCTGAGAAAATCTGACAGCCAGACAAGTCTTGGCTTTCCAGTAAGAGACCAAATCAAGGTGAGGGACATTCTGATATCTGAATCTTAATCTTAATATTTGGCCTCATGTGCTTAATATTTATATAATGTAGTGAGTAGTAGATAAACACTGATGAAAAGCTGTTTGCCTTTCAAGGACATCTAAATAACAGTTTATAAAAATACAGTGCCAAGCAGCAGATACTGTTTTTTTGTTTGTTTGTTTTGTTTATTTTGATTTGGGAAGATAGTACACAGTTCCTATGATGATAAACTTTAAGTTCTAAAGTACTTTGAAAAGACATTGCTAACCAGCCAATTTTCTGTCTCTTTGTCACAAACCACTTCGTGAGTGAGATAGTCAATAGCTTTATTTTTAGGGAGCCTCCCTATGCTAGAGATTCAGGGAAAGAAGCAATGCTTTGTTTGTTTTAAATCATCCATGACTCGATGAAGAAACAGATCTATTACTCATAGTAATAGGGGGTGCAATTAGATGTTGTGACTCTTTAAAAAAAACATAACAGCTTCATCAAGACAGAATTCACACACCATACAATTCACCCATTTAAAATGCACAATTCGACAGCTTACAGTTTATTCACCAAGACAGACAGCGATTACCACAATTAGAGCATTTCATCACCCCAGAAATCACCCCAGAAAGAAACCCTGCATCCTATAGCCATCACTCACTGGAGTGGGCTGCTTTTGGCCCCCAAAGACATGTCTACCTGGAATCTCAAAATGTGACCTTATTTGGAATCAGAGTCTTTGCAGATGTAATTAATGTAAAGTCCTGACATGAGATCATTCTGGATGAGGGCCATTAAATGCAATGATGAGTGCCTTTATATGAAACAGACAAGTATAATCCGCAGAGACACAGAAAAAGCAATGTGAGGATGGAGGCAGTGATGGGAGTTATAAAACCCCAAGTCCAGGGGCACCAAAGGATTGTGGGCAACCAGCCAAGAGGAAGGCACAGGATGGAGACTTCCTCAGACTTCGAGAGGAAACCAACCCTGCCAACACCTTGATTTTGGACTTCCGGCCTCCTGAACTGTGTGAGACTAAACTTCTGTTGTTTTGAGCTGCCAAGAGTGTGGTGATTTGTTCTGGAAGCCCTAGGAAATTCATCTATCCCAAACTCCCCATCTTCTCCCAGCCACTAGTAACCACCAATGTACTTTCTGTCTTTATAGATTAGCTTATTTTGGACATTTTATGTAAACGGAATCACGCACTTTGAAGTCTTTCGTAACTGGCTTCTTTCACTTCTACCAAGGACATCTGAATAACATTTTATATTAAAAAACAACAACAACAACACAGTGCCAAGCAATAGGTAACTGTTTTTTTGTCTTTAATTTGTTTGATTTGGGAAGATAATACTCAGCTGCTACTATGATTATCTTTAATCACAGAACATAATGTTTCCAGGGTTTATGCATGTTGTAGGATGTATCAGAAACTCAATTTCTTTTTGTGGCTGAATAACATTCCATGTTATGGATACACTGCATTTGTTTATCCATTGGGATTGTTTCTACTTTTTGGTTGTTGTGAATAGTGCAGCTCTGGACATTTGTGTACAAGCTTTTCTACAGACCTCTGTTTTCATTTCTCTTGAGTATATCTAGAAGTGGAATTGCTGGGTCATATGATGACTCTAGGTTTAACATTTTGAGGAACTGCCAGACTGTTTTCCAAACAGTATTCAGGGGTTCTGTGCACTCTCACCAACATTTGTTGTTATCTGTCTTTTTATTAGACCCATATCACTTCCCGTCAATATGGGCTGGTAGTCTGATCAGGTTTTTTGTTTTTATTTTATTTTCTGATCAGATTTTTAAATTTTATTTCTTTCCATACCTACATCCCAACCACTGGTTCCCATGAATTTTTCCCATCTGGGGACAATTCAATTGTTGGTTAGATATAAACTGGCTTATTCAAGTAGATTTCATATATGATATTATGATCTTCAGTGGAATTGTGTAATCAGATATTGTTATACTTTTCAAATGCATCTCTTCAGTGTGCTTTGACTTTTTATTTGCAGTTTAGGGGTTTGGAGGCTCCGAGTTTTCAGGGTAGCCTTGGAGGTTGGGTACAGAAGCCACCTCCCTCATCTGGATGTTCTTTAAAGCCTTGGGCTCCTCAAAAGCCGGGGCTTAGGCACTTGGGGTCACCACTCATCCATCCAGTTAGGCCCTCCAGTCTTCCTAGGGAACAGCCAGGGAGTTCACGTTCTCTAACCAGATGGAAATGCCAGGAATGCACTGGGGAGCAAGGCCTCGAAGGAGGATTATGAAATCTCAGGGAATCATCCTGTAGCTCCAGTGTAATTCAGTATCACCCGGAATCGGGGACAGGAGGGGCCCCCAACTCGAAGAGACTGGCTCCGTCTTGCCCGCCCTGCTCCCTGCATCGCCCCCCGCTCTTCCAGTATCGCCATGTTCATGTCGACGTCACGTGTTTCCCTTCACTGCAGACCGGCCAGCTCACTTCGTTAATAAAGAACAGTTTTCCCCACCTCCTGGAACAGAGAGAGGAGAAGATAGATTATGATAAACTGGTTTCCTAGACTGAATTTGGCTTTGGAATTTCTTCAATTAAGAAAAAGCCAGAAGTCTTCTATAGTCAAACAATACTCTTCCCATTCGTTAGTGGAAGGAGGAGAGGTGGTCTTCCTGTGTGGCCCTTGAGGACAGTGAGGTACGAAGGAGTCGTGACTGTGGTCAACAGTGGCGCCAGCCTTGTCGGCTGTATTCAGGGTTGGACTCAGGGAGCTACTGGTCTGGAAGCTTCCCCAGGGTTACAAGTCAGGCACAGAACAAATCCTCTCTCTAAGCCCCAACCAAACTGAATCCAAACCCTAAAGCCAGCCTCAGAATAGACTTAGAATATTCTAGATCAATGATTCTTCCCAGTATCCCTTTCCCGCCCCATCCCACTCCTCCGAACGTGACTGGCCCCTTGGGGCACATTGCTTGGATGGTTTCCCTAAAGTATATGATGTTAATAGGTACTAACAGGATTAAGCATGATTAAGCAGGTTTCTTTATTGCCATAATTGTCAGAACTGTTAATATGCATTTTGACTCTTAGAAAGAGGAACAAAATCTTCAGAATTGCTCAGACTATTTGACCATGAAACATTTCTTATCAATCATCTCACAGGACGGGTCTCACAAGACACTATTTTACGAACAGTTTTCCAGAAGCAGAGCCTGAAATGGTAAATCTTGTGCAAGAAGTTTTAAGGAAGTGAGGGAAGGGCCAAGCGAAGATGTGGGTTTGGATTAAGTCTAGTCTCAGTCCAATCCCCGGGGAGCTCTGGAAGATCGAGGTTGTCCCCACATACGCACAGCAAGGGGGCTAGGTTGTCACACTCCCACACCTGTTAGTCATTGGTTATAGGCTGCCTTCTGGGGATGATGCATCTCCAGGCAAGGCAGCTGTACTCAGCCAAGGGCAGGAGAAGGATGTAGGTGTGAGCAGTTAGCAGCCAACACTCAGGATCTGGAGGACAGGTGCCCCGGCCCAGTCAGGAGATCTGGGTAGGACACCAACAGGTCTACTGCAGTCACACTAGGGGGAAAGCTGTGCCAAGCCTCTTTCTGTCCATCACGTCTCCCCAGGGTCATGTGAGAATCAGACTAGTCCTTGGCGCATCTGACATTATTCAACTGGTCATACCCACTCCATGTCTTCATTTTCTCTAAGATAGGGATACATGATCTTCGGGATAACTTATTAAAATGAAGGGGAAATTTCATTGTGGAATTTAAGATTATGAAGCGAGGATGACAAATTTTCATCTGTGTCAATGCGTATGTAGAGTAGAGGAGATGTCTCTGAGCCAAACCAAAATGGGCTTTCTTGGTTTAGAAGGAAAGGGGAGGATGGCAGAAAATTTCTCATGCTCCCAGTCCCCTTTATAAACAGTGCAGGGCCTGGTGGGGATGGGTGCTCTCAGCCCGATGTCTTGGGTGGCTCGCTTCTAGAAGCAGAGCAGGCAGTGCTGTTTGGAGTTCTTGGTGTGGCAGGATGAGGGTGTTGCTGGTGGGGTGTCCCCAGCTGTCAAAAAGGGCCAGAGGAGGCATAGTCACCCCGGTGGCAGTGGCGGCCCTATCAAGGAAAAGCGTCCGGTTTGTAATATTTAACCCTTGTCCAGGTATCCTCAGGGACAGCACCAGACCGTGGTTGTCATTCCCCTTTTCCTCTACTTCCCCTAAATGCATTCATGAGGATCCTCTGTGCCCCCGGCTCAGGGGTTGCTTCCTGAGGTTATACTGTCTGTGTTTTGCCTTTTCCTTCCTCCAGCACCTGTTCAATTCCCTCTACTGAATTTTCTCAGAATAACTGCTGTGGTTGCTGTTCTCCTGAATGGCCCCTGGCTTCCTTCTGGAAATACTCTGGGTGTCTCATTACCTCGGGGCTTTTGCACTGGCGATCCCCTCTTTCTGAACACTCTTCCCCCAGGTAACTTCCTGTCTCAATCCCTCTCTTTTGCAGGTGTTGGCTCTAATAGAATTTTTTGGGAGGTCTACCCTGAGCACGTAGGAATTTCAACCCTACCTACTTACAAAGAAACTAGACTCTCTGTCATGGCTACCTGGTGACTTAGTGAGGCCCCAGAGAGTCCCTTGCCTGCTTTGGGGCGGTCTCCCTCACCACGTTTCTCCTAGTTCGTCCTCTAGGCTCAAATGGGGAAATGCATATGGAAGATGGGCCTCTGGCTCTGCCCAGAAAGAGCGGCGAGATGCTCACCTGGCTGATATTTCAGGCTCCTGCCAGTCTGCATTCTTTCCAGGACTCCTCTCCGTCCCTAGCGGACTGGACTCTGGCTTTGTCCAGTGCTACGCATAGCCAGCTTCTCTCTTACGGTCACGGCTGAGGAAGCCCTGAGCCTGGCAGCTGGGGCAAAACAGGAACTTGTCAGCAAGTCCTGGCATGGCGGGACCGAGGTGTCCCCGTGCGGGGTTTAAGGCACTCAGTTTAAACTTCTTCCACCTTCACCATCTCCGTTGTCACTAAGGGTTCCTTAACCTGGGGTTTGCAGGTAGAGTTCACGGAGTCCTTGAGCTTGTATGGGGAAATAATTCAGTCTTTATTCGCATTAACCTCTAAGGGATAGTTAGGCTTTTCTTCAGTGACGGATGTGGGCAACACATACACCATGGTGGCATGAGCCCCAGAAGAGACTGAAGGCGTTGTTAGGTCATATCGCAGTCGCCGCAGAGACCTAGAGAAGTCACCTGTGCCCATCCCCCGACCTCCCAAAAAAATGTACCCGGTCTTGTTATTTACTCCTGTATGTTTTAATGCGCTTGAACACATTATTCAGAGAAGAGCCCCACGGCTTCTTCAGCCTCTAACGGTGTCCGCGCAAAACGGTGAGAACACCCGATAGCGGTCACGTTCATTTTCTGGTGTTCGGGGATTTGGTTTCGAAGGGGTATGAGACTGATTTCCTCGTACCGGGCGCCGTGCCACCTCCAGGTCCCCTTAGGTAGGGCTGTGACGGGGGCAGGCATGTGGGCATTTCCAGGCTGCAGCCCCCACCCCCACCTCCCCCGCCACGTGCTTCTCTGGCTGTGAGCACGAGTCGGGAAGGGAGGTGAGGCGGTGCCTGCGCTCAGGCCCGCATCAGCCCCGCATCAGCCCCACATCAGCCCGCATCAGCCCCGCATCAGCCCCCAGCCGTCCAGCGCCACCACCCGGCCGCCACTCCCAGGACCCCCAACGCATTGATGCCACACGACTCCCATTTAAATTTTTTCCCTTGCACCTCCCTCCAGGCACCAGCGTGCATGTCCCTTACCTTGTGGTTCTTTTCATATGATCCTCCAGCCCCCGCTGTCCTCCGGCAAGGGCAAGGGGAAGATCGCCCAGGGAGGGAGGGTTACAGCTCAAGGTCACTGGGCAAAGCCAGTTACCTTTCGTTGTAACCTGGTACGCGTGCCCTCCAGGACGCTTTCATGGGGGTGGAGACACTCACCCAGGACATATACAGGGGCCATGCTTTTGGACTTCTAAGCACAGGCAGTACCACCCTCATGAATTTTGTCATCCTATCATTAATTTTATTTAATGGACTCACTTTTTTTTACCAAAATAAATACATATAAAATAAAACTTTACATCACCAAAGGAAAACCCAGTATCCCTTCCTCAAAATGTAAGGTGACTGTAAATAAATATAACAAAGACAAAACAATTACACTGTGAACGAAAATCTTGTTAGGCTTCGGTTCACTGCCAAAGGTTCTAATCTTCAGCAAGGTATTACAGACTTAGTAGCACCTGACAGAGGCGTTCTCTTTGACATAACCAGAAGGAAGGGGGCTTGGGGGTGGGGGAGGAATCGGCAAGGGAATGGTTTGCTTACTGTGGCATTCAATATTGTTACAGCAAGATCATCCCACCTTTTGGAGAGCACTGAAGGAGTGAGGCAGAGTGGCTGGTGGCATCTCAGCATTCAGCAGCAGTGCCCGGAGGGACAGGCCATGCAACCAGGTCCCCGGGTAGGTGCTATAAATGCTGGAGGGGTGTGTTATTCATAGGCTACACGATTGATGGGCATTTTGGAGGGCTTCTCCTTTCTCCCACAGGGACTTGCAAGTCCACATGCTTCCTAGGCTGAAGCTAGGAAGCCACTTGTGTGTTCCTGGATGTGTGGTTGGGCTCAGGGAAGCTGCTGAAATAGGTGTGGTAGCGGACAGGTGGGGCCTTGTAACAAGTTCACTGTGCGGTGAAGATCATTTCTCAGCAGGCTTCTGCCCTGGGGCTTTATTTCATTTCATTTCAGTTGTTTAGTTTAGTTTCAGGTATACAATACTATGGTTAGACATTAATTTATTAAGTGATCGCCCCAGTTATCTAGCACCTGACACTATCACAACCATCACAATAATATTGACTATATACTCTATGCTAAACTCTAAATCCCGACTGCTTCTTAACTACTAATTTGTGTTTCTTAATCCCTTCACCTTTTTCATCCAGCCCCACACCCTCCACCCCTCTGGCAATCACCAGTCTGCTGGTCTGTTTTTTATTTAGTTTGTTCGTTTCTTTCGTTTTTTAGATTTCACATACAAGTAAAAGCAAATGGTATTTCTCTTTCTCTGTCTTATTTCACGCAGCATAATACTCTCTAGATCCATCCATGTCATTGCAAATGGTAAGATTTCATGTTTTTAAAAATGGTTGAGTAATAGTCTGTGTTAGGATTTGGCCTTCAGGACCACCTGTTACTCCATTCAAGACTAACCTACTGGTTTCTGAAGGATAGGAAGACTTTGCATATGAATCTGGTAGAGCTGGGGCGGACTAAGGTACCAATGAGAATGTGCGTGTGCATGTGCGTGTATGCATGTGTGTGTGTTTAGAACTGCAGAATTCTCGACATGTGAGGACTCTGTCCAAACTCTAGCATGGCTTCTAGCAGCATAAGGCCCTGTCCTTAGGATGAACTCAGTGTTCCTCCTCCATACCCCCTACTCCCTACCCCTAAAGGGTGTGCCTGAGAAAGCTCAAGGCTGCCAGGAAATTTTACTGTTTGTTCTAGGCCTTCCTCAACCATCCTTTCTTAGATCATTTACCGCCCACCGCCCCCCCCAAAAAAAAGAGCTTAAAATTGTGAATCCTTCCTCTGTCCCTTTGAGATGTAAATGTCTCCTACAACTCAGGAGTGTCTTTCCCAAGGACCGGAAGGCATTCCTATCAGGAAGGATAGGGCCTTTGTCTCCCAGTCTCTGTAAGAGGATAGAGTCCTAACTTCTATGACTCTCAGCTAACAGACACAGCGGGCCTAGAACCCTTCGTAAGTTTTTACTTGAGTCTCCATTCTCTTTCCCTCCCTTTGAAGTGCTGAGTCACATCCGTACAACAGAATGGAGCTCAGGTCTTTCCCCTACTGTCAGTAGTTACTGAGTAAAATCTGTTTTCAGTGATTTAACTAATGCCAAGCTTTATTTATTTTAAATACTGTGTATACCTATGTAGACAGATGTTTATGTCCATGTCCCTGTGTGCCATGGGTTCTGGGTAGAATGTGTAGACAGAACTCCAAAAAGCTACTTGACCTCTGGAAATACATCTCAAAGTCTAAATTTTCTGATAGTCCATCAGAAGTTTCTCTTCGCAGGAAAAGAAGTATATATATTGTATCTAAATCAATTTAATAACATTCTTAGAGCTCCTACTGTGTGTGTCAGACACTAGACAGGGTTACTATGTGCACAGATTTTATGCATAGTTGAGAGCTTGTCTCTGGTCAAAGTCACCACTGTACATGTATATAAATGTAGTGTTACATTTGATTGCTGAAGTCAGTGTAGCACCCACTAAGAGACTTGGGACTCACCCAGCAAGCAGCATTCCTAGCAGGTTGCTGTAGAGAGAATTGCCCAGCTGGTCGGCCTATCGTCTTCAGCACCAACAGTAACCCGCCCCTCCTGTTCGGCCCCAACCTGCATCATCACTAGAATTTTGTCTCATGCTTTACTGAGAAAGTAGAGGAGTCACGCAATGACTCTATGTCCATGCTCTCCAACCGTCTGCTTTCATCTGTGCCGGACTCGCTCTGCCATGGGTGAACCATCCTTATTGCTATCCCAGGCCATCCCTCCATTTGTATAAAGATATGTATATCAGTGTTTTATCGGAACTAGAACATAGAAACGTAACGTATGTAATGGTAACAGTACAGGGGAGGTAGATAGAAGCACAGTTGGATTGGAGGAAGGAAATCCTACCAAATGGTAATTAGAATCCAGAGGAACAAATGAAGAGAACCAGAAATGGTAAATAAGAGGTTAATATAGCTCTATAAATATATAAATATATACTTTCATTTCTTATTTCAGCTTCTTCAAGATCATATAAAGTAGTAATTATAACAATGTATTGTTGGATTTGAAACACATAGACATAATATATATAACAATAATAGCACAAAAACTAGGAAGAGGGAATAAAACTGTATAGGAGTAACAGTTTTACATTTTGCCAGTATTAAGTTAATATAAATCTGAAGTAGAGTGTGATAAGTTAAGATGTATATGGTAAGCCCTTGGACAGCCACTAAAAAAAAATGTTAAAAAAATATATAGTGGAAAAAAAATCACTAAGGGAAATAAAATGTTACACTAGAACATATTCACTTAATGCAAAAGAAAACAGCAAAGAAGGAATAGAGGAACAAAAAAGCAAAGGAACATATAGAAAAGAAAAAATAAAACTTCATTTAATTCATTTAATTCATTTAATTAAATGTGAATGGATTAAACAATTCAATGAAAAGGCAAATATTATTAAATTGGATTTAAAAACACAGAATTCAATTATATTCTGTCTAAAAGAGCTTTATATTAAAAATACAAATACACTGAAAGTAAAAGGATGGATTTGCAATGACATGGATGGACCTAGAGGTTCTTATGCTGAGTAAAATAAGTCAGACAGAGAAAGATAAATACCATCTGATTTCACTTATATGCGGTATCTAAGGAACAAAAAGAACAAACTAGTCAAAAACAGACTCACAAATATAGTGGACAATTTGGTGATGGACAGAGGGGAGGGGATTGGAGGACTAGGAGAATGGAGTGAAGGGTTAAAGAAGTTCAAATTTATAGTGGATAGTTGGGCACAGGGATTGGGAGCACAACAGAGGGAATGCATTAATACGATGGCTAGGTGGAGGGCCAGGGGAGAGAGGGAGCAATTGGGGGATCGTTTTATGAACTATATAGATGTCTATCAAGGTACTGTATACTAATTTAAATAAATATTTTTTAAAAAGAAAGTAAAAGGATGGAATAAGATATATCATGCAAACAGAAACCATAATGCTAGAGTGACTATACTAATATCAGATAAAATAGATTTTTAAACAAAAATGTTATTGGAGATAAAGGGCATTTTTGTAATATTAAATTGAGCACTCTATCAGGAAGATATAGTAATTATAAGTATATGTGCACCTAATAACAGAGCCCCCAAACAAATAAACAAAACTAGAAAAACTGAAGGGAGAAATAGACAATTCAACAATAATAGTTAGAGCTGTCAGTATTCCACTTTTAATAATACATAGAACAACTAGGGAGAGCAGCAAGAAATAGAAGATTTTAACCACATTATGAACTAGCTAGACTGAACAGAGACATCTAGAACACTCCACTCAACTCAGCTGAGTATATATTTTTTTCAAGTGCATATGGAATATTCTCCAGGACAGATCACATGCCAGGCCATAAAACAAGCCTCAACAAGTTCAAAATGTTCAAAATCATTCAAAGTTTGTTCTCTAATCACAATGAGCTCAAATCAGAAATTAATAACAAGAAGAAATTTGGAGAATTCACAAATATGTAAAAGTTAAACAACACACTGCTAAATAACTAATAGGTCAGTGAAAAAAATCACAGGGGAAATTAGAAAATATTTTGAAATGAATGAAAATGAAGATACAACATCCCCAAATTTATTATGGGATGTAGTGAAAGCAGTGCCTGGAGGGAAAATTATAGTAACTAATACTTATATTCAAAAAGAATAAAGATCTCAAGTCAATAACTTTACACCTTAATAAACTACAAAAATAAGAGCAAAATAAACCTGAAACAAGCAGAAGGAAGGGAATAGTAAGAATTGGAGTGAAAATTAATGGAACAGAGAGTTTAAAAACAATCGATAAAATCAATGAAACCAAAAGTTAGTTCTTTGAAAAAGTCAACAAAAGAGACCAACTTTTAGCTAGACTTGGGTGGGCAGGGAGGGGGGGGGGAGGGAGAGGGAGAGAATGCACAAAAGTGTGAGTGCTGGCCCCACCTCAAATTACAAAAATCAGTAATGAGAGAAGGAACATTACTATGACCTTACAGAAATGAAAGTGATTATAAGGGAATGCTATGAACAATTGATGCCAACAAATTAGATAACTCATATGAAATGGACACATTCCTAGAAAGACACAAACTACTAAAACTGACTGAAGGAGTAGAAAATCTGAATTGACCTATAACAAGCAAAGAGACTGAATACTAATTAAAAACCACTGACAAAAGCCCAGGCCCAGATTTATTGGTAAAGTCTACTAAACATTTAGAGAAGAATTTATACCAATTCTTTGCAATTCATCCAGAAATAGAAGATGAAGGAACACTTCCCAACTCATATGAGGCCCATATAACCCTGATAACCAACCAAAGACATCAAAAGAAAACCACAAACCAATATCTCTTAAGAATATACAAATAAAACCTTAACAGAATACTAGCAAAACAAATCTAGCAGGATATTAAAAAAAAGATTATATGACATGACCAAGTAGGATTAATCCTAGGAATGCAAGATTCATTTGACATTTGAAAATCAATAATGTTACACACTACATCAATTGAATAAAGAAAAAAAAAACTACACAAACATTCGATAAATGCAGAATAAGAATTTGACAAAATTCATCCCTTTCATGATAAAGATATTCAATAAACTAGGATTGGAAGGGATTTCTTCAACCTGATAAAGGACATCTATGAAAAACCCATTGCTAACATTGTACTTAATGCAAGACTAAACGCTTTACCCTTAAGATTAGGAAAAAGACAAGGATCTCTGTTCTCACCACTTTTATTCAACATTGTATTGTAGGTTCTAATTAGGGGCAGTTAGGCAAGTAATGGAAATAAAAGCATCCAGATTGTAAAGGAAGAAGTATAACTATCTCTTTTGCAGATGATGATTTTGTATATAGAAAATCCTAAGGAATCCACTTAAAAACTATTAGAACTAATGCATAAGTCCCACAAGGCTGTGCAATACAAGATCGATATACAAAAATCATTGTATTTCTATATCCTAGCAATGAAGAATCTGAAAATAAAATTAAGAAAATAATTCTATTTAAAATACTTTGGAATAAATAGAACAAAATGTGCAGAATTTATATTTTAAAAACTACAAAATATTTTCAAAAGAAATTAAAGACCTAAAAAATGGAAAAACATCCCTTGTTCATGGATCACAAGACCTAATATTGTTAAGATGGCAATACTCCCAGTTATGGACTAAATGTTTGTAGTTCTCCCCAACCCCCACCCCAATCCATATCTCAAAGCCCTAACCCTCAATGTAATGGCATTTGAGATAAGGCTTTTTATATCAGAGTAATGTTGGCCTCAAAGTATGAGTTAATGTATTTCCTCCTCTTCAATTTTTGGAAGAGCTTGCATAATATTGATATTATTTCTTTCTTAAATATTTAGTAAAATAATCAGTGAAGCTAATGTTTGATATAATTAACCAGTAAAACCATTGGGTCTAAAATTTCCTTTGTAAGAAAGTTTTAAACTATAAATTCACTTTTGTTAATAGTTATAAGACTATTTGAGTGATCTATTTCTCCTCCAATGAGTTTTGGTAGTTTTTGTCTCTTAAGGAATTAGTCCATTTCATCTCAATTTTTCAATTTATTAGAGAAAAAATTGTTTACATACACTGCTTAACTTTTTAATAGCTGTAGAATTTGTATTGATCTCACTTCTCTTATTCCTAATATCGGTAACTTATGTTCCCTTTCTTTTTCTTTCTTATCAGTCTGGCCGGAGATTTAATAATTTTAATGATCTTTCCAAAGAATCAGCTTTGTTTTTATTTATTTATTCCATCTTGGATGGAAGAGGAAGTCTCCACATCACCCTGTTTTAATTCTGATTGGTGTTTTTCACTACCTGACTTCCTGTCTATTTACTAATTTATTTAACTACCTCCCCCAAGAATATAATAAGCTCCTTAAGAGATAGTTTACCTATTTCTTTCGTAACTATATTCACATCCCCTAGAACAGTGATCCTCAACCCCTGGGCTTGTGGGTTATCTGTGGCTTGTTAGGAACCAGGCCGCACAGCAGGAGGTGAGTGGCAGGCCAGCGAGCATAGCTTCATCTGTATTTGCAGCCACTCCCCAGCACCAGCATCACCGCCTCAGCTCCACCTCAGACCATTGGGCATTAGATTCTCATAGGAGCGCCAGTCCCTGGTGCCACAAAGGTTCAGGACCGCTGCCCTCGAATATCCCAAATTTCTCCAGAAATTTTCATAACCTGGTATTGAGTGATGAGCTAAACATTTGACTGTATTTGTTAAAAGAAAAATTCTCCTCAGGTGATTTGCTATGTCACTCTTCTGCTAGAGAGAGTCATTGGTAGAATATCTACAATCTGGTAGGGAGGATGACTTATACACAGATACAACAAATATTAATGGGGGTAATCAGGGTAGATGTTTGAGCAGGACCCTGAAAGATAGACAAAATGTCAACTCATGGAAAGAGGATAGCTGCCATCCCCAAAGAGGGTACCACAACAAATGAGCAAAGCCTTCAGAGGCAAGAAAAGATGGGATGCCACCATACATAGTGATCACAATGCTACTGACTGTTCCCCATGGTGTACTCTACACACCCATGACTATTTTGTAACTACCACTTTGTACCTCGTAATCCATTCCCCACTTCGCCTATCCCCCACCTCCCAATCTGACAACTACCAAAATGTTCTCTGTGTTTACGAGCTTGTTTCTGTTGTTTGTTTATCCTATTCTCTAGATTTCACATATGATCATATGGTATTTGTCTTTCTCTGTCCAACTTACTCCACTCAGCACAATACCTTCTAGGTCCATCCGTGTTGTTGCAGCTGGCAAGATTTCATTCTTTTTTTTTACAGCTGAGTAATGAATATATATATATATATGTACCACCACTTCCTTATCCATTCATCCATTGATGGACACCCAGGATGCCTCCAGATCTTGGCTGCTGTGAATACTGCTGCAGTGAACATACGGGTCCACAGGTCCCTTCAAAGTTTTGAATTTCTTCAGCTAAATACCCAGAAGTGGGATAACTGGGTCCTTCTTTGTCTCTCGTTATAGCCTTTGTTTTCAAGTCTATTTTGTCTGGTGTAAGTAGAGCTACTCTAGCGTTTTTTTTGTTTGTTTGTTTGTTTCTATTTTTATGAAACATCTTTTTTCAACCCTCAACTTTTAGTCTGTGTGTGTTTTTCACTCTGAAGTCTCTTGTAATCAGCATAGGTAAGGGTCTTGTTTTCTTATCCATTCAGCCACCCTATCTTTCGATTGAAGTATTTAATCCATTTACATTTAAAGTAATTGTTGCTAGATATGTAGTTATTGCCATTTTATTATTTATCTTTTTAATCTTTTTTTTTTCCTTTTTCTTTCTTAAGGAAGTCCCTCTAACATGTCCTGTAATACTGGCTTGGTGATGATGAACTCCTTTAGCTTTTTCTTATCTGGGAAGTTCTTAATCTGTCCTTCAATTCTAAATGATGGTTTTACTGGGTAGAGTAATCTTGGTTATAGGTCCTTACTTTTCATCACTTTGATTTTTTATGCCAATTCTTCTGGACTACAAAGTTTCTGTTGAGAAGTCGGCTGACAGTCTTATGGGAGCTCCCTTGTAGGTAACTAACTGCTTTTCTCTTGCTGCTTTTAAGATTATCTTTGTCATTAACCTTTGGCATTTTAACTGTGATGTGCTTTGGTGTGGGGCTCTTTGGGTTCATTTTGTTTGAGACTCTTTGCTTCTTGGACTTGTATGTTTTCTTCACCAGGTTAGGGAGATTTTCAGGCATTATTTCTTGAAATAGGTTTTCAATTCCTTATTCTATCTCTTCTCCTTCTGCTATCCCTATGATGTAAATGTTATTACACTTGATATGGTCCCAGAGGCCACTTAAACTATCCTCATTTTTTTTGGATCCTTTTTCTTGTTGCTGTTCTGATTGGGTGTCTTCTGCTACCTTATCTTCTAAATTGCTGATTCAGTCCTCTACTTCATCTAATCTACTGTTGATGCCTTCTAAGGTATTCTTTCTTTCAGTTATTGTAGTCTTCATTTCTGACTTTTTTTTTATTAAGTCTATTGGGGTAACATTGGTTAATACAATTATATAATTTTCAGGTGTACATTATAATTGACATCTACATATTCTATTGTGTGATTACCACCCAAAGTCCAGTTTCCTTCCGGTACCATATATTTTATGCCCTTTACCCACTTCACCCTCCCTTTAACCCCCTATATTTGACCCCTTTTACCCCATCTACCTCTACCCTCCTCTCCCACCCCCTACTCTCTGGCAACCACTAGTCCATGGTCCATGTCTCTGAGTCTCTGTTTGTCCTGTTCATTTGTTGCTTTTAGGTTTATATCCTACATATAAGTGATATCATGTGATTTTCTACTTTTTCAGTATGGCTTATTTTGCTTAGCATGATTATCTCGAGGTCCTTACATGTCGCAAATAGCAGTATTTCATCTCTTCTTATGGCTGAGTAATATTCCATTGTATATATGTGCCACAGCTTCTTTAGCCAATCATCTATGTTAGGATACTTTAATTGCTTTCATGTCCTGCCCACTGTGAATAATGCTGCTATGAACATTGGTGGGCAAATATCTTTTTAGATGTGGGTTTTCAAGTCTTTAGGGTAAATACCCAGTAGTGGGATTGCTGGATCATATGGTAGATCAATTCTTAGTTTTTTTAAGGAACCTCAATACTGTTTTCCATAGTGGCTGTGCCAACTTGCATCTGACTGGTTCTTCTTTATGTTTTCTATCACCACTTTATGTTTTCTATCTCTTTGTTAAAGTTCTCGCTGAGTTCATCTACCCTTTCCCTAAGTTCATCGAGCATCCTTATAACAAATGTTTTGAATTCTGCAACTGGTAGGGTGCTTGTCTCCATTTTGTTTAATTTTTTTTTTTCTGGAGCTTTGTTCTGTTCTTTCATTTGGGACATGTTTCTTCATCTCCCCATTTTGGCGGCCTAATTGTGTTTATTTCTATGTACTATGTAGGGCTGCTGTGTCTCCTGGTCTTGGTAGAGAGGCCTTACGTAGTAAATGTGCTGTGAGTCCCAGTGGCATGTCTTCCTTGGTCACCTGAGCCGGATGTTCCAGGTATGTACCCTGTTTGGGTTTTGTGTGCACTCCTGTTGCAATTGAGCCTTGGTTGCTGTTTGCTCGTCAATGACAGGGATTGACCCTTGGGTTGATCGGTTGTGATGACAGACTGTGGCCAGTGGCTGACCCTACAGAGCAGGATTCACTTTAGCAGGGCTGTGGTGACGTCCTTGCCTGGCCCTTGGGTGTATCGTCCTCAGATATGACCACGGTTGGTGGTCCAGTTCAGACTGAAGCCAGCCACTGGGAGTGCAGGCTGGGGCCTCCTGGTAGGGGCCTTGCTGCAGGATAAGTTCAGCTACAGCTTGCACCCTGCTCTGAGTTACCTGGCATGAGCCACCAAGCAATCTGCAGATGGCTACCACCCATACTGGACTTAGAAGTGCCTAAAAGGCCAAGCTGCAAACTGAGGCCAGCTGCTACTAATGCTGGGCTTGGGGCTGCTCAGCAAGAAGTATGGTGCATGCAGAGGCCTGATTCTTCTTGTTTAGGTTTTGTGAACCTTTGAGGAATTTTAGGAAAGTCTGCAGCATGAGTCAAGTCAGGCTGTTGGTGTGGAAAATCCACTAGAAGTGGCTTGTGTGGGCTCTCATGTTGGGAGGGGTGAGGTCTCAGGGAATCTCTGGGGCAGGGTGACTGGTGTTAGCTGCATTGCCAGAGACTCAGATATGGTGGCTGCCTGGGTCTGCGTGCTGGATGAGGGGAAGGCTCAACGAAGGAACAATGGCCTCCGCCAGCACTTCTTTCCAAGAAAAAGCCACCCCTTCAGCCCTCGCCCTGAAGCTAGCAACTCAGTTCCTCTGAGCCAGCGAGTCCGTCAGTGGTATGTCCACCCACGGGTCTTTTAAGAGGAAAGTCTGCTCCTCTCTTGGCCTTCTGTCTCACTCAGCCACAGTCTCCGCTGATTTTCACAGCCAGAAGTTGCAGGGAATTCTCTTCCTGGCACTGGTACCCTGGGCTGGGGAGCTCGGTGTGGGGCCAGGATCCCTCGTTCCTCTGGGGGAACCCCCGCGGCCAAGATATTTCTCCCAGTTCTCGACCACCACACACGGGGGTGGGACCAGCTCATTTCACATCTCTGCCCCTTCTACCAGTATCAAGGTAGTTTTTCTGTGTGCCCAATGGTAGGACTTCTGGTCAGGCCAGCTCCAGGTGGCTCCCAATGACGGCTGTTCTGTAGTTTATCTGTGACTTTGAGGTGGTTGCGAGAAGAGGTAAGCACAGTGTGTGCTTACTCTGCCATCTTGACTGGAAGTCACCGGTAACATCTGCATGCATGCTCTTCCAACTTTCTCAAATAGATGCTCAGCCAAACTAGGCAGCTCTTCCACACTTTACGAATGATATGTTTGCTTCCTACTCTCCAAATCGATGCACATAACTTTAATTTTCCCTAGTCATCAACTTGTTACCTCGACACTCATTGTTGAATGAAATAATGTGAGGTCCCATGGTCCAGATTAGTGATGTAAGAATCTATACCCAGATGGCGAAGGTGGGGTTAGGATGAGAGACGTCTTCGAAGTAGAATGGACACGATTCAGCACAACTGGGGAGTGTAGGAGAGGAGAAAGAAAAGGGGATTCTGAGGTTTCTTGCTGAGTATTTAAAATTTCATGATGTCAGTGCAGGTACAGGAGCAGCTGGTTTTATGGGCAAGATAATGGGTTTGGGTTGGGCATGTTGGGCATTTTGGAGGCTCTCACGGTGATCAGAATTACTCTCTGGACTGGAGAGAGGGTTGGAGATGGGGCTATGGACTTGGGATTCAACAATGAGAGCTGGTTATTGAGGTCAAGGAAGTGGATACAGTCACCAAGGGAAAGAATATGGGGGAAGAAGGGAGACAGGGGCTACCTTGTGAAATACTCATCCTCAGAAGTAGTCAGAAAAAGAAAATAAGCCAAAGATGGAAAAAAAAAAAAAAAGGTGCTGGAAAAGAGGCTGACAAAGAATCAAGAGTGTGAGTGTCAGGGGAGGGGCCAGAATGCACAAGGAGATTGTGTTCAAAAGCCAAGAGTGAGGGCAGAACGAGAGCTGCCACCGTGAAGATGCCAGCGGGCACACTCGCATCGATACCCTGGGGCCAACGCTGGTCTGCAGGATGTGAGAGACGAGAGAGGCCCCACCTCTCTATAAGGCCCCAAGATGCCATGGCTCTGGCTTCCCTTGCTCCCTTTCCATCTTTGATCTGGGAGGAGGGGTGAGCCTAGGAACGTGGAGGTAGATGGTATGCATGATACTATCATCCGGTGGACAGGGAGGAAAACTCCAGCCTCACACACCGGGTGTGCCCCCATAAGTGTGTAGATGTCACAAAAGATTGGATGGGGACCCTGATCCCCAAGCAGATACCTGGGATTGTTAGAGTAACATATACCAATCCCAGGATTCCCTTTTTTTTTTTTTTAAGGCGAGGCAACCTTGGTTGACCTCACAGATTGCAAGGACCTTGTCAGCTTACAGTCCCTTATTTTAAAAAATTCGTTATGCCTACCGCACCTGGTCTTCCTAGGTGGTCTTTGATCCAAGTACTAACCAGGCCCAACCCTGCTTAGCTTCCGAGATCAGACAGGATCGGGCTTGTTCAGGGTGGCATGGCTGTAAACCCAGCAATCCCTTATCTAAGTCACCTTAGCACCCACTGCCTGGGGGCTCTTCTTTTTAACTCCACTGAACTAGCATTTCTTAATGGATGTATTCCCTCTGCTCTTCTGCGCTCAGCACCATAGCGGTTTCAACAGCGTTTAAAAGTGAGTTGCTTCACAACTACTCTCCAGCTTTACATGTCCTTTTACCCCTTTGCATGGGGACATATAGAAAGTCGCCCTCTGCACGCTGCAGCTTGGTCTAGCATGGAGCATTACGGAGTATCTCAATAACCCCAGTTCCTCATGCTCATCCTACCTATCTCGATGCACTCCGCTCAGCAGATGTATTTAGATATTATTCCACTCACCTATGAATAACTCAAGCCCCATGGTCGCAAGGCCAAATTATGACTCCGAACCCCAAAGCAAGTTATTAGTTATTGGCCCTTTTGTTCTGATTGTTTTATCTGAAATGGCCAAGCTTGGACTAATAGATTCAATTGTGAACAGGTTGTCTCCACCAGATGTAGCACTGGGTGATAAGCTGACACTGAGGGAGGACTGGGGCTGGAGACACCTGTCTCTCCTTCCCTGAGGCCAGAACAGGTGAACCTGCCCATAACCATAACCATCATCCTGATCATAAACATAACATTTCACCATCAGCGACTCCCACTACACACATGCATGGGGCAAAGCAGCTCACAAGGTGCTTTTTTATGTGCTCTCATTGGGGTTTTGCAATGGCCCTTTAGGCAGCCAGGCCAGGATTGAAGCTGGATATTCATAGCAGCACTATTCATAATAGTCAAAGATGGAAACACCTGATGAAGGAATAAAGAAAGTGTGGCGTATCCACACAACGGAATATTATTCAGCCTCAAAAAGGAATAAGATACTGATAAATGCTACAACACAGGGGAGCCTCAAAAAGTTATGCTAACTAAAAGAAAGACACAAAGATTCTATTTATAGTAAATAATAAGCCAATCTATAGAGACAGAGCAGATTACCAGTTGTCAGGGGCTGGGGTAGGGGTGGGAGCAGAAGGGAATGGGGCGTGCCCACTAATGGGTATGGGTTTTCCTTTTGGAGTGATGAAAATATTTTGGTAGAGGTGATTGTTACACAACATTGTGAATGTACCAAAAGTCAGGACAGTGATTACCTCTCGGGAGGAAGTGGAGAGGTGGGAGGTTTGGAGTACAGGAGTAAGTGCAAGTGTTTGGTAGTGTCCTAGCTCTATGGGCTGGGAGGCAAATTCATTGAGTTAATTATACTATTTTTGCTTTAAAATTTACATATACTCTTTTGGTTGCACTAAAAATATTTTTAAAGACTAAAGAATTAAAATTAACAAAATAATTGTTAGCATTCCATACACATTGTTCTTGTTGTTTTCCACTTACAATGTACTGGAGATTTATTGTTCCCTATCAATACACATAGACCTATCTCATTCTTTCTAATGGCTACATAGTATTGAACTGTCTGGATACACCGTTTATTCAGTCAGTTCTCCCTAATGATAAATATTTGGGTTGTTTCTAGTCCATGAAAAATGTGACAATTAATGTTATTATGCATACATCTTTATACAGTATCTTTAGGATCAAATTTCTAGAAGTGGAATTACTATGGCAAGAAACGTGTTACAATTCTGAATGGGTGGCTACATCGCTTGTTTCAACTTCAGACAATAGGAGTTTAAGGCGATGGCAAGAAATCAAAATGAGGATGTTGCACAGATATCATCAGTAGAAAGAAACCAAGCACACCTATGAGTGTGTGTTTGACAGCTTTTGCACATGCAAGGTATTTGGAACAATAGGTATTGAAGTGGGGTGAAGGTGACTATGTATTTGCCACTTGAGAAATGCAACATTAGTGTCCTAAGGCCTCTGGGCCTGTTGGGCAGCAGATCCATAACAGACTCATAGACTCAACCCACTTCTCGCCAACTCTCTGAAGGTGAGCCAGGAGAGAGGCCTAGAAGCGAGAGAAAGAAGAGACAATTCCTGACCTTGGGCACGTTCATTTACTGGGTGGCCCCTGACGTATCTGGGCCAGACTTCCCCCACAGTGCTGGCTTGGCATAGACACCAACCTCAGAAGAGCATAAACAAAGGTGATCCTGAAAATACCTTTTCCTGAGTGAGACTGAGCCCAGCTAGATAGGGCAGCCTCAGTCCCAGGATCCTTAAAGTACAAATCATGAGTTCAAGTGAGATCCCCAATTGCTGGGCAAGTAAAATTGTGTGCAGCTCTTCCCTCTTATAAACCAAACTGGATGAGTACACTCAGCCTTCTTTTCCCTCCAGCATGACCATCTGGCTTTACTCCCTAAGGTCCCTAGTTCCCTTTTAATAATGGAAACATGATTCTCTGTTCTTCCCTCAGGGTCCTCCCTGCAGATGAGACCAGAGTATGGCAAGTGAGGCCATCACTCTGGGTGAAAAACTTAAGGGCACACCAAAAAACTCAGTAATCAAGATAAAGAATTTTTTTTAAGCTTTAAATAATATTTACAGACAGTTGTAGGATCTATGAGCCTAACAAATAAGCAAAACTTGCAGCATCCTGAACAATGAATTGCCACTCTCTGAAACACAGAGGAGGAGCCTCTCAAATGGCTGGCTCTAAAATAAAGAATATTTTAATGCAGTATTTTAGAAATTTAAAATTAACGCAAAAAATCGAATTATGAACAAACTATCAAAACTTTAAAATTAAAGACAAGATCCCATCCTTCATTTTCATCATATTGCCTCACTCACCTCACTAGTCCTGGTTTTAGCAAAACTTTATTTACAGAAGCAGGTGGCCAGCCTGCAGGCTATGGTTTGCCAATATGATTTTTTAAAAAAGAAATTATATATTTTTATTGTAGTAAAATATACATAATATAAAATTTACCATTTTAACCATTAAAAAATTTACAGTTCTATGACACGAAGTATATTCACGTCGTTGTGCACCGATATGACTTTTTAAATATTACATTAAAATGTCATATATTGTGATTACTGAGTTTGCAGTAGCCCTTAAATTTTGCGCTGGAGGCCAGTGCCTCACTTGCCTTACTCTAGCCCTTGCCCTGTCTTCCACCTCCTGACCCCTCCTGGAGCCTAAGGATGAAAACTGCAAATTTCTTTCATAAAACAGCAGCAGAAAAGTTACCCCACTGGCAATCAGGCCACTGAGGATGTCTGTCTGTCCAGACAGCCACCGGAGACAGAAAGAATTGGTCCTTCTGTATCCGCCCGCCCCCTTGGCTCTCCGCCTGTGATGGGACACACCTGGCGGGCGCGCCCTCTACCTGCCCGTGGCCACCTGGCCGGCGGCCCTCAGCGCTCCGCCAGCCACGCGGGGGTCTGCCCGGCTTCCTGCCGGCCAATGGGGAAGGCAGCCCGTCCGGGCTTGGGCAGCGTCCCGCGAAGCGGCCAATGGGAGCGCCGCATGCAAATGAGCAGGTGCGGTGGCGGCCCGCGGGTCAAGGCTGCCGAGGCTCAGGGGATGTTAGAGGCGCGCTGGGCAACTGCCGAGCGGACGCCTGGGCTTCGAGCTGCGAGCTCCGGCCTCCCGCCATGGCCTCCGCTCCGCTCCGCACCGCCTCCTTCTCCCCCGCCGAGGTCCAGCAGCGCCTGGAGGCCGGCGCCTGCTGGGTCCGCTGCGGGGCTCGCCTCTACGACCTTACCGGCTTCTTGCGGCAGCACCCGGGGGGCGAGCAGCTGCTGCGGGCACGAGCTGGCCAGGATGTTAGCGCCGACCTGGACGGGCCGCCGCACCGGCACTCGGCCAATGCGCGCCGCTGGCTAGAGCAGTACTACGTGGGCGAGCTGCAAGGAGACCCTCAGGTACAGCCGGGGCCGCGGTCACAGTCACCTGCACTCTCCTCCGCCCTCCCCCAACTCTCCACGCCCAGGCCGCGTTCACCTGCCCTCTAGGAGGACCCAAGGTGACATCCTCCTCCCTCACCTCCGCTCCCTCTCTTCGTTCCAGCAAACAGGTTACTGCCCTCTGCCCCGACCCCTCGCCGAGCGCTGCTCACCGGGGTGCCCTTCCTCCCCAGCCTTAACCCCGACCCCCTTCTATCTGCTACTTCTCCCACTTCCCAAGTTACACCCTCCTTCCTACTTGTTCCTTCTGCAGCCTGCACCATCTGACAACTCTGATCGCCTTTCCCAGCCCCTCGTATGCCTAGCCTTTCCTTCCTTTTTATTAGCCTCTCCCTCTTTGCAACTGCTCTTCAATTTTTTGTTTGAATAATAGCTTCCGAGCTCACCTTTTCTTCCCACCCCATCTCACCCTACTCCTGCTCCCAGAAGGCACAGATCAGTCACCTTCTCCTCTAACCTGGATTTCCTGGTTCCCTCCATCACCAGTCTTGCTCTAGGGCTCTCCTGGGTAGGCAAAGAAGTCAGGGCAGTGTCTTGGGTGGACCATGTCCTCCCACCCCTCAGACTTCCCTTCATTCCTTGTCTTACCTGCCGGCTTGGGTGTCCAAAGGGCGAAATGACAGGGCTAAGCCCGTTTGGCTGGGAAGAAGAGATTAGTGCTTTGAGGTGCATGCTGCTGTGCAGTACAGGCTCGTTGTGATATTTCAGCCTTTAACTGAGCCTGGGGTAGGTTTCGTTATTCCCATTTTAGGACGTGGAAACAGGTTTCAGGTGGCTCTGTCATTGTCCAAGGTCAGACAGCTCGTTAGTGGAAAGGTACGTAGATCTGACTCCAAAATCAATGCGGTCTCCATCCCAAGGATCCCTGGGCATGGGAGATAGCCCCTATCTACAGGGCCCCAGGCAGTTCAGGCCTGAGGTCAAACTGACTCCTCTGGCCTTCCCCAGGTCTGGCTGGAGGACTGGTGACACTGGGTGCCGTCATACGTGGATATAACCAGTTGTTCCACCCTTCTAGCTCTTGCTTTCATGATGGCCCTAGCAAATGCTTCTAGATCTTTGCATGAAAGGACTTGCCTCCCACTGTGCCAGGTGGCTCTCCTCCTTGCCTGGGCCGTGTTGCCGAATTCTGTAATCATTTATTCACTCGATCGCTTGGTCCCTAAATGGTTGGCACTGAGCTAGGCACTGGGGAGACACTAATGGCTAAAACCAACCCTCGTCTTCATGAAGCTAACAGGCTCAGGAGGAGGGGGAAAGGATGTACTACTTGCGCAATAATCGTTTGCTTACCTGGGTTATCAGGGTACGGATCTGGAGGGGAGGGGTTCAGGGAGAGCTTTCTTGAGAAAGTGTCATTTACGCTGAGAGCTTATTTGATGGATAGGACTTAACTGGGTAAAGTGTGGTGCGAAACGCATTTCAGCCAGAGGGAACAGCGTGTGTGATGGCTCTGGAGGGTAAGGGCTTGGCACAGTCAAAACAAAGAAATAAAACCAACATGACAGAGGCTGGTGGGCAAGGAGAGGGATGTGGGAGGTGGCCAGAGATCAGCTGGGGGCACGTCATGCAGGGCCTCCTAGGCTGTGGTCAGCATTTGGGACTTGATTCTAAGAACAATGGGAAGCCAGGGAAGGGACTCAAGCATGGGTGTGGTGTGGTCAGATTTGCATTTTTTGAAGAGCACCCTGGCTGCAATGCTGAGAAGGAACGAAGGGAGTCCAAGTGAGTGTAAGGAGGCCAGGCAGGAGGCTATTGCATAGCCCAGCAAGAAGTAACGGCGACTGGCACTGTGGTGGCTGGGACTGAGGGGAGAGAGGGGTTGAATTTGGGAGATTTCATCTATAAAATGCCAGGACCCCACATTCTGCTTTGGGAGCCCAATTTAATCTCGGAAGTTGATGTTGGTGTCAGGTTATACTGAAGGGGCCAAAGGTTTAGTCTTAGATGCAGCTAAAGCTGACTGCAGAAGAGATTGGGACCAGAATATCAGAGACTTCCAGGCTTGCGATGGCTCATGGGAGCCATCTTATATTTTAGCTGTGTTCTATAAACAGGAGCCTTAGGGTGTGGCTTTTCCTGGTCCCACCGTGAGCATCATCACTCCTGGCCAGCAGGCTGCCTGGATGGCTCCATCTCTTGGCTCTGTTGACCAGGCCGGCATTATGGTTTGATTTTTCTTTGCTTCGCCTCGGGGGTGGGATTCAGAGAATACTAAGTCCAAATTTGCTCCCCTACCCCTGTACTCACCTGTTACCCCAAGAGTCCCATTTTGGTCCTGTTGTAGTCATCCTTAAATCTGGGCCCCAACCTGAGGATGTGGGGAAACAAACTGACAATTAATAACACACTTACAAACCCATGGCCCAAATTTGTCCAATGGCTGGCTGTACTTTCTCAATACTCGAGTTGCCTGTTAGCTTCTATCTATAGATATCTATTCTAGAAACAGGTATAGGGTTGTCTTTAAATTGGGGACGAAAGGCAATTAGAGGAGAAATCTGGAGCGGGGTATCCTTTCAAAGAGAAACTCTTTTCTTAAGGCCTGAGTGGAGACAAGACATTGCTGTTCTTCTCTCTGGCTAAGCCCTTCCAGCCACCTCCAGGCTGCCTTCTCCTCCTCCCTCCTCTCCTGCTGGAGCAGGGATGCAGAAACCTGTGGAGACTAGAGCCTGCCTCCTGTAATGTGAGGGCCGGGAGAGGTGTCGATGGGGAAGGGGAGTGTTTTGAACCTGCTCTGCCATTTGGATCTCATTTCTGAAAAGTGCCTCTCCTAGGAGGTCTTTGGAGGGGGGCACCTTGGAGCTCTCCTGTGACATTTCCTGGGAGAAAGCTTGGCCTCATTGGGTTCCCCTGTTCCCCACTTTGCCACACCCATCTGTGTACACACTTACACACACATTCACACTCACATGAAGGCGCACACACACACACACACACACACACAAAACAAGTCAAACTTGTTTGAGCCAACATACTGTGGGGATGAGACAAGGTCTGCGGTGGCCATGGTGTTGGACTTGAGTAAGCCAAGCTGCCTGCCTTGAGCAAGTGAGAGAGCAACGGCTGAGCAGGGAAGCCAGGCCTTCTTCTCGCCCGGGCTCTCAGGGGCCAGTATGGTCAAGCTCCTCACTCCCAGCTCAGGAAAGGGCAGTGTTCTAGCTGCAGCTCACATCGTTAGTGGGACATGAAGGTCATTTTTTGAGCTGCAACCAGCATTTGGGGGGGGGGAAGAAACAGAAAAGAACTTTAGGTCCAAACCTCCTCCCATAGGGACCACGTTTCCCAGACTGTCCCAGTTTTGTTCCGAATTGGCATACCACTTGAATGATTATATTTAAGATTTATTTTTAACTAGAGTCCCCTTTTCTTTTAGCACTTAGTAATTCTAGGCAATAATGCCAGTGACATCACAAGCTTTACATGCACTTTAAAAATATATGTAGATAAAATACATATAGATAATAAAATAAATATTGAGCTATTAAAATAAGAACTGCTCATCCTCACACCCCTAAAATCACCTTGGGCACCGTCAGTGGAGTGCGTACCACACTTTGGGGAACATATGGAGCAGAACTTCTTAACTCTGGCATTCTGTGGATCATTTTCTGGAACTGGTGAAAGAGATGGAATTGTGCAAAAAAAAAAAAAGGCACCAGTGTACATTTTTCTGGTGAGAGAGCTACAGCTTTCCCACAGCCCAACCAGAATCCTTCCCTCACCCCAAACCTGCTGTCAAGAGGATAACACCTGTGAAAGGGCAGCTCGAGAGGCCCTCCCGTGGGTAAACACCTGGCCACGTGCCTGGCTAAAAGCCCCCTGTTTGAGAAGACCCTGGAGGAAGGCAAGCTTTAACTCCCCAGCCACTGCTGTTGGGCTCGCCTAATTTCTTAGTGTCCCTGGGTGCCATGTCCTAATCCCACAGGTTACATCCACCTCTGAGGGACTAAGAAGTCCACGGATTCTGCCACATGTGGTTCTGCCAGGCTTTGAGGTCTGTCTAGCTATTCAGAGCTTCAAGGCCTGAGTAATTAAATGGGATTGGACAATAAGGAGGAGATCTAGGTGCAGTAAGACGGGGTTCCCACCCCACCCAAGGCTCCGGAACATCTTGAGCACAGCCCAACTTGGAAAGCTTGTCTGAGCTGGGAATTTAGATTAAAAAAAAAAAAAAAAGAAATCGTGCTTGAGGAACTTGCCAAACTGCCCACACCTGCAGAGTAGACATGAGAAGTCTGCTGAAGGGGATCGAGATCCGTTTGGCCTATAATAGGGCTTTCCACTGAGCCTGCCTGGCCAATCAGCAGCCACCATCCCTTACTACCTGTCAGGGACTTCCAAGCTGTGTCCTGCTGTGAGCCTTACCTAGGGCTCGTTGGTAGAGTGTGCAGGGACCTAGGTCACTGTGATTCCATGTGAGACCAGGGTAAACACAGGCTCCGGGAGTGCTTCCTGGTGTCACCCCAGAATTCAGAGAGTAAAAGGGCTTTGAGAAACACATTTGGGAAAATATTAGACGTTATGACTCACTGAAGAAATTAAAAAAAAAAAAGCAGGATTCCCAGAAACACCTGAGAGTCATCACCTTTGGTAATATTCCCAGTAAAGAACCCAAACTAATACCTGAACAACATCCATCATCTTCCCTTCCCTTTTATTTATTTTTCTTATGACACGCACTCATTTTTGATCCATTTCTTGTCTTCATTCATTAGACAGACAGGTAATAAGCACCCTCTTCTCTCTGAAACCCGCCACAGTGCTAAAACTGCCTTAGCCAGGGTCATCAGGACCTTCACCTCACTAAACCCAGTGGTCAGGTCTCACCTTATCTCACCTGGCCTGACAGCAATTCTTGACGTGGTGATCACTCCCCCTCCTTGATACACTTTCCTCACTTGGCTGTCCAAGTGGAAAATATACTACACACTTTTGTTTTTCCGCCTGCACTTGTTTGCTATTGCTGCTATAACAAATTACCATAAACTCAGTGATTTAAAGCAACACAAATGTATTTTCTTACATTTCTGGAGGTCAGACGTCAAAAACAAATTGGCAGGGCAGCCTGCCTTCTGGAGGCTCTAGGGGAGCATCAGAGGGGAGCTCTGAGAGGCTGCCTATATTCCTTGGCTCATGGCCCCACCCAGCAATCGCATTGCTCGGACCTCTGCCCTCATGTCACTTCTTTGACTCGGACTGTCCTACCTTCATCTTTCACTTGTAAGGGCCCTTGTGAGTACACTGAGCCACCTGCATAATCCAGGATAATCTCAAGGTCCTTGACTTAATCACATCTGCAAAGTCTCTTTTGCTATATAAGGTGACATAGTCACAGGTTTCAGGTACCAGGACATAGACTTTGGAGGGGGGTACATCATTGCATCTACCTCACCACCTATACTCCCATCATTACTTCTGAGACCCATCACTAGTTTCTCTTGCTCTTCTTTTCCCAGAAAAGTGAACGATGCTGAAACGGAATCATGCAGTCTGTGCTCTGTGGTACAGCTTCATCCACTCAATACTATGTCTGGGATTATCTGTGTTTTCCTTACTCTTAACAGCAACTGTCGCCGTTGCCTGCTCTGTCCTAGAGAATTCATAGGCTGTAAAAGGGAGGAAATGGGGATAACTGGAAAAAGCAGACCACGTGCTAACTCTTGAGAGTCTCCTTAGTCTCCCTTCCAGGACGCCTCCCCACTCCTGCCTTACTTTGGTCAGAGCCCCAGATGCTCATTATTGCACAGTCTTCTGAGCAGGTCTCTCCCTGCCATTGCTTCCCGCACCCCATCGCCTGCAAAACCTTCTCCAGAGAACTTGGTTATGTTGCAGCTGTATCCCTGGGTCTGCAGTGGCTCCCCACTGCCACATCCTTTAAGTCCAGCTCACATGCTATTTCTTTAACTCCCGTCTCCTTCCTGCCCCACTTAGAACTAGGTTTTCCTTCTCCCAAACGCTCATAGAGCTTTCCTGTACCTGCATTTTAGCATTCATGATGTTCTTCCTCATTGACTGTATTTTCCCTATGTGTCTAATCTTCTCGACTACAATGTACACTCTCTGAGGACAGGATCGTCTGGGTCATCTGGGTTTCTCTAGGGCACTAGCGCACTGATGCATGCCCACAGGAATTAATAAATGTTTGGATACATGCGTTAATGAGCTGCTTGGAAAGCTGAAATATGTACATAATTGAAAGGAAAAGTGGTGGTAGCAGGACACAAAAGATACTTCAGGAATTAAAATGTAAAAAAAAAAAAAATCTCCTTATGGTTTCTTCTTTGCTGGCCAAAAGGGTTGGGACTTGAGGGAAAGGATGGAAGGCTATCAACTGAGTCACTCGTTTCTGCCTTTGCCCTAAGTTATCTGCAGCCAGAGTTGGCAAAACATTTTCCATACCAGGTTACTGTAGTTGAGCCCCCTGAGCCCCCACCAAGGTAGAAGTGAAATTAACCCTAGAAAATGCCAAGCGAGAGCCCTCACTGCTCTCAGGGATGGAACCAGTCCCCAAGTGGCTGTATGTGTCTGGATGACACATAGGTAGGAGCCAGGTTGCCTAGATTCCAGCTCTGTTTACTCGTTCCTGTGTCTTTTCATACAGATTTTCTAAAGCATGTAGTCTCAGAACAGTGGTTCTCAATCTTCTCCAACTGCTGCTCATCTGAGATGGGCAGAAGACCCTAATGACCACTCCATCTGCTCTTGCTCTCCCATGGTAAAAGAGCTTAGTCATGAAAATAAATTGGAGAGCAATGAACTTGATGCTAACAATGCTCAATTTTATTATTGAGAAATATAAACCTCATACTCAGGATTTTTTGTTGTGAAACCTTGCCCCCAAACATAATTATCCAAATACTTTGTTTTCTTACCTTGATAGTATATTGAAAGATATTTAAATAGTGGTACTAGATAAGCAATTTGGGGGGATTTGGTTTTATATATTTGAACTATGATGCATACAGAATATCTTAAAACCATGTTATAGGAAAACTAGTAGCCAGAAATTCCATCGATGCAAGTCCATGTGCTACACTCTTAGAGTGAGCCGTGCAATCTACCACAAACTTGGTAGATAATTCCCTAATTAGTGATAATTTCTTTTTTAAAAGGAATAGAATTGAAAAGGAGTAGAGTTCTAGTTCTCTACATTCTTCTGTGCCAAGTAGAATGTTTTCAACATTGCTAAACATCGCATGATGCTCAGATTTCCCACTGGAAAATGGAATTGCAGTTTTTAGGGATCTCTAGTAATGGCTAGTTTTAGTTCATAAATTCCAAATGCTAATAGTCTATAATACCCCACTTAGTTGCTAATAGTCTCCAGTCTCATGTAATAATAGAAGTCTATGAAACAGGCATCATTAATCCTCAAAGATGACAGTAAAGAGACCTCAAAATTTTAAGTCAATTCAAGGCCCACACTTTGAGACTGACAGCCTGGAGGAATAAGGAGCACCTACATTGGGCTGATTAACTATAGCTTCCATGATCCTGTATTTCCTCCAAACCAGGGAAAACGCCAGGCTAACCTGATTTAGTGGTCACTTTTTCTTGTTCCAGTCACAGTCCTTTGGGGTGCCAAGTGTAATGACTTAGGCAGGTTAGAGACAGAGTGCCATAAAAAATTCAGTCATTTCTTGGACCTGAGTAGGAAAGTCCTTGACTCCTAGGATAAAAGGTCACTTAAATGTGAATCTACTTTAAATGAAGATCAAAATTTCATAGAAAATGCAGTGGGGGGCAGGAGAGGGGAATTGATTACCCTTAAAAAGGAAATGAAAATGTATTTTTTTTTAGTTTATTTTAACCTGACAGAAAAATTCAGATTGCAATTGCACACTGATTTGTAAATTGAGCAGATAACAAATCAAGTAGTGTTGTTTCTGTGCACGTGGGTGGTTTTTCTGGTAAAACTGTGTGAAAGTACAATGTGACATTCCAGACTTTGCATTGACTGTTCATAGCATGGTCCTAAAGAGAGTCATTTAAAAATTTTTTTTCAATTACAGTCGACGTTCAATATTATATTAATTTCAGGTGTACAGCATAGTGATTAGACATGTATAACTTACAAAGTGATCCCCCGGTAAGTCTAGTACCCACCTGACACCATGCATAATGATGACAATATTATTGACTATATTCCCTATGCTGTAATTTATATCCTCATGACTATTTTGAAACTGCCAATTTGTACTTTTTAATCCCTTCACCTTTTCCATCCAGATCCCAAATCCCCCTTCCACTTGACAACCATCAGTTTGTTCAGAAAGAAGGTCATTTTATCAAGAGTATTTATGTAAAGACTAAGGATCTCTCTTGATCCTTTGATAAACAGGTCATTCTCTTTTAAAGGCCTCATCCTTTTTCGAATGTCTGTGTTTTAATGTTAAACCGCCTAACTTTGCCAGATCCTAAAACAGTTTTGTCTCTTTCACTGATCTGAAATTTTTTGTAATTTAGCATCAATTTTCCTTTTTACTTTGCAGTTAGTTTGTATTTTGTTATATCGGATATTGTCAGATGATAGCAGCCTTGACCATCACTTTGCCTTGGGGAACTGGGGGAATTTGGGGTCAGTGCTTGAGCAGGGACAAAATTTATAAGCGAACAGTCAACTCATGAATAGTTACAGGTTAGGGCGGTGTTTGCTGACTTTTGCAACTTGAATCTTCAGGGACTCAGATCTAAGAACACTGGATAACAATGATTCTGGTAGAACTAATAGTAACACACCTATGTTTGTATAGTGATTCACGCTTTTCCAAGTATTTTCCCATTGATTTCTCTTTGAACCCTTAACATAGGTGAGGCAGATGTCAGTTCTCCCATTTCACAGGTGAGAAACCTGTAGCCCTGAGAGATCCTGGCACGCAGGTCCCCGGGTGCCCAGAGTTTCCATGGCACATCTACTAGCGATGAATCTAAGGCATGAGGTTAAACCATGGTGGATCGTCTTCTTATTGATTTATAACGACTCTTTATCTATCAAGAGTATTTCTAGATCCTGTTTTCCCATCATATGTGTTACTATTTGTCCTGCAGTTTTCACGTGTCTTTTGGCGTTAATGTTTCTTCTTTATCTGAAACTTTAAATTTTCCACATAACGATATCAAGGTTTATTAGTCTTAAAAAGACCACCTCTCCTTTAAGATTTCATACATAAAACCATAAATATTTTAGTATTCTGCTAATAACTTTATGCTTAATGTTTTAATATGGTTTGTTTTGGCTTAAATGTTTTACCTACCTGGATTTTTTTTTTTTTTTTTTTTAGTACAAGGAACAAAGTAGAGATTATTTTAAGCTTATGTTTTTCCAAATGACCAACTGGTTATCCCAGTAGAAATTTGGAATTATCTATTTTTCCTACTGATTTAAAAAACAGTCACACAGCAATCACACATCAGTTGCCTGGGTTTCAGTGTTAACTCACCTAATAGTCACAGATATTTTCGTCTGTTTTGGATTCTATGCTGTATCACTGAAATCACTCATTTTTAAAATGAGGTTTTTGCCATTAGGTTTTGCTTCTCCTTCTGTTCCATTCCAGCCAGGATTCTGCTCCCACCTGCCCCGCTAGAGAAAGCAAAGAGCAGGCCGGGAGCAAGCAGCATTCCTGGGCCACGTGGCTGGCCTTAGGGACATACAGTGAGCCTGACTGACTTTCAGGGGCTGGGGCTGCCCAGCATGACCTGACCCTGAGGATGTGTGGCTGGAGCAGGAGGGGCAGCTCAAGGAAGCCCACGCAGGCGACAGGCCCATGGGAAGGTCGGAAGTGGGTGTCCAAGCGGTCATGGAATGGTAGCGATTTCAGCGGGGAATGTAGGGGTGGGGAGGGTGGGGGGGATGAGGAGGGAGCATCTGGAAGCAGCCTTGCTGCTGGAACTCGGCCCGCGGGTGGGTCCTGTGAACCTTTCCTGCACTGTGTCCACAGCCTGTGGTTGGAAGAGAGGCCCGCAGGTCAAGTTCTGTGTGTGAGTGAACAGCCGGCCGGCTAGGAGACTAGGGAAGCAGCCATGTTTGCTAACAGGAAACCTGCTGCCTCTTTTCCAGAGCCCTGTAAATCTCAAACTTCTTATCTCTCTGGCCAAGGGAACTGCATACTTATCTCCCACCTTCCTTTGACACAATCAAATAAGGAGCTTATATTAAAAATAGATTCCTGGCTCTATGGCCATGCTACCCTGAACAAGCTCAATCCCATCTCATCTTGGAAGCTAAGCAGGGTCGGGCCTGGTTAGTACTTGGATGGGAGACCACCTTAGAAGACTGGGTGCTGTAGGCGTTAAAAAAATAAATAAAAATAAAAAACAAATAGATCCCTGGGACTTTCTGAGATGACGAAAATGTTCTACACCTTGATTTGGGCAATGCCTACAAGGAGACATGTAATTGTCAAAACTTATCAAACTATATACACTTATGACTGGTAATTTTTTATTATATGAAAATTACACCCAAGTTTTAAAAGGAAGCAAACAAGTTTAACACATATTTAGTAATCACTCCTAAGGATATGACCCCATGACTGAGTTAGACATCAGTATATACAAGTCTTTAAAGACTGCTTTTAAAAAGAAATGGAAAGTGAATGTTAGGATCCAGGTAGTGGGGGTAGAGGTGTTCACGGTGAGATTCTCTCAGCTTGGCTGTTTGTTTAAACTTTTTCCTAATAAAATGTTGGAAATGCCCTAAGTAGTTCCACTGTGGACATCACTCACAGATGTGTCCTTAAAGGGTCGAGTGGGAAAATAAAGAAAACAAAGTAAGAGCACGTGACTTAAAACAACAGCCGTCGATTCTCTCACGGCTCTGGAAGCTGGAACTCTGAAGTCGAGGTGCCAGCGGGGTTGGCTCCTGGGAGGCTGTGAGAGAGGGTCTGTCCCATGCTTCTTGCCGAGCCTCTGGCGGGGCTGGGCATCCTTGGCTTGTAGACCGAGCACTTCAACATCTGCCTCCGTCCTCACAAAGGCGCACCAGAGAACTGTGTGACGTTTCAGAAAAATGACGCGCAGTGACAACGATTCCAATACTGAAGACAAGCAAACAGGTCGAGGCTTCATTTGAGTGGAAAAGAAACACATGTAACTAGGCTAGAGAATGAATTAGAATAGGGATATAATATCATGTACGTATAAACAGGTTCTCGGGCCACTCCCCAAACCCGTGAGATCAGAATCTCTGAAGGCGAGACTCCAGAAATCTGTATTTTAAACCAGCACTCTGTGTGACCATAAAGTGTATAACCCACTGTCCTAGAGGGCGAAAGGCAGAGGGAGAATTGAGATGGGAAAGTGGAGGCACCGGACGTGGTTTGGTGAGCAGGTCTGTTGGGATTTGGATCTCAGATCAGCGCCCCAAACTCGCAGCGCGGGGCTTGGTGCAGAGCAGGCGTGCACCGGGCATTAACGGGGAGCCCACCCCATGGCCTCCTGAGAGCGGGGGGAGGCCTGGGATCTGCAGCCTGAGGCCTCACTCTGGGTCCAGCTTGGTGTCTCACTGGCTGTGTGACGTTGTACGAGTCATTTAATCCCGCCTAGCTTTGGTTTCCTTATTTCCTGCAGGATTTTGTGTGGCTACAATGAGATCACGTGCGATCTGTGAGACAGAACCTGTAGCTTCCACTGAAACAGGACGATTACCGGTCCTTCCAGCCCCAGCTCCTGCTAAGAAAATGTCGATTCCAGTTCGATGGTGAGGGATAAATGTGTTCAGAACCTGGGCTGCTAAGTGCTCAGACCCGCTTGGGCAAGGCCACTCACCCCGCCCCAGAGGAGCTGGAGAGTGGCGACATTCCCATCTCTCAAGAGTTGCCCCTTCCACCAGCCTGGGCAGGTGAGGTCTGCACTAACCTGCTGCCCTCATTCTGTCTTCCCCTGGACAGCTGCAGTGCTGGGGACACTCACCCTGGTCAGGGACAGTCTCCAAAAATGAGGCTGGCAGAGGCTTCAGGGGTATGTGGGGCTGCCACCTTTTCCTTACCATTCCTCCTTCTATTCGGCCACAAATATAGTGGACATCCCCTCGTGCCCAGACCACTCTTGGTGCTGGGGATACAAAACAACTCGTCGTTGTCCTCTGAGGCGTACCTGCCAGTTGAGGGAGGGAGACAGGATAACTACAGGTGGTGGCAAGAGCTACGACCGTGTGTGTGTGTGTGTGTGCATGTGTGTGCGCACACATGTATGTCTATATATACCTGTGTACACATATATCACGTATAACAATAGATAATATATTTTAGAACAAGGGCTGTGACAGAGTGGCAGCTGCTGCTTCTGATTAAGGAGTCGGGGAAGGCTTCTCTGAGGATCTGATATCTGATGCATGAAGAGGAGTTGTCGTAAGAAAAACTGGGTGGAAAATGTTTCAGGTAGAGGGAATGCCACATGCAAAGTCCCTGGGTATGACAGGACTTGGTGACATCAGGAATCCAAAAGGAGGCTTTGGTGCTGCTGGACGTTGTGGGTGAGGGAGAGCATGGTGTGGGGTGAGCCCGCCTCAGTTGAGCTCATGGGTCATCGTAGGGAGCTCAGATTATGTTTTGAGTGCAGTGGGCTGGGGTATTTTAAGTGGAAGACTAGCAAAGTTGGTCTGTATCTTATTAGGGTGTCCTGGCTGCCGTGTTGAGGGCACATTGGAGGGGGTCAAGCAAGAAGAGAGCTCCGAGGCCACTGCTGTTGTCCAGGTGGGAGGCAGCCTGAACTGGGTGGCATGGGGATGGAAGGAAATGGATGGAAGTTGGAAATGTCTTGGAGGTAGGGCCACTAGAGCATGCTGATGGATTAGACGTCGGGACGAAGGGAACGAGATGTTGACTATGGTGCCAAGGTTTTGACCTGAGCACCAGGGTGATTTGATTTATTGAAATGATGAATCCTGGGTTGGGGGCCCAGGTTTGGGATGGGGCAGAGTTCCCCGGGGCCACATTAGGTTTGAGATGCCAAGAAAACACTCAGAGATTTCAAATGGTGGTTGAATGGATGAGTCCTGAGATGTGTTCACCAATATGGTAGCCACTGGCCACATGCGGCTATTTAAATTTAAATTAATTAAAATTAAATGAAATAGAAATTCAGTTTCTTAGTCGCGCTAGCCACATTTCAAGTGCTCATTAGTCACACATGGCTAGTGGCTACTATATTGGACAGCACAGTCAAGAAAATGTCTATCATTGCAGAAAGTTCTGTTGGACAGTGACGGTTGAGAGCTCAGAGGAGTCACAAGGGATTTCTCTCTGGGATAACAGCATCCTAACTGGATTGCTCCGGTCAAGGAAATTGGTGTCCCTGAGTCATTTACGTCATTCACAATGGCTCCTTTTTTTCCCCTCTCTGCTTGACCATACCAGACTGTGTATCCTGCGATAACCTATGACCACGTCAGAGAGGCACTGACCACCCAGAAGGACCACTTGCCCTAGGGTTGTTCAAGGACGTCAGTCACCCCCTGTGGGGCTGAAGCACCGTTAGAGTGATGAGTGTAAGCGTGATGTTTACTGAGTCTAAAACGTAGAACATAGACGATCACTCGCAAGGCGACCACAGTCCTAGGGTTCACCGCACAGACTTGGCTGGGTTAAGATGGGCAGTGGGGTTGGAGGTTGTCAGGTTAAATGAGAATGGAAAAGAAGACACAGGCTCAGCGTCCAACAGTCTCGTGTTCTGGGACTAACCATACTCCTGGAGACCAGCCGGTCAACCTCTCTGAACAGAAGCATCCTCAACTATAAATGGAAGAAGAACGCACATCTGGGCAGGGGGAAAGGGAATTGATTGACTCAGTGAAAAGGAGTAGGAGGTATAAGGCAGGTGGGTTTTTTGTTGTTGCTATTTTGTTTGCAAAACAATTCAGTGACTTAAACTGTTTTTGGCAGCATAATCATTGCTGCTTTGTAAATAATAATGAGGACAACAGTTATTTTTCTTTCTTAAATTATTGGAATATAAAAGGAAGATTGAAGAATATTGGTCCTGGAATCACGATATATGAACTCATTTGTACATCAATGCTCTTGTTTTTCCTTTAAAAAAAAAAACAACAGCAAAATACAGTGTTTGGAAGATAATCCTTACAAATTGGAGATAGATATGAAACTTGTTTTATTCTGAATGTTGGGTCATTGAGGAGATACTGTATTTTAGGTGGCCTAAGTGTATTTTTCTGTGGATGGCACATTCCATGAGCCTACCTGTGGCACCTTGAGGTCCAAGTCCTGAGAGACTGCAGCCGAGAAATGTCCCATCACACCTACGGAAGGGCAAATCTTGAGGAACTCGTGTCCTGCAGGCTGCAGATGCTGTTCGTCAGAGTTGAAACTCCGGCCCCAGCCCTCCGATCGCTGTGGTGCCAGGCGGCACTTTGCAAGGCAGGGCCGAGGGGGTGAGCCTCCGAAGCTCCCCTGGTCCACCAGACCGAGCCCAAGTCACACCCCCAACCCCTGGCTCCCAGCTGAGATTATCCCCTCAGGCTGCTCCAAATCCCAGAGTCAGACTTTTATTGGGGGGGAAAATGTGTCCCCTTGTCTCTTGGTGCCTTCTTGGGGGTGGGGCCCTCATGTGAAGTTAGAGGCTAGAGAGGAAGGGTCGCATGGGTGCAGATGGGCCCTGACGAGGTCTGGCAGAGAATCAAGTAGACAGCCTGAAAATGTGTGGGCGCGCACTGGCAGGTTTTGCATGGTAGTAAGTATGTTCAGTCCACGGGCCCCCTTTTGCGATGTGCTGATTGCCCACTTCTGCTGGCTTCTGCTTCTGGTGACAAGGTTGCTGGAGATGTCATCCAAGCAGGGCTCATTTCACAAGCAGAAGCAATGCCAGGTCCACGGCAAGCCAATGTCAAGGACCCAGGAGGCTGGGACTGTCTTCTCTGGATCTCAGCGCCGCCTGAGCAAGAGAAGTTGGTCATACTTGGGGCACAAGTTTTTACTCATTTTCTCTTTTCTTTTCTTTCTTCCTACCGTGAATACTGGGCTAGTGGCCGGCAGGGCTAATTGCTTTGCAGTGACTATGGGCGGACAAGGATGGGTATGCTTTTGGGTTCTGTGGCGTCGCTTGTCAGGTATGATTTTTGTTTGTTTGTTTAGTTTTTATACATAAAAGGGTTTATTTTAAATCTTTTAAGGATAGGATAGGCCACAGGACCTGGCTGGGCCTGGCTTCCAACTTGGACCTCGTCAGGGAGAGGGTGCTTCTTAGAAATTGAAGCAAGCGACTCCTGCTGTCTTCATTTTATCCCAAAATTTCGGCTACTGGAAACAACCAGCTCCGAGGAGGCTTCTCCCCAACGAAGACTCTTGGTGCACCTGTGGCCCCAGCACCTTCCTCTTCCTCCTGGGCCTGCCCCTTCCTACCTGCCCAGGGCCTGTGTCAGTCAGGCATGCTGAGACACCTGGAGCCCCGGTGCCTTCTTAGCCTCCATGGGGTGGGGGCAGCTGGACACAGGGCCTGGGGCATCATCTCATTTCAGAAAAAGCGTTTTCAGGCCAAACGCAGGGATAAAAGGCCATCTGTCCATCCCTCGGTGCCCAGCCCCAGCTTTCCCGAACAACATTCCTTTATGCCCGCCTCCCCGCCTCCTGCAGCCCCCGCCCCTCAGCACACTGCCTCCTTTCACCGCCTCTGTGGTCGGCTTATTTGTTTGCTGTGCAGAGTGCAAGCTTTCTGTTGTTTTCCTCTTTTCTCTCCCCCTCATGCAGCCTCCAAGCAAACCCTCTCCGGGGGCTGCGTCTGGGGTGCTGAGGGGAGCTGGGGGCTAAGGCGGAGTCCATGCCGGGGGGCCTGGGGGCACCCCATGGCGTCTTCCCTGTCTAGGGCAGAGGAGGGCACGGGAAGAGACTTAGAGGGGGCAGAACTGTAAAGGGGCTTCTGTCTGGTTCACCTAGCAATGATTCGAGAGTTCTTGAATCAGTGACTTGGCCCCCCGTGCCTCAGTTTCCCCATCTATGGAGCGCTTCTTGCCATTCTCTCAGAGAGGACTGTGTTGATACCAGTGAGATGCCAGCTGCCCATGTGGAGTGGCAATGTCACTCACCGGGGAGGTGGCACGGCTGTCCCAGGAGGCACATGGTTTGGAGGGCAGAAAGCAAAATAAGCCAAGAGGCTAACAAGGGCTGCCGTTTGCCTCACCCCCCAATTCAGCCTGCCCGCCATGTGCCCCTCTTCCACATGAGGAAAACTGAGGCGACGTCTCGGGCCCCGACGAAGGGGAACACGCCAGCCCTCGCTCCTGGCAGGAAACGAACGCCTCTCCCTTCAGGAGCCGTCGGTGTGGGCCGCCCCTGCAGGCCCGGTTGGGTGGCTGTGTTAACTGCAAGAGCCTGGATCCTGCTACCCCTCAGCGTGGGGTGAGAGGCGAGTCTGGTCTCCCCCTCTCCCGGACGCCTCCCTCAGCTGCTCTCTTCCTGGTTGAAGTCCCTCTTCTGTGGCTCCGCCTCGGTCCCAGGGGAAACCAGTTCAGGCCTCGTTTTACTTTGCGATAACAGAGTCCCACAGACTGGGGGGCTTAGGCACCAGAGCTGGACGCGTCACAGCCTGGAAGTCCGAGGGGTGTGGGCAGGGTCGGTTCCCCGGAGGCCCGTGAGGGCGTGTGTGTTCCCAGCCTCTCCCTAGCTGCTGCTGGTGTGCTGGCCGCCTTTGGGGTTTCTTGGCTACGGTCCCATTCCGAGGTGCTGGGGGTGAGGACCGCGACAGACGAGTTCGGGGTGGGGTGGACGCAGTTCAGCCTGAAACAGGCCTCTGCACTGGGACACGAGACCGTGGAGGTCACTTCCGCCGCGCATGGCCTGCGTCTCCACTGTGAGGCCTTTGTCCGCATGGGCTTTGTCTTCCTTCCAGACACAACAAGGGGAGGAGAACCAGTAAAACCAGCAGCCGCCCCCACTTCTGTCCCCCGACCTCCTGCTCAGCTCCGCTAGGCTGGAGGGAGGAGGCGGCCTGGGGTCGCCCCGCGTTAGACGTCGCTGGGGCTCAGGCCCCCCTGGAGCCAGCCGGTCACGCCACCCCCTCGGGGTCTTGGTGGAGCTGCTGCTGCGGGCCTGGCCCGTGGGTGCAGCCTGGGCGTCCGCCTGGACCCCTGGCTCCGGGAACTGTGCAAGGGAAGAAACCCTTGCTCTGACCTGCCCGCGTCCATCCTTCCCTGTGGCTGCACCGGGGGCAGGAGGGCTGCCCCTCGCCCAGGCATTTTCAGTCTAGCGGACCTCGGGCTGTGTTTGTGTTCAGACAGGTTGGCTTGGTCCATCTCATTTGTTGGTTTTAAGTGCAAGTCAAACTTTAAAATTTGAGATTTCATGCAAAAATCGAGCTTTCCAGCTTTTCTTAGAAATCAGAAGGTCTGACAACACTAGGTCCCCATCCTCCCCTGACCTGGGCCTCAGGCAGGGCTGCCCCTCTTAATGGGGCCTGGCCCTGCCCGTTGACTGCAGTCCACCCAATGTCTACAGTCTCGCCGATCTCAAGGCCAAGTGACAGTGACCATGGATTACTACACCTGCTGCGTTTCTTTTTTCCCTCTGTACCAACATCTGTAGCAAAAGGGCACCTCATGATTTCGTTTGTCGGTGCCTCATGGGGGTGAAGAATATTTCTCCATGTTTATCATGGAAACGAAATGGGTCTGTAAGAGGAACCATCCCCCGCCTGCCTCACGCATTGGTGTCAGACTTCGAGGGCAGAGCAGGAACTTGGGGTGCCCCTGCCAGAAAGAAACAGCTCGTTCCAGGAGGAAGATCTTCAGGGCACACGGAAAATTCATAGTGGAGGCTGGTTGAGAACTATGCCCCTTAGTTTAGAGCTGAGTTGCAGTGTCTAAAACTAGACCCTGGCCCTGTATCCTTCCCCCTGCCTCAGGCTGCTCCCGAGTGAGCCTCCCTGAGGGACCGGTGCGCTCGTAGACTGTCTGGAACCTCAGGGAGCCGGCCGGGAACGACTCCTGGGTGCTCCGTGAGTTTGGGTTTGAGCATGCCGAACTCAGTGCGGGAGAGGCGGACGGAGGACGAACCCCAGGAGAAGGGGCAGTGGTGTGAGTAACATCCTGTCCATGAGAGGAGAGCTGCGGCTCGGGCTGACCTGAGAGGAGGTAATGTTTAATGACCAGCCCACTGCACTGTGCTGGAAGAAGCTAGGGTTGGTTTTCCGGTTCCGCTGGCTTCTCCCCTGTGGCCTTGAGCCGTGGCTGGAACATCTAAGGGGCGCAGCATGCCTTGCTCGCTGCCTCCACCCATTTGCCCAGCATGTCCGGTGGTTCTCAGCTCAGGACGGGCAGTGCCTGCCCACCCAGCCTCCTTGGCAGAGCATGTTGTCCTCCGTCCAAGTGCACAAAGGGTTAAGGAGGTGTCGGGCAGCCTCCCCAGGCCTGGGCCTCCCGAGATTAAGCAGGACGTGTTTGAGTGCTGCTGATCTTGTGCCAGCTACTGGGGACCTAGCAGTGAGCAGAAGCGGGGTTTCTACCCTCATGGATCTTGCGTTCTAGCTTAGGAGACGATCACAAGGAATCGTGTAAGGAGAGTGAGATGCTTTTCATCCTGAGCGCTGTCCTATCTGGACCCACCCGGCCCCTCCCAGACAGCCTTGGGCCTGACCACAGAAATGCTTCTAGCCATGTCCCCAGCCTTGCTCTCCAGGGTGGGGAGGACGAGAGTGGCCGGGGTGAGCGGTGGTCGTCAGCTCTACTCTTGCTGGACAGTCCTGTGTCACACAGGTGGACCCTCTAAGAAAACTCTCATCTGACACAGGTAGGTTGGACACCCCATGTCCAGCCACACCCATTAACATGGGTCGACCAGTGTGTCTGACTATAGAATTCCTCACTTCCCTTACCAAAATACTGAAACTTATTTAATCTGAAGGCATCACCCAGAACAATTTTTAAAAGCTGGAAAAGAGCCCACACGTTCTTCACTTTGGATGCTTTTTGGGGTTTTAAAGCTTCCTTTGGCTCGCTGCCAGGATCCGGAGAGCCTGTTAAATGATGCGTCGTGGAAGTTTCCGAGAAACTCTTGTCCTCAAAGCCTTTCAAAGCTTGAGTTGTACCCTCGTCCCCAGGAATGACCTTTACACACGCCTGATTCATGCGTGCTGTTTGCCTGTGGAATTCAAGGGTGAGCCTCGCTCAGCTATAAAAACAAACACTGGGGCATGGAAGTCCGGAAAACGCGGCCCAGATCAGTGTGTGTGTGCGCAGCGGCTCCCAGCGGACTCAGTTCTGGAATCCTCACCCTCCAGCTTCCTCCAGCTTCGGATGTAAGCAGCCCCCCAAGTGGGAATAGGAGACCTTCTTCGGGAGGCTCTTTGCTCTGTTTGCATGGGGAACATGGTTTTTAGACCTTTTGAAATCTCACACCCAGACTTGAGAAAAATGGTCAATGAAAGACGCGGTAGAGGACTCTTCCTTGTCTCTGAGGGTATTTCTGCTCCTGGCCGTGCAGACTGCTGCTTGTTCTGGCTCTCCTTGAAGTCTCCTCCTGCATTGGAGGTGTGTACGGTCTTGTGATGAATAACCTGGGCTTCTGCCAGGGAGGGTGTGGTCCCAGTGAGGCCACCCAGAAAGCGCCTTGCTTATATCGTCATTCTAGGGTTTATTTGCCAAACGTCTGTCACCAGTGACATTATCACACTGGTGGCTCCAGGACTCTCAAATCGTGGTTAAGAGGGAAGGAGCAGGTGGACAGGAGGAAACAGCTCCTACTTCCCTGCCTTCCTCCCTCTTTTCCTCATCCTCCATGGGCAGTGCGCCTGCCCCCAGTGGGGCTGGTCCACAATTCAAGGGAACTGTCCTGAGAGCATCCCCTTCCTGCCCCGTGCTGGGGACAGCAGCCTGTGGGCTTCCCTCCCTCCTGGCTCTCAGGAAGGAGGCAGACAGCCATGGGCGACTCTGTTCCCTCATTTTACCTGGAATGTTTCCATTCGAATGAAAGAACCTTAAAAGCACTGTTTCCATTTTTAGCCAACATCTCTCTACAAAAACTAGATTTTTAGTGGGGTTTAAAGTAAAAACCTTAGAACTGAACAAAGTACACATTTGATCTACTTCCTGTTACCATGGGTTAGAGAGCCCCGCACCAGCCACCCTAACCAAAGAAAACAGTTGCGTACAGTTCACACTCCCAAAATTTTAGGTTGTAATTTTTTCTACATTCATAACTATTTTAAATTAGACCCTTTTTTTTTTTTAAATGTCAGCGTAAAATAGCCATCGGCCCTTCTTTGGGAAGAACCGCCTTTTACTCTGAAAGTATGCCTTTCCTACCTATTTGGTATTGAAATGTCCTTTTATTTACAAAATGCTGCAGGTGGTCATTTTAAAAATAGGTTTATCTGGCAAAATAAAATGCTGGCGATCTCATATCAGTCGAATGTACTTTTAGTTCTGTTCGTGTCTACCCTGTGTTCCCAGCCAAAGGGCACTGGGAATATATGGCCCAAATTATTGGGATTTTGACCCTCGTGTCTGGGTGCTGTCCTATCCAACCGAGATTGACATTCCAGATGGTGCGTTCAGGGTCCTGGGCCACCTCTCTCATCGAAGTAGACGTGCTCACGCCAAGGAGCGTGTGCCCTGCCGAACTTCAGAGCTTTGTCCCCAGAGCCAGGCCACAGCACGGCAGGAGTCTCAGGGGCCTTGGCTCCTTTGCAGAGAACCAGCACTGGAATTTGGTCCACCCAGGAAATATGAATGGAGCATCTCATAGGATCCGGGGCCCCTCCTAGGCACCCCCAGAAGAGGGAGCAGTAGTTCCTGCCCTGTTGGCATCGGTCACACCATTGGACAAACAGGATAATTTTCCAAACATGACAGGAGGCAGGAGATTATAAATGCCAGCTGAGGCAGTGGGACACAGGGAAAGTGATGGTTTTCTTAGAGTGGGCAAATGAATAGATCATTGCTAGCTAGGATGGTTAGGAAAGTGCATGGGGATCAAGAGACTCTTCTGGAGTCCAGCCGCTGGCTCCACATCTCCCTAGCTGCGGGAATGCCCGTGCCTGGGACCCCTCCCGTCAAGTGGGACTAATAATCATGCGGGGAACATTAGGGTTAATCCAAGGGCATAACAGGGGAGGCGTTTAGAAATACAGGGGAAAGACTTTAAATATAGGGAAGTCAGCGATATAGGCAGTTTGCAGAGGACAATACTATGTTCACTTTCAGGAATGTGGTGTCAGAGGTGACAGCAGGGCTTTTGGGTCAGGCTATGATGTGGGCAGTTGGAAACATTCTCCAGGGGCAAGGAGCAGGGCCAGTGTGAGAGAGAGAGATGTGGGAGAGTCTTCTGAGCTGAGGCTCCGGCCCATTGCAGATGCTCAAACGTGTGTGCCTGGATGAGTGGAAGAAGGCAGTGGCTCTGGATGAGGTCCTTCAAGGAGGGGATAATTGAGAGAAGAGGAGGGGGCCGTGCCGGTGCTTCACTGAGACTGCCCAGCCCCAGGGCTGCAGAGACGGAGCTTCCTGTCTCTGCAGACTCCCTCTTGATGACCCGTGTTTCAGGCGTTCTCTGCTTTCTACCGCCTACTGCTTTCCATTCACCACCCCTCTGGGGGTCGCGGTCTCCACACATCTTCTGTGGCCCTCCAGGGAATAGGTCTGCTGGTCCATATCACCTCCTGGATACACACCAGCTCTCCACACCACACCGACAGCGGTAGTCCATGAAATAAGCTTCGGGTGGCCACATGAACGAGCCTCATAGTATGGCAGCCAAAAGTGGCACATGCTACATGAATGAGCCTCGTAGTATGGCAGTCAAAAGAGCGGATGGGAGCTGAGTTCCCATGACCTGCAATATGATGTTTCACACGAGGGAGGTGCGGGCCCTTCTGGCTTCTGCACTGGTCCCATCAAAGCTGCTTCAGGAGAGGAACATGAACCAACCGTAATACTGAGAGACCCCGTTGTGTGCTAAGAGGGTCTTGGGGGAAAGTACATGGCAGGGGGTGGGGTACTGGATGTCCTCAAATATATATAAGTCTGCCAGGTGAAAGAGAAAGAGCCTGTACAGTCCTAGGGGGGGAGGAACAGGAGTGATCCCTGGAGACCTAAGGCAGCCAGCTGAGTGGGAGGGAGACTTCCCCAAGGACTGGAGCTCTCCGAAAACGGTCCAGACTGGAGGGGGCGGAGGCACGGGCCAGACGGACGGGCGCTTCGTGCCCAGTGCCAGAGGCGATGTTCCTTCCTCCTGCTTCTAGCGGTGGTTTCTGAGGACGTGCCCAGAACAGACCTGTGTCTGCCACTCAGGGATGTCTGAAAAGTGCGGCACAGACAAAACCACTCGGGGACAGTACGCGTGAACCCCATCCCTGTTTGGATGGCGGAGCCAAGACGAAGCTTTTATTTTGTTGAGAGGGACCATGGGCTGCAGCAAGTGGGTTTCCGGGGCCCGGAGAAGGAATGGATTACGCTACCTAGCAAAGGCCTTGGGGCGACCAGGAGACAATAACTATCCAGGAGGGAGGGAGAGTCAATAGCTGAGTGGCTGGAGACACTCGGGATATATTTTGAGGGTGGAACAGAATTAGAAGGGGCAAGATGATTACATAACATTTATATTGGATACGTAGGGGGTTTCACTGTGCGATGTGCATTCAAGTTCACTCTTCTTTGTCCTTAAGAAATCATCAGAGATGCTTTTCTAAAGAATGCAGGTATTCAGCAAGGTGACAAAGACTAAAAATGCTGAGGTCCTTAGACTAAGACAGGACCATGAAAGCCAGCTTTTATTTGGGTAACAGATGGGTTTTCCCAGAAAAATGTCAGCATCACTGTCACCATCGGGTTCTCTTTGGAAGCAAAAATGTAAGAATTGTGGCAGCCGCAACCCCAACGGGCTGCCCAAACAGTCTTCTTGGGTTCTTGTTGCTACCCAGCTTCCAAGGCCTCCATGGCCACCGGCACCCGTGTCCTTTAGTCACGGGACTCAGAGGGCAGCCCCCTCCCTGCCAGTGGCAAGTGCTCTACCAGGCTTCCTGCAAGGAAGCACGAACGTTACCTACGTGACGGCTGGCCCCCTCCAGCCTCCCGTGCCATCGGGGCCAGCGGGGGCCATGTGATCTTCCAGTACATTCCATTTCCTTCTGACTTTGCCTCTTTGCTGCTGCGATTTAACCTTGAGCCTGTGTGGGCACGCTGCCAGCTCCACCCTGTGTGTGGCTACGTGGGAGTTCCCAGAGGGGCCGTCTCCCGCGCTGCCGCTGCCTTCCTTTCTTGTGCGCACGGGGACCTAGATGGCCCAGCCTGTGACCCATGGGCTCTGTGGAGTCCCCAGGGACGGAGGGGACGGGGTAGTCCTCGGGTGTGGCACAGTGCGCCCCTCAGGTGACTCCGCGTGACTCCCTCTTCCCAACGCCGGCCAGGGACCTGGAGGGGCCGCAGGGGCCTCCTTGCCCAGAGCATTCCCGCTAATAGCTAATTCTCCTACAGTCTTTTCTCTCCCGAATCTTTTTACCTCTTGTCTTTGCAGAAATTATTTTTCAAGGGAGAAGAAAAATGTAGAAAATAATGCCTCCCACTGCAGTCTCTGTTTCAAATGCGCTCGGTGTCCTTGACCTTCGCCCATCCTCCCCCACCGTGGGGCTCTCCCCACTCCTGGCGGCCTCGTCGTCGTCGTGGGGCGGCGGCTTGCGGCTCTCTGCCCCCACCCACTGTAAGTAATCACCTCGTCACTGTCTCTCTCCAGGGCTCTGTGGAGAATGGGGCCGCAGCCTTTGCGAACACTCAGAAGGCAGATCTGGTGATGGAACCCAAGCTCAAAGTGGTGGATTGGGACAAGGTAACTGGCACGGGACGGGGCGGGGTGATGATCGGGGCTCCCGGGGCCAAGGAGAGGGTGCGTGGAGTCGAAGGCTGTGGCATGCATGACATTTGTCCACGGAAGATGAAAACGGGAAGCAGGCGCCCACAGCGCACAAGCATGATCTGGGCGGTACAAGCATGACCAAGGCTGCGGTGAGCGCAGGAAGGCCATGCACGGGGAGGTCTGTGCAGAACCAGGCCTCACACACCCCACAGGGCGTGTCCCCTCGAGGACCCCTGAAGCCAAGAGGAGCACAGTGCAAGGTCGGCAGGCCCGGGCTTGCCCAGCTTACGCTGTGCACAAGGCAGAGCTACCCAGGCATCGGCACGGTCACCGGCAAGGGTCACCAGCTTGGGAGCCTGCTGAGGCAGGTGGGGACAGAGCTGGGGCTATCTGCAAGCTTTGTCTGCAGAGCCCGATGACACGCCTCTCTTGGTGTTCAGAGGCCCGCGTCTTGCGTCTTGCCGGGGTTGTGCAGGCCCCGCTTGTTGGTTAGGGAGTGCTGAGCGCTCCGGAGGTGGAAGTGGGGTGGGGCCAGGGCTCTGGGGAGAACAGATGTAGGAGCCATTTCCGTCCAACCTGGGTCACAAGCCTGTCCCCACGCCTTTTTGCCATTTCCTCCTGGAAGAGACATAAGTGTATATATTCATGAGTGTCCCCTGCCTGTGCTGGATACTGGGACAAGAGACAAGCAGGACGGGCCCCGCCCCCAGGGAGCATGCGGCCTGCTGGGGAGGAGAGAACAGTAGAGGGGAGAGTCAAGAAGCACTCCCACGGAGCACGAGTGAGCGCGGGAGCCACGGGAGACTCCAGGAAGCTGACTGTTTGCTGGGCCCCTCTGGCCAGGACGCCTGAGGCCCTGACCCCAGGAACTCAGGGACGACATCTGTCCTGTGAGAACGGCCGCCTCCTCCGATGGACCCTGTCAGCCTGTCGCAAAGACACAAGTTAGTGCTCTCTCAGAGAGGCCGGGACTGTTCTGTGCCCTTCCCCTTCAAGAGGCACATAACCAAAAGGGACATCGAAGGCCAGTGAGGGCCAAGACCAGCCCAGGCCACACATGCCCCGCCCCCAGAGGGCTTGCCGGAACCTGGTGAGGTCAGGACCTCAATACCTGGGCTTGGCTATAATTGCTTACGGCCAGGGGCTGAGGCTGGCGGTCTGGGTACAAAGAGCTGACTTCTCTGGAAGCTTTGGGGACTTGGGCTTTTTCTGCAAGCGAAGAAGACAGCCAGTTTGAATGAGACAAGGACCCTAGATGCTGTGGAGTTAGGATCCTGGAGACGGAGGAGCAGCAGTGGGGGGCGAGGACAGTGTGGGGACGAGGGCATGACCCCAGCGTGAGCTGTGGAGGGCCCGGCTCAGGGCTCAGGGTCAGTGGATGGTGCTGAAAGGAGCCGTGAAGAGGGGTTCGGGGCTGAGCTCGGTGGGGCTTAGGGGTTGAATGTTGGAAGGAACATCCCTAACGGGAGAGCTGACAAGGGCTGGAGAGATGTCCTGCTGTGGGGCGCGTCCTCCTGAGGGCTCCTCCTGGGACGAGAAACCAGGTGGCCGCGCCGCGCCCCACGCTGCACCCTACATTCCCCCTGTGTCCGGGGACCCAGCCAGCCTGGGGCTTGCCCCAGTGCTTATGTTGGAAGCTGCACCCCCCCTCCTGGCTTCTGGGCACACCTGTCCTATTTGTCCCACTGTCTTTTTCACTGCTTCACTGTGTCCATGTCAGAGCCCTCCCCTGGCAGCCTCCTCCACCCTGACCACTTTGGGGGCCACCTGGCTGGAACCAGATGAAACCGGTGTGATTCGAAGGGCTCACAGAAGTTCCTGCCCAAATGCCCCGGGCATCGGAGTTAGGGCCAAACTAACACTTGAGCTCTACCATGTGTCTGACACAGAGGGCTAAACACTTGACATATATTATCATTCCGCCCCCGCCCCCGTCCCCTTGGGAACCCGTGATCCTCCCCAGTGTCAGTCTGGCTGCCCAAAGGGGTCAACAGGGACCTCCCGCAGACCGTCTTTGCCAGGCCAGCGTCTAGGGTTTTCTTCCTGATCGCCCCCTTGCCCAGAGCTCCTGGCCACTCTTCCAAAAAGCTCAGGCGTGCTCAAAAAATACCCACCCCCAATTCCCCAGGAAGAAGGGGAAAACCAAGCAGGTGAGCTGGGCGCCACCCTCTGCGTCCATGCGAGGTCAGTGGATGAGCAGGCTGGGTGCTGGGGATCCCGCTGGGTGAGCGCAGACAGCTCTGGCCTGTTTCTCCCTCCGCGGGACGGAGGATCGTGCGGGGCTGTCAGCGTGTCTGGCGGAGTGTGCCAAGGGGGTGCCCGGAAGTGAGCTGCCTGCGCAAGGCCAGCCTCTCGTGTTAGGACGGGCAGACTGGGGCTGTGCTTTCGTCCCAAGGACTGAGGTCACACTGGCTTCTTACATGGTGCATGGCCATCCTTCCTCTGCCTCTAGGCCTCAGCCCCTTTGCCACCTGCTCCCTGTCCTGTCTTATCTCCCTGAAACCTCACGGAGTGGGGGCCTGAGGCCATCTCCCCTGGGTGCAGGGAGGGGCGGGTGGACTATGGTGTAGGGGCCCCCAGTTGGACTGCACAAGGTGGCCTGCAGCCGCCCCTGCAAGGTGACCAAGAGCCCCCGCAGACCCCCATACTAGACTCCCTGCTGGGTCCCTCACAACCTCTGAGCTGGGAGTTTGTAGCCGTGAGGTCCGGGACCAGCTGATAGGAGGCCTCCTGGCCCTGGGTTAGGGACCTTGGGTTCTGGAGCAGGACAGACTCATGTGCAGGTCTCACCCCAAGCATGGACAGCTGAGCGTCTGACCTGTCTCCCTGTCTGTAAAGGGAGGTCGCTGCAGGCCGCAGTTCTCAAAATCATGGCTTGTAAAGGAAAATAGACGCAAAGTCTAAACCCAGGGGCCTAGGACAAGGATGCAGAAACAGTGTCTGAGGATTCTCATCAAGCTTCTTGTCCTCACTCCCCTCCTCGCTGCACCCCACTGGTTGGAAGCCCATCCTGCCTTCCTGGCTCAGAACTCTGCCCTGGAGCTATGGGTGCACATTTCTTTAAACAATTGCCTTGGCTCATGGCTGTGGTCGTGGGAGGAGCTGCTGGCACAGAGCAGCTGCCTCCTCTCCCTATGCTTGCCTCTTCTGGGGAGAAGCAGATGCCCTGCTTGCTGGCCCTGAGCTGGGGCTGCATCTGGAAAGAGTTCTGTGCCACCTGGCCCCCGTGTAGCCCAGGGGGAGCTGGACCTGGGCAGTGGGTGGGAGAGAAGAGGGGAGGCCCCCTCCCCAGCTGGCAGCACACATGCCCTTCCACCCACCCTCTGGGAGCAGGCTGCCCTTTCCCCCTGCCCAGCCCTGCTGCAACGACATTCCTGGCATAGCCCTGAGAGGCCCTCCCCCTCCCGTTGGGGCAGAGCTGCGGAGGGGGATGGGGCACACACACAGCTGGCACTAGGTGCTTTGGCCAACTCACCCCAGACTTACGTGAGCTTCCTGGGGCCCAGCCTGCTGCTTGGGGTCTTTTCACTCACCGAAGAATCTCCCACCCTAAGTAGCCCACGCCAGAGCAGTTTCTAGGCATCCTTCCTGTCTCTAGGCCTCAGCCCCTTCACCCCAGGCATTTCTCATCCTCATCCGTGCAGCCTCGCTTTAGCTGGGCAACCCTGAATGAATCACTTGCTCTCTGAGCATCTGAGGTTCCACAGCTATAAAAAGATCGGCTGTTGTGAGGATTGCTCTGGAAGACCCCAGATGCCTGGGAACTAGAGGTATGATCAGTGGCATGTTCTTTCCCTCCTTTCCCTCACCCGACCTCCTACAGAGGCTGGCAGACCTTTGATGATACCTCCCCTGTCTCCTCCAAGCCTTAGGAAGTGAGAGTAGCAGGGAGACAGGACCAGGCACCAGCTCAGGAGGAGGAGAGCCATTTGTGTGGGAGGGTTAGCCCAAGGGTCCTCTGCTAGGTACAGTAGGAAGTGAAATTTATCGTGAGTCCCTCATTGAATCCCAAGCTGTCATCTCTTGCCATCTGCCATCTCTTGCCATCCTCCCTTCTCAAGCCAGCTGCCATATTGGAAATGACGAGCAAGGGGGAGGTGTTGAACATATGAGTCCCCAGCTGAGAATTTCTCCTTCAGTAATCAGGCCTGGGAGAGAATTGAGAAAAGACACCCTGTAAGTACGTGTACCATCTAAATCAAGGTTGCACGCACAGCGAATGCCCCAGCTCCTGAGAGATTGTATAGGGATGCTACAGCTGGGGGAACGGAGGCTCCCATTCCAAGACCAACCAACCCCCTCACAAGAATCACTCAATCCCTCTGGGCCTCAGTGTCCTCATCTATAAAATGGGGAGGAGGTCAGCAGGCCCGGATTTCTATATTAACATGGAAGCCCAGCTTTACTCCCCCTAGAAGAGTCGGCGGAGGCTCCAGTGCGGAAGTGTGGGTGTTGGGCTTCGAGGACTGAGGGAGACGTTTGCAGCAAGAGAGTGAGCCTTCTTGGGATTCCTCCAGGGTGGTGCTTCAGTCCCAGGGTGGAGTGGCCCTCCCTACGTGCCAAGGAGGGCTCCCTCGCAGAAACGGACTAGAGGTGAGCTCACACTCAAGGCCGTCCAAGGCCAGTGAGCTGGTCAGAGGCAGCCTTAGACAGCAAGTCCACCATTTTTATGGTGTCTCGTGCCTGCTAGTCTACCAGGGAGGAACCAAAGTCATGTGCGAAGGTCAGATGGGCAGCAGGTCATCCAACAAGGCCACTGTGTTCAGGGCGTGGGGGACGCTGGGTCTGGTCCCACCACACCTATAAACAGCCCTCCTCAGTGGCCTAGCTCTCGCAGTCTGCGCCTGCTCTGCCCTTTGTCCTGTTCCCTGCACAAGAGAGCGTAAGATTCAGGCCAAAATTTGTGCTCGCTGCTTACCCAGACATTTGTTCCTGGGTCTCAACCGAATCAAGCTGACGAGTCCTATGCTGTTTTTCTACTCGCTTTACGAAATAAGGCAACAAAGATCAATGGGCGGGGATTTGCCTAAACCACTTCAAGGCTCAGAGAGAGGCCCACCTGGCCGTACCCCTGTGCTATAACTGGAAACATTCATCATATGAAGTAGATAGTGCCAGTTAAGCGTACAAATGAGAAACCGCCACAGAGTGTCATGTGTCACATGCGAAAGTGAAGCATATAAAAACCAGGGGTTTCATCTGAGATAGATGGTGATAAGTCATCATCCTTATAGTAACAACGAGGGGCAAATACAAAAGGGCGTAGCGAAAGAGCCAATAGAGGAGATATATAGAATATTTTGAAACACTCGATTAATGCAAACAAGACAAGGAAGGAAGAATGGAGGAGACGAACAGAAAACACGTAGCAAGGCGGTAGATCCACCATAACATTAAACGTAAATGGACAAAACATCCCAGTTTAAAAGACAGATTGCCTGACTAGATTAAAAAAAAAAAAAGCAGAACCCATCTGCAAGAGATGTACTTCAAATGTTAAGGTATATACAGGTCGAAAGTAAAAGGATGGGGAAAGAGACCATACAAATGCCACGTGTAAGGAAGCCCGGCATGGCCCTGGTAAATCAGACAACGTGGGCTTCGTGACGGGATATTACCAGGGACCAAGCTGGCTATTTCCCAGTGATAAAGAGGCCAATTAATTAAAAAGACATAACTGGGCAAACTTGGGCAAGTTATCCTGCTTCGATTTCCCGTCTGTAAGACAATAATAATAATAATAATAATAATAATAATAATAATAATAAGACTTGCCTAGTGAGGGGTATGGCGAGGATCAAATGGTTTAACTCAGGTGAAGTGTTTATCACCACGCTTGGCAGGTAGTAAATGCTCTGTGAGTGTGAGTTCTCAATGCTGCTGCCACTGGGGCAAAGCCTCACGCTCTCACTGTGACCCTGGCCTGGCTTCTTCTGAGGTGGGGTGCTAAAGGCTACACAAGATAAGATGTAAACACAGGCCTCTCGCTGGTTCCTCCAGTTCTTTTTCCTGGTGGTGGGTGGTGTGTGTGTGTGTGTGTGTGTGTGTGTGTGTGTGTGTGTGTGTGTGTGTGTCCAATGAATCTGTTTCCTGCTGTACCCAAAGGAGAAAGTCAAGGAGGCATGGATGAATGGAGCTAGGAAGGAGCAACAACTAGGTGGGGTTTGGATGGCTGCCTGGTTTAACTGGTGCTGGACGGGATAGCTCCGTGCTGACCTGAGTCATTTTCCAGCCCGGGAAGCAGGAAGGCAGCCAGTACTTGGGAACCCTGGGAACTGCCAAGTTCACATAACAGGAACCGCAACCATTTGGGGGTCTTTCCTCTGGGTCACAGGCACAGAGAGAATGCCCAGTGACCTTCCCTGTTTGCCCGAGACCCCTACACCCCCGCTGCCTGTTCCAAGCCCATACAGACCACCTCTGGCAGGGCTGGGACACCTGCTGGGACTGAGCCAGCTTTGGCAGGGCGGTTCGTACAAGGATGAAATTCCAACCAGGGATGTGGGAAGGCGGGCTGCAAAATCACTGTCGACTCTCCCAGGCTTGACTGCTCTTCCTCCCCGTGAATCTCTTTCTCCTCTCCTTTTCTTTCCTGACACTTCCTCCCTTCTCACCTGTGTCACCACTTAAGCCATCTTGCCTGGCATGTCTCGTCTTGCTGAGCACTTTATGCAGTCACCGTTTGTCCATGAACTTCCATTTCATAGCTGGGAAACGGAGGCTTAGAGACATCAAGTGTTTGCACAAGGTCGCACGGTAAATGATGGAGCCGCGATTTGTACCCAGGCCGGATTCCAGAGCTTAAACCCTAATTAAACACTACGCTATGCAAAGCAAAGATGGCCTCTCATGTTTCTGTTTATTCTTCCTGGCACCTGGAAGTGTATACATGAAATAACAAATGAATTTTTGAATGCATGATTTGCATGGGTGAATGAATGCATTGCCCAGGCCAACACCAAAAGAAAGCCCATGGTGGAGGGGAAAAGGCCAATTTCATTCCTGGTACAGAATGTATTGGCTCCTACACCTAAGAGTCCTAGGCAAGCTTCAGGCATGGCTGAATCTGGGTGCTCAGGTGTCATCACCTGGATTCGGTGTCTCTAGATCCTGCTTTGGCCGTCCTCTGTGTTGAGTGAGTCTCCAAGCAGGCTCTGCTAGCAACTCCAAGGTCATACCCTGCCAACTTAGCAACTCCAGCAGGAAGGGAGGTTGTCTGATGGTTTATTGTCCTAGCTTAGGTCATGGGCCTGTCCTGAATCCCAATTCTATGGCCAGGAGCTGAGAACAGTGGTTTGGCCAGTCCTGGATCACTGAAGTGGGAAGGTGAGTAGCCCCATACAGACCACTGAGGCGGAGCATGGAGACTGAGATGCTATACCTAGGAGATGGGAGAATGAATGTGTGCAGGCGTGACTATCAAGTGTCCATGAACTCCGTCTCTTGCAGGACCTGGTAGACTGGCAGAAGCCTCTACTGTGGCAAGTAGGTCACTTGGGAGAGAAGTACGATGAGTGGGTCCACCAGCCGGTGACCAGGCCCATCCGCCTCTTCCACTCAGACTTCATCGAGTCCCTCTCCAAGACTGCCTGGTGAGCCCTGCACCAAGCTGTCCCTCTCTCCTAATGGTGACAACGTGACAGGTAGCCAGAAACCACTGTAAATGTTCTTCCTGTCCTGTTCCAGATTCCTATGAAAGGTTTCAGCCTGTAATGTCCGTGAAAACAGTTTTGCCTGCAATTAGCTCCTTTGCCACAAAGGATCAGCATCCGTCTAACTGCTAGAGTCCGTAGCCGCAGGCACACAGTTTGTTTGTTTTTTTTTCCTACCAATAACTCATCCCTCAGAGACAGGGTGGACAGATTCACAGCCTTTCTCTTGCTCTTTTCTCCTTACCCCAGCAGTGCCCCTTTGACCCGGGTCTCCATATGCTTTTTATACATGCTTTGGTATCATCTCATCTCCCCTCCAGTCAAGTGGTAGGTCTCGGGAGGCTAGGCCCTGTCGAGCCTCCGGGCACGCATCTCTCTCACTCTGGTGGCCCTCCTGCAGGTACAGCGTCCCTGTCATTTGGATGCCTCTGATGCTATACCTCAGTTGGTCCCACTACCGAACCCTTGCCCAGGGCAACGTCCGACTCTTCGCAACCTTCACGACAGGTAACGTGGGTTCCTTTCTGATTGGCTCCCGTGGCTCCCGGAGGTGGGAGACCTCAGTGGCCCTGAGTTCTTAAGAACAGAGAACCCCAAACCACATCACAAACATTTTTAAATGAGACCTATCTGCAGAAATAGTCTTCCAAAGAAAAGCGTTGTCAGACTCCCCAAAACCCAAATGGGTTACAAACAAAGAGCATCACATTAGCAGAAATGAAGTGAAATTATTCGTTAGGAGACATAGCACTAAAGGAGACTTACCGTTGAGTCTAATACTGGAAAACGTGTGACCTGGGATTGTCAAGAAACTAAATGAAATCATTCACCAGGTGGCACAGCTGAGGGCTGAACTCAGAATGGTCCATGAACACGGCACAAATTGGAGCCTGGGACAGAAAGATCTGGGAGTGTCCTACAGTAACTCCTGGGCAAAGGTCCAGGTGGCAGAACCGCTGACTTGGAGTAACAGCCCCGTGAACCTCTACTAAGCGCTTGCCACGTGGCAAGCCTGGTGCATCCCAGGGACCATCTCGGTTAGCCCTCCCAGCAGCCCGTGAGAAAGGTGCTGTGATCACGCCCTTTTAGAGATGAGAGAATGGAGCCTCAGAGAAGTCAAGCAAGTGATTCAGGATCACGTGGCTAGGATCTGGCTGCCAGGTTCCCCCCCACCACCAGTTAAAGGGACTGGGACGGAGAGAAGGGCTGACATGGAGTGACTTTCAAAGAGCCTATGGGACTGAGTGTCTCAGGGCAGCCGTGGGTTTGGGTTTGGGCGTGGTCACTTCCTCCAGCCTGCCTCCCAAGCTTACCGCCTATCTTGGGCCTACCTGCCCAGGTGGACTGTTCGTCCTGGCATAGCCTGCCCCAGGGAGGTGCTGGCCCACGGTGGATGGCTCAGGTGGAGGCCAGGCAGGGGGGACAGGCAAGGAACGTATGCTGCTGTAGCTCAGGTGGGCTTTCCTTTCCTGGTCATGTGTAACGTGCCTGACTGCAAGCTTGTGGAGCCCCCCACTCCTCTGCCAGATGCGCTCCTTCTCCCCACCTCCAAGGCTTGTCTCCTGCCCTCCTCTCCTGGGAGTGGCAGGTCGAGGGCCTGAATGGTTTGGATGAAAGAGGCCACAGCCATGGCGTTGGGAGCCTCAGTTCTCTCACCTGGCCAGGATATGGCGAGGGACGAACAGGCTGCAGGAAGTCCCCAGAGCCCAGAACTGCTCCCAGTCACCAAGGGTTAACACGCACACCCTGCGAGCCAAGGTTACCCTTTTCAGCCCACGCTAAATAGCTCAGGCACAGCCCAGGGCTTTTTGCTCTGAAGGCCGGCTCACTGAATCGCCCACTGTCCACCCGGCTCTTCTCTAACAATCACCAACAGTGGCAGTGCAGCCAGGGCTGGTGGCTGGAAGGGGGAGGGGGGGCGCAGAGCTTTGGCCCAGGTCCCTCTGCAGGATTCCTCTAGAGATGCCACTCGGTACCAGGTCCTGCGGATGGGCCGACAGGGGTGATGCTGGGGTGAGGGGGCGGGCGGAGACTTGACCTATAGGAGGGACTCTTCTGCACGGCAGGGAGGGCGATTCGAGGGCTCAGTCAGAACCGCAGGCCTCTGCAGAGGGCTGAGATGTGCTGTTTAATAAAGGTCCAGTGTAGAGCCTGTGACCATGAGGCCAGCAGTGGCGGTATGAGAGTTATGTCTCCACCTACCTCCCGCGTCCTCCAGCTCATTGGACACGGCATAGGCCACCAGCAGAGAAAATAATTGCCACAGAACAAGGCACGGGGAGGCTGAGCAGAGTCGCAGCACAGCCACCGAACAAGGAGTGAACTGGAATCAATGCAGAAGAGTCTGGTGCCAAGAAGCAATGGAAGCTGAACATAGATACCGCTTTAAAGCCGAAATTCCTAGATGTGTGCATGAAAGTGTTTTTGGAAAGCCAGTTCGAGTGAGTGCCAGGCCCAAACCTCGTGGCATCCTTGGGTGGGGATGCAGGCCTCCAATGGCATTGCACGCGGGAGCCCCAGCAAAGGTCAAGAGTAAAGTCTGGGGCCAGAAATGCTCCACGGGTCCAGTCCTTTCCCGGCTGACAGAGAGCTAAGCAGTAAGGAAGGGCGCCTGCACTCTGGGGTGGGGGCCAGGGAGCTGGGAAACTCTCCCCACCCAGGGACCTTCCAGGTTTCCCAAGGAGAATCGAGAGAAGGTGGGCACAAGTAGGATCACGAGTTAGAACTTAGATGCATTTTGATTCATTATATTTAAAAATTATAGAAGCTACTTGTTACATATGATATTAGTGTAAGTATTAACATGTAATACGTTGTTCTTCTTATACATATACTTCTCACATAATCAGGTATTATATTCTCTCTGTCCTTCAGGATGGGTAGGATGTTTCACTGTTGAGAAAACTTGGAGAAGGTGCAGAGCCAGGATTCGAACCCAGGCCTGCACCTCCAAAGCCCGTGCTCCCCGCACTTCACCAGAATGTGTTTGGTGGGACCCGGGAGGGTCAAGGCTTCCCTGGAAGCTGGGCCTCGGGCCCACCTGAGCAGCCCAGCCAAGTCCAAATGGCTACACGTAGGCAGTGTTGTTAAGCAAGAATCTTACACCAGATGTGGACACAGCAGGCTCTACTGATGAGAGATGTCAGACTAGCTTAACCCCCCATTTAGAGATGGGTCTGTTGGGGACTGAATCTTAGCTGCATCACGTGTTAGTTCCCAGGTGAGGCGAGAACAATCTTCCCATTGCACAGAGTCACTTGGAGCCATTTTGTCAGAATGGGGCTGAGCTCGGATCTGGTCCAAAGAGCCGGAAAGTCGCTTCCCTGTCCTGCCTTCCTGGACGTTCTCTTCAGCAGCCACCTGTGGTCGTCCACACTGGGCTCGCCCCTGCAGACGTGCTTCCTTACTCGGAACCCGCAGCTGCCTCCCTCTGGGCCTGGTTCCGCCCTTGGTCCAGCAGGATCAAACCTGATCCCATACAGCCCTTCAGAGGCTAGTGTCTGCCCTTGAATTGCCAGCAAGTGTCTGAGCGCCTGATGTGCCAGGCCCTGGGGACATAAAACGAAAGGCCATTCTGTCCGTAAAATCACCTAGTGGGGAAAAATGAGTCAGAGCGCAGCCACAGTCCAGGCCCATAAGGGCGATGTGGAGGCAGCGCGGAGCCTCGAACACGCATGTGCGCATCTGCGAGGCTTCCCACGCGGAGGAGACGCGTGCGCTGAGTCTTGAGTCTCCGCGGGTAAGGCAGGCCGGGAGGGAATTCCAGGGAAGGAAACGTGAGCAAATTCAGGGCTGCAGGGGAGAGGGGCGAACATGGTATGTCTAAGGAGCTGGAAGGAATTTGATTTGGCCCCAGTAAGTGGTGACAGGGAGACAAGGCAGGGATGTGACCAGTGGGGTCAGGTCTTGGGGGACCTGGAGTACCCTGTGGGGGTTCGGGCTTTGGCTGAAGGCAATGAGGGCTTTCCCAGCGTGCGGAGGCAAGGGGTTTGGTTGGACTAGAAGGCCGAGGCAGTCATTGGAGCAAGAGGCGATAAGGCAATGGGGGATTCAGAGCGGTAAACTGACCTGAGAGATTTTTTTTGATTGAGGTGAAATTTGCATAACATAAAATTAACGATTTTAAATGAACAGTGGCATTTAGAACATTCACAGTGTTCTGAAACCACCGTCTCTGTCTAGTTCCGAAGCGTTTTCATCGCCCCGTAAGGAAACCCTGTACCCACTGAGCAGTTGCTCCCCATTTCTCAAGCCCCTGGTACCCCCACTTGCTTTCTGTCTCTATACATTTGCCTGTTGTGGACATTGCATCTACATGGAATTGTACAGTATGTGGTCTTTTGTATCTGCTTCTTTTACTTTGCCAAGAGATTTTGAGGAGGGGGAGCTCACAGAGCTTGGTGACTGGTAGGACACAGAAGAGAGATAAGTTAAGTCCTTTGCTAACGTTTGGGCATTGGGACAGCTCTCTGAGGAAGGAGGGCCCAGAGGAGCAGCCCGGGGCGATGAGGTGGGCAGCGAGGAGGAGGAAGATGATTGACTTCATTTGGAAGCTGTTGACTTTGGGAGACGGTGGACGGCTGTGTGGAGATGTCCAGTAGCAAGTGGCGGTCCAGGACTGGGTTGGAGGTGTAGATCTGGGGAGCATCAGCATGTGGGTGTGGCTGACACCTGGGATCGAGCAGAGTGCAGGTGAGAGTGGAGGGTCAAGAGTGGGGAGAGAGGCAGGGTACTCACGATGGAGCCTGGCAAGCGGCATCTAGAGAAGAAAAGCCAGGTGTCCCGGGGGGCAGGGGTGGGAGCTGTGTCTTCTGACCCTATCAGTCCCAGATCCTTCGAGAATCTGAAAAGTTGTAGACTCGCTCCCCAGAGAAAATGCACACAGATGTATCATTTGGGATATCATTTCAGTGGGTTCACACTCTGGAATCCAACAGCTCACCTCTGGATGTTCATGAACCTGCGTGATTGCAGATTCGAGAAGTGACCACTGATGTCGTATGCCACAGTCAAGTTAGAGATGAATTGAAAAAAATGACTTAGATCTGGCAAGAAATACATCCTGAATGGCCTTTGAAGTTCTTCTTCACAGAAGACAGGCTTTTGGGGCTTGACGAGCGAATGAGAAGCAGTAGAGACTTGAGTCTAGCTTTCCTTTTCAGCGGGCTTGGCTATGAAGGGACAGAGTCTGTTATGGACAGTCTTAAAGACAAGCAGAAGAGCCAGGGGAGAAGGAGAAGTCAAAGATGCCCAGGGGGAGGGGAGAAGGCTGAGGGCTCCGCACTGCCTAGCAGGGTGAGCCGGCCAAGGAACATAGGTCGTTGGACCTTCCACGCACTCTTTCTTTCCGTGGGCAATGACGAGGCTTCCCTTGTGAGGTTGGAGGGAGATGAAAATGAAGGAATCCCTGTAAAACACTTGAAGAGTGCCTAGCATGTAGGTACTCGTCCATACGTATCTGCTATCATCATTATTATTCCTCCCATCATCCAGTGCTCAAGTGCCTGGGGCATACCTCTTTCCTGAGGAGCAAGAAGGAAGTTCCAGGGTGGGAGTCTGAATGCGGTTCAAGGTGGAAGGGAGCCGTTCTCCCCTCCCTCTCATCCTCCCCAAGGCCTCTTTTCTTTGTGAAGTAGGAGGCTGGGTGGAAGGAGATGGGAGATGTTTGAGGGCAGCCGGAAGAGACCTGAGCCTGGAGACATAAAAGGATCCGCTGAGGTTGAGGCACCACACCCAGGGCCATACAACTCTCCCTCCATGCTCAGTAGCATAGGGGTGGCTGAAGAGGCAGTTCTCGTACTGATCCAGGGCTGGGAGTTCATGGCGCAGTGAGGGAGTGAAAGTCGAGAGAGAATGGCTGTCTTTGGAAAACAGTTCATTGAGAGGTCAAACATAGGTACAGTATGACTCAGCAATTCTACTCTTAGGCATTACCCAAGACAACTGAGAACGTGTATCCACACAAAAATTTATCCATGAATGTTCAGAGCAGCATTGCTCCTAACAGCCAAAAAGTGGAAACACACAGATGTTCATCAGATGATGAGTGGATAAATAACTGTGGTATATCCATACAATGGACTATTATTCAGCCATAAAAAGGAATGAAATCCTGACATGCTACAATATGGATGAGCCTTGAAAATATTATGAGTAAAAGGAGCCAGTCATAAAAGACTACAGATCGTATGATTCCATTTATATGAAACGTCCAGATTGGCAAATCCTTAGATGGAAAGTAGACTCATGGTGTCCAGGGGCTGGGACATAGCAGAGGTTGGAGAAAATGGGGACTGACTGCTGATAGATACGGGGTTTCTTCTTGTGGTGATGGGTGTACAACTCTGAATGTATTAAAAACCATTGAATTGAGTACTTAAAGTGAGTGAATTGGGTGATGTGTGAGTTATGGTTGAATAAAGCTGCTATTTTTTAAAAAGGAGAGAAAGTATGTCCAAAGCATTGGCTTGTGGAGAAAAGAAGTAAAGCTAAGAGGGTGAGGATAGACATGGAGGAAAGAGTGACAAGAGCTGAAGTCCCCATGAAATCAGAAAACGAATGAGGTAGAGAAAAGGAATGAGAGCCCCAAGGCCTGCAGTCCATCGTCAGGCATGGGTGTTGGGAACCCCTCACTTGATGACAGTTACATCTCTCCAGTCTCCCGGTCTCCAGGTCAATCATCCAGTTTTGCTTTGTTTTGTGTTGTGTTGTGTTGTTTTGTTTTTTAGACTTCCCCTGTGCTATGATTTCAAGTCTTGTCCATTGAGATTTCTCTCCTTGGGATTTCCTGTCCCTTCTAATTCCCTGTGTCCCTGGTTGTTAACATTTTTCATTGATAACCACCCCCACTCCCCAGCTCTACTGGCTTTATTAGGATCATCTCTCCTTCTCCCCCATGCCACTGAGGCAAGGTCACCCTTCTCAGGTGTCTGAGCCACATTTAGATGGCTGTAACAAAACTTCACAGACTGGGTGGCTTATAAACAACAGAAATGCATTGCTCCCAGTTCTGGAACCCAGAAGTCCAAGTTCAGGGTAAAAGCCTGGTCAGTGAGAACCCTCTTCCAGGTCATAAACTTTTTGTTGTATCCTCATATAGCCAAAGGGGAAGAGAGCTTGTGGGCCCTCTTTCATAAGGGCACTAATCCTATTCACGAGGGCCCCACCCTTATGTGTTACGAACCTCCCAAAGGCCTCACCTCTTAATACCATCACCTTGGGGGTTAGCTTTCAACATATAAAATTTGAAGGGACACATTCAGACCATAGCACCAGGAAAAGGTCCAATGCAGGCCACAGATGCTCTTCTTAGTCCCTCTAAGGAAGATCTCAGATCTCTGGCCAGTGGCCCCATCGTTCCCTGAAAGGACCCCTCCAAGCCCAGTACAGATCTTCACAGCCTCCTTCCTTTCTGACCCAGGAGCCCCAGTAGTGCGGCCTGGCCCCATAGCTTCTGGACAGAGGGCAGCAGCTCCCCAGGTGATGGGGGAGGGGGCGGGATAGGACATCTGGAGCCACCAGGCATTGTCACCTCCCTGGGGCTGTCTGTCCTGACCTCGTCTCTCTGTTGCCCCCTGCAGAGTACTCAGTAGCCATGCCGGAGTCCGTGTTTCCGGGCCTCTTCGTGCTGGGGATACTCCTCTGGAGCCTCATCGAGTACCTCATCCACCGCTTCCTGTTCCACATGAAGCCCCCCAGCGACAGCTATTACCTCATCATGCTGCACTTCATCTTGCATGGCCAGCACCACAAGGTGAGCGGGGCAGGCCCCCCCTGGGGCCCTGCATCGGTCACCGACTCACAGGAGCTGCCAGTCTTTCTGGGAGTCACATGAGGAACAAGAGGAACTCAGGGCATCTGATGTTGCTCAGAGGGAGGCCTGGGTCTGATCTGACCTGGCGTGGGCAGAGTGAGCGCGTGTGTCTCTGTGCCATTGATTAACCCCGGCACTGCAGGTACATTTTATGTATCATCGTTAATCCTACAACGACTTGCTCATTTGTTCGTTAGTTCATTTGTTCATTCATTCATTCATTCATTCAACAAATGTTCCCAGGGTGCTTACCCTGTGCCAGGCACCATTCTAGACACCACTGAGCAGGGCTCAGTGTAAGTGCCCCACCTAGCGTTTGGTGGTGGGGCTCCTCGCTAGCATCTTACAAATCCCAGAGCCAAAGCGGCCTCTTGCACAGAAAGCAGGACTGAGCATCGTGCCCACTTCACGTCCACCTCAGTGTTCGCGGACAGCGTTCTAGGTCCCAGCCCGGCTTGGAAGTTGGAGCAGGACAGTCTCTCTAGGGCTTTCTGGCATGGCGGCCTGCTTTCCCCGAAGCCCCTGGAAGTGCCAAGCCTGCCCGTGACAGGCAGGCGCTGCCTCCTCCCCTGGGATGTGTGGGCCGCTCCGACCTCATCCTCTGAGGAGGGGCTTCCGCTGTGACGAGGGGCAGGCCCCAGGCTGCGTTCTGACGCTGAGCCCCTCCACCCACAGGCTCCCTTCGATGAGTCCCGCCTGGTCTTCCCCCCGGCGCCAGCTTCTCTGGTGATCGCCTTCTTCTACGCAGTCTTACAGCTCCTCCTGCCCGAGGCGGTGGGGGGCACTGTGTTTTCTGGGGGCCTCCTGGGCTACGTCCTCTACGACATGACCCATTACTACTTGCACTTCGGCTCGCCGCACAAAGGCTCCTACCTGTACAACATGAAGGCCCATCACGTCAAGCATCACTTTGCACATCAGAAGTCAGGTGAGGACCGGCCAACACGTCCAGCCTCTCTCGTTTGTTCATTTACTTATCGGATAGCTACCATTAAGCCCCTACCAAGGGCCAGACACTGTTCTGGGTACTGGGGATACAGAGGCAGCAAGGCAAACCTGGGGCCGCCATCCTACTCTCTGGTGTGTGTGTAGGGGTGGGGGGCTATGCAGAGAAAGACAAACAAGGAGATCAATTAATAGCAAAGAATTTCAGACAGAGATTAGTGCCATAAAGAAAAGAAAGCAAGATGATATTAGAGGGACTCTATAAGTCAGGGGAGAAGTCCAGCTCTGTCTAATAAAATATGCAAGTCACAGATGTGATTTTAAATTTTCTTGTAGCCACATCAGCAAGTAAAAATAAAAGGGTGAAATTAATTTGAATAGTATATTTTCTGAAGACAGTAATCAAAAATATTATCCTTTCAACATACAATCAATCTAAAATATTGTTAATGAGATGGTTTACATTCTTTTTCTTAGATTAATTCTTTGATGTCCAGTGTGCATTTTGCACTTTCAGCACCTACCAATTCCGGTTCTAAATTTTCACAGGAAATATTCGATCTGTATTTCGAGTTTATAAAATTTACAGTAAAAAATGTAGATTCACATACCGGAGTTGATCTGAATGTGCTTAAAAGCTTTCCGGTAACCAAATCGAGTGTAAGTTTTAAATTGAAATTCAGGTTAATTAAAATTACATGACATGAGGAATGTAGTCCCTCCGCAGGTCTAGCCACCTTTCCAGGGCTCAGCAGTCACGTGGGCTAGTGGCATTGTGTTGGAAAGCAGAGTGCTAGACAAAGCGGTCCAGCGAGATGTCATTAGAGCTGAGACCTAACTTAAGAGAAGCCAGCATCTGACGTTTGGGGGAAGAGCATCTCAGGAGCAACAGGTGCAAAGCTTTGAAGCCGGCAAAGACTTGGCATCATGAAGGAGAAAGAAGGGGCCGAAGTATGAGAGACGGGGAGGAAGAGGCAGGCTGGGGCCCGGCTCTCCCAGACAGTCAGGCCGCGTAAGGAATTTAGCCTCATTCCAATGGCATCTTTGGGAGACCAGAAGCCCAGGTACCCTGCTCCCGACTTCTGTCAGGACAGCCCCGAGAATGGGCAAGGCCAGCGGGGACATGTTAAAATCTTCCTGAGTGCCGGCCCTGCCCTGGCCCCCTTCCTTAGAAGATTTTCCCCCCAACTTCCGCGTAGTGCCTCACCTTCTCCCATTCGTCTCCCTCTCTAGGATTTGGTATCAGCACTAAATTTTGGGATTACTTTTTCCATACCCTAATGCCGGAAGAACCCCACTCGAAGACGCAGTGACAGCTCCCAGCCCCACCGCTGTTCCCCTCACCCCATCCAGACCCTGCGAAGAAGGTTTGCTTGGCCAGGCAGGATGGGCTTTGTCCGGCCCTCGGCCTTGGTGAAGGTGCTGGGGGAACCCTGAAGACTGAGACTGGCCTCCTGATTCATCCCAGGGGGATCACGTCCCCTTGGTGCCAAATAGTCCTCAGGGACTAGCTCTTTCCTACAGCATCCCTACCCAGAGCCTTAGCCCACAGGACTGCTTTAGGACCTGGCCAACAATATCAATTCCAAGGGGAATGAAGGAAGCGGACCCCTGTGACTTCCTGACAGGCCTGCGTCCCACCTGTGTCTTAGCATCTTGGGCTCCCTGGGGGCCGCCCCCTACTATGGAGCTGACATTGTTCACAGCAGGAGGAGGGTCTGTGGGGCCTCTGGCCCTAGCCTTCTCCACCTTCCCTTCCTGGGGACGATTCGATGGGCCTGGCTCTTCTCCTGAGGAGTGGAGAACACTGAGGTGAATGAAGGGCTCTCACAAGAAGAGACAGCACGATGCCTCCCACAGGCCACCCCAGATCCAGGGCAGTGCCTTTGTCCACTGCCAGTCACAAATGCCAGCTCTGCGCCAGATGCCTCCAGCTGAGACACATCCAGCCCCCACAAGCCTGGCCCTCACCTGCCTGTGCAGGTGGGCCGTGGGGAGCTGGCAGCGGCCTTGAGGCCGGCGGAAGCCCAGGCCCTTTTAGGAACCACCAGCTGCTCTAGCCATCTCTTCCCTGCCTCCAGGACCACAAAGCTTTTCTCCAACAGAGGCTAAAGAGGCCTCTCCGAGGGTGGGAGCCCTACTCTATCCCCAGCCATTCTTGACCTCCACCTGGCACAGGTGGGTCCCCGTCCTCCTCACTCAGGATCCTTCCAGCCAGTGCCTCCTCAAGCCAAGAAGGAGCCTTTATGTGGTGCCTTATCTCCCTTCCCCTTTGCTTCTGTGCACCCCCCAGCAGATGAGGTTCCAGCCCCTTCTTCCTTATAACCAAAACCCTCACTACTTGTAAGAGGGTCTTATTTATAAACTATATAAACGCTCTTAGTCTGGCCCCAGACCAAGTAGCCGCTCAGATCGCCCTTTCTAATCCTATATGTCGAGCTTATGTAAAAATTCTGTCCTATTTTTGTTCCCTTCTTACCCACAAACCGTTACTACTTGAAACTTAAAAAAAAAAAAAAACAAACAAAAAACTCGATGAGCATAAAGGCTAAAGAGAAGCAGTTCGACCGATCCTGTGATTTGTACTGTTTACTGTGGAGTTATTTAAAGATTTTGGAATAAATATACAAACTACAGTTGTGAAATAAAGGTGTAAATAAATTGTATATTTTGAAAAATAAAAACATTGGAAAAGAACCCAACAAAGATTAATTGCTACTTATTGATTTGACTCACCAGATTTCATCATAGGGTAGGAGATGGGGGTGGTGGGTCTGACCAGGTTGCAGAGACTTGCTGGGGCATGGCGATGACAAAAAGCTGGCCAACTCTTATTTTCTTACTTGGTTTTATTACTGTTCGAAAATTCTCTGCAGACAGCATCTCCCCTCACTTCCTACACATGGGGGGTGCAGAGTGTCACTGCCTTGGCACACCACTGGGAAGTTGATCAGACCTCACCTGAGTTTCCAGTTGCCTTTCCTAAAACAAAGGAGAAAGGTTCTAGCAACAAATACCCATCGTGGGAACTCGAACTTCAGGCCAGCTCAGTGTCTCAGGATGTCTCCTCAGCCACCACCCAGAGGAACCACCTGAAGAACTTGTCAAAATACAGATCCAAGGCTGCGACATGCAGAGTCTAATTCGGTCAGCCTGGCAGAGGTGGGCTCAGGATTTGCCCGCCCAACGATACAGAAGCGGAAGCGGGAGCAGAAGCAGACACAGGGGTTAGACTCAGAAGAAGCAGCGAAAGTGAACCAAGGTTGGCGAGGTTCTGGCCCACGTGGGTAGTCCCCGCCCTTGCTGCCTCTCCTTGCTCTGGCAGCCACGTGGTGGCTTTATCCCTGCAGCCCTCAGCCTGAAGATAAGCGCCACTTGTCTGAACCACCCATCCCTGAAGCTTCTGGAATCTATCACGGAACTGGGCCGTTCACCAGCAGAAATCACACCTCCACTTCCTAGCTGGCACTGGAAATATGATCATGGAGCATCGTGCCCAAGGAGAAGGAAGAAACAAAATGGAGAAGCAAAGGAAGAGGTCAACCAGGTGTGAATATGCAGATCCACCAGAGAAATATCTTAAACTGAGCAAGTTTGAGGAAAAAAAAATAAATTGGAGAGAAAAAAACAAACAAACCACTTTTAAAAGGATTGAAAAAGAACTAGTATGAAATGCCAAAATCTAAGTAAGTTTGTAGCATGGTAATGAGAAGATTTAGGAGGAAAAGACCCACAAAACTAAACCGATTTATTAATGAAAATGTCCACTGAGTAAACACTGGACAGGTTCCCCCAGAGCTTCCTGTTGTGCCCGCTATAACCTCCCAGGGCGTCAGGGATTTCCACAAGGCCTTTGGAAGAGGGGGCGAACCCCACCTTACAGAAGAGAAGAACGTAGGAAGTGCCCCGGCCCTTAACCTCAAGCCAGTTGGTGCTCATGGTACAGTCCATACTCTGTGACCACCTGGTAGAGTCCGAGAAGTTTATCCAGTGCAAGAGACACAAGCGAGAGTCTAAAGCAAACGTGGAACCTTATCCAATCACCGGCACATCTAGCGTAGGGGAAAGCCTGGAACTTTCGGCGTGTGATGATGCGTGTCTCATGTTTGCTCAGGTAAAAGCCGTTTAAATTCCGATCAGTGTAGTGTAAATATGCAGGTCGAGTGACTCTCAATGGTCCTAACAATTTACCTTACCTGGTTCTGTAGCCACAGTCCAGCTGCCCTGGCAGAAGATGGGTCCTTAGCCATTCTATTTATTTCTGGCATTGTGCTTCCACAGACGCTGGCTGTGGCATTTCCTGGTTGACTTGAAGAACTGCCTTCTTAACTGGACTTTGGTCCACTTCTCCATTGACTCTGGCCGCCTGTCTCTGCCTTTGAACTTTGTACTACTTATTGTGCTAGCACAATGCCCACCTGTAACAGGCCCCAGTAAATGTCAGGCTTGCCGCTATCAGATCTCCAGCCGGTTGCATTAGTCGGTCTTGCCTTCTCCACCTGTTTCCTTGCCTCTGCTGCCCTCTGGTGACAACATCAGGCTCTGCCCCCTGTGACTGCCCTCACAGTGGCTCTTGGAATCAAGGTGTCCTGTGATTGTAAAATTCCAGCACTTTTCCACCTTACCGTTCTCTTGACCTACTGTTTTGTCTCGTCTCCATTTTTTGAGAAGAAACTATAACTATGTTCATGAACTTTTCAGTTCTAACTTTCCTTAAAGATATGATGGCTGCAAAAATTGGACTAGTTAGGTGTTAACACCCAATGAATAAATTTTATCTATTAAGGACGCTACAGGATGAACGTGAAATTTGGAAAATGCCAGGACTGTCATCTTCACTCCATCTGAGACACCTTATAAGCTTGTAGCAGGAAAAAAAGAAGCGGTAAGAAAACGAAGGAAAAAAAAAATCTTGTTTTGGCAAAAGCATAAACCTGTCTTCATTTAGGTTCCCTAAAAAAATAAAACCTAAAATGAGAACATGGATGCATCATTTATTCAGGGGGTGACTGCAGAAGTTAGGAGAGATTGAGAAGACTAAAAGGGAAAGTCAGGAGCCATATGAGGATGAGAATGTGAGGTCAAGTACACAGATTCTTCAGGGGCATCTTGAGAAGCAGCCAGAATACCTGCCAGCACGGGTCACCTAAAGGACAAGAGCTGGAACATGTTACACCAATTTCTTCTACTGGTTGAGGATTGTCTTCCGGGGTGTCAGCTCTCTCCTCACTTGTGGGCTGTCCTGCCATGTAAGCCAGCCAGATTCCTTACCTTTGGCAAAGGTCCTGGAGCAAACGCAGGAAAGTGGATGTGTGCATTTGAAATGGGATGCAGTCCGTACAGTTGTGTGTAAGTTCGCTAGGAATATCCACCAGAACTGTGGCTGAAATCAGAAATGAGATGGTGTTCACACAGAACCCTCCACCACAGCTGAGGTTAAGACCAGAGATGGATGTGACCAGAAGGGATACATGGCAAGGATCACCAGATATGTCTGCTCCAGACCCCACAGTCCTATGTCCTCAATATAGGACTGAACCAGAAATCAACCCACCTTCTAGGGCATTGCAAGTAAATTGCCTTCATGGAGCCGAGAAAGGCTCTTTTGAGACTATGGAACCAAAACCATGGCCTCATGGAGGTCTAAAGCCTGAGTTCATGCACACTGGGTAGTCTGAAACAGCGCAAGTCAAAAATTTGACATAAGATATCCCTGGCTGATAAAGCCACAAGGCGCTCAGAAGAAACCCAAATTTCTACAGAGAAGTACAACTTCAATCCAGGCTTCAAAAAATTCCTACAGATAAAATTTCAAGGACTATAAGCTCATGATAAGAAAACAAAACAAAACAAAGCACCAAGGAAAGAAGGCACCATGAGTATAAGCTGATAGGAAAAAAAAAAACCATGCAATGGATATGCACCCACAAAGACGTCAGACGCTGGAATTCTGAGGTATGCTAACTATCTTCCATTGCTCTCCAGATTCACTCTCCATCTCTGTCCATCCCACGCCGTATGCGGTGAGGCTGTTCTGCGTGACCATAACAGCGTATTCTTTTGCTCATTGGCTGCCAGTTCTGCAAATACAGGCACTGACAAGAGATTGCTGGGATGGAGGAGAGTGAGGTCCAGATGTTAATTCCCGTCGTTCTTCATCTCAGCAATATTCTGTGGGCTTTCGTTGTGCAGGTTTCTTTGCCGACTTGGTTACATTTATTCCTAAATATTTTATTCTTTTGGCCGCTATTGTGAATGGAATTGTTTTCTTCATTTCTTTTCGTATTTTTCATTGCTGGTGTATAAAACAACTGATTTTTATGCGTTAATCTTGTATCATGAAACGCTGCTGAATTCACTTATTAACTGTAATAAATTTTTATGGATTCTTTGAGTTTTCTACATACAAGGTTATGTCATCTGTGAACATAGTTTTAACTTCTTATCGAGTTTGGATGCTTTTTTTTCTCTTGATTAATTAATTGATCTGACTAGAACGTCCAGTAAAATGTTGAATAATAGTGGTGAAAATGAGGAAGTATCTTTATCTTGTTCTTGATCTTGGGGGGAAGCTTTCAGTCTTTCACCATTACTATGATGTTAGCTGTGGGTTTTTCATAAATGTCCTTTATCATGTGCAGCTCCCTTCTTTCCCTGGTTTGCTGAGTGTTTTCATCATGAAAGGGTTACATTTTGTCAATTTTTTTTCTGCATCAATTGAAATGATTATGTGGGGTTTTCCTTTTGTTTAATGTGGTATATTATATTAATTTCACATGTTGAGCCACCCTTGCATTCCTGAAATAAACCCTCTTTGGTCATGGTGTATAATCCTTAATATATTTTAGGATTCAGTTTTCTGGTATTTTTTTGAAGATTTTTGCATCTATATTTGTCACTGTTACCTGTTTATATTTTTCTTTTTTGTGATGTCTTTGTTTGGCTTTGGTATCAGGGTAATGCTGGCCTCATAAAATGGGTTAGGAAGTTTTCTCTCCTTTTCTACTTTTGGAAGAGTTTGGAAAAAGATTGGCATTAAATCATTTTGAGATAATTGGTAAAATTCACCAGTGAAGCCATCTGGCCTGGACTTCTCTTTGTTGGGAGGGTTTTGATTACTGACTCAATTTCCCTACTTATTATAGGTCTGTTCAGATTTTTTATTTCTTCTTGAGTCAGTTTTGTAATTTGTGTGTGTCTAAGACTTTGTCAATCTTGTTTATATTATCTAATTGGTTCGCCTAAGATTGTTCATATTATTCTCTTATAGTCCTATTTATTTCTTTTTATTGTGGAAAGGGCATTTAACATGAGATCTACCCTCTTGACAAGTTTTTAAGTGTACAATATATTATTGTTGACTATAAGTACAATGTTGTACTGCAGATCTCTAGAGTTTATTCATCGTTCTTGACTTTATGCCTATTGATTAGTAACTTCCTGTTTCCCTCTCTCTCCATCCATGGCAACCACCATTCCAATTTTTGATTCTATGAATTTGACTAGATATCCCATATAATGGAGTCATGTAGTATTTGTCTTATTTCATTTAGCATAATGTCCTCAAATTTCATCCATGTTGTTGCATATTGCAGAGTTTCCTTCTTTTTAAAAGCTGAATAGTATTCCATTGCACGTATACCACATTTTCTTTATGCATTCATCTGTTGATGGACACGTGGGTTGTTTTCGTATCTTAGCTATTTTGAATAGTATGGCAGTGAACATAGAAGTGAGATCCTGCTTTCAATTCTTTTGGATGAATACCCAGAAGTGGGATTACTACATGATATAGTAGTTCTACTTTTAATTTTTTGAGAACCCTCCATACTGTTTTCCATAGTGACTATACCATTTTGCATTTTCACCAACAGTATGCAAGAGTTTCAATTTTTTCACATCTTCACCAATACTTGTCTTTTGGATTCTTTTTTTTTTGTTTAATAATGGCTATCCTGACAGGTATGAGATGAGATGATATCTCATTGTGGTTTTGATTTGTATTTCCCTAATAACTAATAATGGGGAGCATTTTTTCATGTACTTGTTGGTCATTTGTATGTCTTCTTTGGAGAAATATCTTCAGGTCCTTAGCCCATTTTTTTCATCAGATTATTAGTTTTGTTTTTTTTACTGTTGAGTTGTAGGAGTTCCTTTATATTTTAGAGATTAACACCTTATCAAATATATGGTTTGAAAATATTTTCTCCCATTCATAGGTTGCCTTTTCACTCTATTGGTTATTTTGTTGTCCTGAAATGTTTTAGTCTGATATAATCCTACTTGTTTGTTTTTGTTACCTGTGGTCTTGGTGCCATATTCATGAAATCAATGCCAGGACAATGTCACAAAGTTTTTCCCCTATGTCTTCTTCTAGAAGTTTTATACTTTCAGGTCTCATGTTCAATTCTTCAATCCATTTTGGGTTGATTTTTTTGTATGCAGTGTAAAATAAAAATCCAATTTAATTCTTTTGCATGTGGATATATAGTTTGTGTAGATTTCTTTTGGGGCTCTCTCTTCCATTCCACTGATCTATTTGTTGGCCTTTTTGCCAATACCACACTGTTTTGATTATTGTAGTTATGTAATATATTTTGAAATCAGAAAGTGTGATTTCTCCAGTTTTGTCTTTTTTTTCAAGAGTAATTTGTCTATTCATGGCCTTTTGTGGTTCCATACTAATTTTAGAATTGTTCTTCTGTTTCTGTAAAAAAATGACTTTGGGATTTTGATAGGAATTACATTGAATCTGTACATTGTTTGGGGTAGTACAGACATTTTTACAACATTAAGTCTTCCAATCTATGCATATGGAATGCCTTTCCATTCATTTGTGTCTTGTTTAATTTCCTTCAAGGTTTTGTAGTTTTCAGTGTACCATTCTTTCACCTCCTTAATTTATTCCAAGTATTTTATTCTTTTTGTGCTATTATAAATGAGATTGTTTTCCTAATTTCCTTTTCAAACAGTTTGTTGTTAGAATAGAAACATAACTGATTTTAGTATGTTGATTTTGTATACTGCAAATATACTGAATTTGTTTATTAGTTCTAATAGTTTTTTAAATAGAGTCTTTGGGGTTTTCTATATATAAGATCATGCTGTCTGCAAACAGACAATTTTACTTCTCCCTTTCCCATTGGCATGCATTTTACTTCTTTTCCTTGCTTAATTGCTCTAGTTAGGACCTCTACTACTATGTTAAACAGAAGTAGTGAGAGTGGACATCCTTGCCTTATTCTTGATCTTGGAAGAAAAGTTTTCAGTTTTTCACCATTGAGTATAATGTTAGCTGTGGTTGTGATTAATGGTCTTTTTTTTTTTTTAAAGTGTTTTATTTTATTTTATTATTATTTTTTTACACCTACAGTACTGGTCTTTCTAGGTGGTCTCCCATCTAAGTACTAACCAGGCCTGACCTTACTCAGCTTCCAAGAACAGACAGGATTGGGCTTGTTCAGGGCGCATGGGTATAGACAAATGGTCTTTATCATGTTGAGATAATTTCATCCTATTCCTGCTTTGTTGAGAGTTTTATCATGAAAGGAGTATTGGATTTTGTGAAATGCTTCTACTACATCTTTTGTTTATCCTTTATTTCGTTAATATGGTATTTTACATTAATCGATTTTCATATGTTGAACCATTCTCACATCTCAGGAATGAACCCCACTCAGTCATGGTGTATGATTCTTTAACATGCAGTTGAATTTGATTTGCTAGTATTTCGTTGAGGATTTTTTGCATATATTCACCAGGGATATTGACTTATAAATTTCTTTTCTTACGGTATCTTTATTTGGTATTGGTATTAGGGTAATTCTGGCCTCATAAAATGACTTTGGAAGTGTTCTCTCTTCAAATTTTTGCAAGACTTTGAGAAAGATTGGTGTTAATTCTTTAAATGTTTGGTGGAATTTGCCAGTGAAGCCATCTAGTCCTGGGTTCTGCTTTCTTAGGAGGTTTTTGATTTCCGATCCAGTTCTCTACTAATTTAATAGGTATGTTCAACTTTCTATTTCTTGATATGATTGATATGATTCTAGGAATTTATCCATTTCCTCTAGGTAATCCAGTTCATTGGCATATAATTATTCATCATAGTCTCTTATGATCATTCTTATTTCTGTGATATCAATTGTAGTGTCTTTCATTTATAATTTTATTTATTTGAATTTCTTTCTTTTTCCCTTAGACTAAGAGTGTATCAATTTCATTTATCTTTGCTTTAAAAAAAAACAACTCTTAGTTTCACTGATTTTTTTCTATTATTGTTCTATTTATATATATATATATAAATTTATATATATATAAATTTACATATATAATTTATATATATATTATATTTTATATATAAATTAAATATAAATTATATACATAATTATATATATAATTATATATAATTATATATATTATATTTATATATATAATTATTTATATATATATTAATATATATATAATTTTCCTTCTAACTTTGGGCTTAGTTTGCTCTTCTTTTTCTAGTTCCTTAGGGTAAAGTTAGTTACAAAGCTTTTTATTTGAGATCTTTCTTCTTTTTTGATGTAGGTATTATCAGTATGAACTTCCCTCTTAGTACTGCTTTTGCATAAGTTTAGATATGTTATGTGTCATTTTCATTTGTCTCAGGGATTTCCCAATTTCCTTTTGATGTTTTCTTGGACACAATTATTGCTCAAGAGCTGTTTAATTTCCACATATTTGTGAATTTTCTAGTTTTTCTTCCATTATTGAGTTCTAGCTTCATTCCATTGTGATCAGAAAAGATACTGGGATGATTTTTATCTTAAATTTGTTAAGACTTTTCATGACCTAACATGGGATCTCTCCTGCGCATAATGGAAGCTGAGTAACGCTCCAGGGCTTCATGCTGCAAACCTCCCCATGGAATCTGCCTGAAGCAGGTCTCCGCTGGGACCACATCCTTGCTTAGCTTTTATATTTCCCTGTCATAGCCCACTCTATCATGAGAGCCTCCCTTCAATAGATTATATGTGCCCAAATCTCTTTCTCAGACTTGACTTCTAGGGAAATTGACCCAAGATAAGAAGAAAATCGATGATGCAGTAGATGGAGAACAATAGCAGGGAGAAATAAATGAATACACAAACACCCCAGACATCTCCTACCCCTGCCTTTCCAATCCAAACAGGCTTTTCATACAACCTGGTTCTGTCCTTTCAGAGGAAAATAGTCTGAGTAAATGAATGCACTCAATTTAGACTCTCTAGCTGGGGACAGGGCTAACGTTCATAAAATATGTCTCACACTATAACGGAAAGCACCCTTATGACTTTAGAGGAGGAAGTGATTTTTTTTTTCTCACTTAGGGGGAAAAAAATCTCTTCCCTCACCCTCCACCCCCCAATATTCTCCAGCACAGAGAAGCAGACTCAAGAACCTCTCTGGCTCACACAGTTTTTTGCTCACCTACTCCTGTCCTATACTGTGTCCTAGTTATAGCAGTTTCCCTGAAACATGATACTGTTTTCTGAATCCCAGGCTCTGAGCAGAGAGTCTGGCGCCAGGGAGTGCAGCAGCTCCTCAAATAACATAGATTCGTTCAATATCATTTTGTTATAATACCGATGAGGGGGAAAAAATGGATTCCTGGCTGGGGCCACTGTCTGTGTGGAGTCTGCATGTTCTCCCCCTGTGTGGGTTTTCTCTACCGACTCTGGTTTCCTCCCACAACCCAGAGGTGAGCACATGAGACGAAGGGCGTGGCTGCATCTTCCAGGCTGAATGAGGGGGTGTGGGTATGTATGAGTGCGCCCTGAAATGGAAGGCCGTCCTGTCCAGCATAGAGTCTGGCCTTGCACTCTAAGCTTCTGGGAGAGGCTCTGGTCACCTGACCCTGACCTTGAATAAGCAGGTTGGAAAATTATTATCTTACGTTTTATTCATCTGTCTTAAATATATGCAAAGCTCACATTTAGGTCAATGTTTAATAGAAGTGTTTGGGGGTGTTTATTTAGAAGTTTGGCGATGTTTTGGGACCTGAACTATGCCGTAGGAACGTAACTCTTGTTTCTATCTATTAGCCTATAGTAAAATCGATTTTGTTATATTGGTTTCATTGAAAGCCGCAGTTTCCAGGAACCTATGGGAAGAGGTTAAGCGAGGACTCTACTGTCAGTGGTTTCCGAGTGAATTTGGGAAAGTGAGGAGAGTGTGGAAGGGCAGGAGGGGGATAACAGGAGGGCAGGAGGACACTTCACGCTGAGCTGCCTGGAGGGGTCTAGGGAGCAACCGCGCGAGTGAACCTACCGGATGGCGACAGGAACCGTGTGAAAAGCTCCCAGGCCTCTCAGGCTTTCCCGCCCGCGTCTCTGCGCTGGCGAGGTGGCCTCTGGAGCGCCCAGGACCGAAACAGCAGTCCCATCAGCTGACCGCGCGGATGTGTGCAGGGGCGGGGCGCAGGCACGGCGCGCACACGGCTTTCACTTCTGGAGGGAAAGACCGCCCTGTGGCCGCCGGCATCCTGTGGCGTCCCACCCCACCCGCAGGCGCGCAGAGCGAGGAGCACCCGAGAAGGAGGCGCGAGAACTCAAATCTCCCCCGGCGCCACGCATCAGCGGACTTCTCGACCCCGGTGGAAGGCGGTCGTCCGTCTGGTTAGCAGGAGGTGTCCTCCTGGATCCGTGCACGGCACAGATTGGACGCTCTCGGAGGGACAAGGGTGAGTCTGGGGGTGGTCCTGGGGCGCACGGTCCCTGGAGACGGTAGGGCAGAGGGAGTGCAGCCAGATCCCCGGACAGTGAGGGGAGATTGGGGGTAGGGGATGAGGGGTGCTTCACTGTCCTTTTTTCCTGAAACTCAATACCAAGTTGGTTTCGTTTCCCCTGCTCTGGTGGTGGAGCTGCCTTTTCCGGGTCTCTGCCTGCCTCCTGCCGTAGACGATGTAGAATAGGGATAGGGAACAGGTGGGGGTGGCGGAGGGGCCTCGGCTCAGAAGAACCGTCCATGAAGCCCTAGACAGAGGAACTCCAAGTAGTCCTTGCGAAGATTTCCAAGATAGATGATTCCAGTACTTCATGATAATGTCTCATGATAATCCTTTCTGGAGCCCCTTTAAGGCGAATAATGTCTCATCAGAAAATGCATGCCTGATAACTTTTTTTTTTTTTGCAAGAGTGGAGGAAACACATTAGATTATTTATGAATTTATGTTGTTACTAGCATTTTCAGATTTTTCACTTTTAGAAATAATAGCTTTTCCCCTTCATTGTTTTACTATAAGTAATATATGAACATATTTTTTACTGGGGTTGTTAGCAGTTTTACATACAAATAACACTGCAATAAACGTCTTAGTATCCATCTACTTATCTATACACAGAAGCTTTTTTACAGCAAAAGTTTCTAGAAATTCACATTGTCAATCAAAGTATATATGTATTTACATTCCCTTTCATCCTATTGATATCTTATACTTAAAAAGCCCTAAGCAATTTTAATGTATTTTAATCTTTTAGGTAAGTCCTCATTTATTTTTTTAAAAATCCTGATTATCCCTACTCATTTCTCTTTGAAATTAACTTTAGGATCATTTCGTTTCAATACCAAAAAATACCATCGGGAGTGTTATTGGAATTGCATTAAATTGGGTTCAAATCTGGGAAGGATGGTGAGGTTCCTCATGTTTCATCCTCCCAGCCAGAGCTGTAAGTTCTCTTCATTTCCTCAAGCTTTGTTTGGTGTGCTTTTCTTCACACCACATCATCACTTTTTCTATAAAATGTTTTGTTTCAAATTGTCACTTTTATAAGTGGGGTGTTTCCCCCATTACCTTTTCTGATTAGTTATTGCTGAGGTATGGCTTTTGTATGAAACTGGTAATAAGATAATTGGAGCTTGAAGCTATGTCGCTGAAATCCACAAGATTTCTTGAGCAACAGTTTCACATCTGCTTCTGTCTCTGGTGGACCAGAGGAAGGTGTAGAGCCTACTGCCCTCATGAGTCCCAAGAAATGGGCTTGAAGGCATCTGGGAATCGCTGGGTAGCCCGAGATCCGATGAGTCTTTTTAGGCATGGCCTAATACCTGTTACTTCCCTTGCCAGATCAACATAAATTTAAGGCAACGGAAGTCAAAGTATATCAATTTGTTGTTTGTCTGGTTTCACTTCTGCTGGTTTCTTACTCATACTTTAAAGCTGGATCTAGGTTTCAGGTTTAATGACATTTTCCAAACTGTTATCTGATCTATAAAATGGTGATAATAAGTTTCCTACCTCTATCATTGAGCTATTGAGATTAACTGGGCTTGTTAGCAGTTTTACATATTATAAATAGCACTGCAATGAACATCTTAGTATCTATCTAGCTATACACATAGAAGCTTTTTTTACAGCAAAAGTTCCTAGAAAGTCTCATCGTTAAGTCAAAGTACATGTGTATTCATATTTCCTTTTAGCCTTTTGATATCTTTGTTATATACCTAATAAGCCCTAAGCAATTTTAGATAATATAATTTTTAATATATTTTAATCTTATAGGTAAGTCTTCTTCTTTATTTATTTCTTTATTTTAAAAAAACTTTGGAAACTGTTTCCATGGTCTTGTACTTATTTAACTTCAACTTCCCTGAACATCAGTATCTTCATCTATAAACGATGAGCCGTGGTTCCAAAGCACTTAGCATATAGTAAGTGAATAGAGAGATTTGTGATCATTATTATTATCATCATTTACTACTGAACCCAATTGCCTTTAGTTGCACGTGCAGCAAACATGACTCAAACGGATTTAAATAATAAGGAAGATTGTTGGTTCATGAAACCCGTAACTGAGGAATAGGGGAGACTTTAGGGTCAGTTTAAACCAGTGGTTCAGTGTTGTTATCAAGGACTCAGATTCTTCTTTTCTTTCCATTCTGCCATCCAGGTTGCCTTCATTCTAAGGCTTTGGGATTGGGGCTCCATGCTTTCTCACTTATATTCAGAGAAGAGAGAGAAAGAGGAAGGAGGGGGAAAAGATGGGGACAAAGAGAGCGAGATTAAGATTAGATAGAAGCTGACTTCCTGGGCTGTCGTAGGGAACCTCCCCAGCAAACATTCCCCGCCACTCGAGTTAGCCCAGGTGCCCAGTTTTGAATCAATCGCTGAGATAGGCTATTAGGAATTGTCTGATGGCTTTTAGATCAAGATTTCTCAACCCCTGCACTATTGGCATTTTGGCCTGGATAATTCTTTGTCACGGAGGAGCTGTCCTGTGCATTGTAGCATCCCTACCTCTACCCACTAGGTATCAATAGTACCCATCCCCAGTTTGGTAATCAAAAATATCTCCAGACATTGCCAAAAGTCCCTTGGAGGGCAAAAATCACTTTTGATTGAGAACTACTGCCTAGAACTACAGAACTACATCAAGTTTCACCCCTAGAACCAGGGATGGGGCCAGCTCCTCACAAACTCATTGCCGAATGGGGGAGAAGCAGATAGCCGCTGGAAATTGGGCAGCAATAGAAAGTTGAGAAATAGATACTACGTAGGCAACACAAATGTCCACTACAATTTCTCTGGACCTGGAAAATCCCTGAGTCTTTAGTGCTAATGCCTCTGAGGTGGGCAACTCTTATAACATGAAGTCTTATTGATGCACAGGCCAATGGGAGGGGAGGCTAGAACAAATTTAAAGCTTGCTAAAAACACACCACAGAGGGGTGGGGGGAGGAGACGGAGGCAGAGATGCTCAAGCACTCAGAAAAGAGAAAGAATATTTTGAGATTGACAGAAGCCAATTTCTATTACAATCCTGAAAATCCTTGGCCGACTGTGGCCAAGGTTGCAAACTGGGGCTTCATGGGCAATATCCAGTTGGCAGACATGTTTTATTTAACCCACATAGTGTGGGACTGCACAATTTTTAGAACATTTTTTTTACTTGGTTGCAAAACTTTAGGTCAAAAGATTTAAAAGAAAAATCCAGATTTCTGACTGCTCTTTAAAAACTAGAAGATCTTCCACTATTATTGCTCTTTATCCCTGAAGAGTGACTTGATGAAGTTCTTGCCTGCTTTAGACAGGGCCTGAGCTTCCCAACCCACCCCACCACTCTATAGTCA